>VZTG01001087.1:8125-25601 GCA_013397845.1 Melanocharis versteri
GGTAGACACGCTCTCAGCAGTTTCAGGACTGTTGCCAGCATTACCGCAATCTGCTTCTTCAGCTGCTCAGCCTCCTGCTTCATCTGTTCCATTTCCCCCATCTTTCTGACCTAGGGGTGGCTCCTCCACGTGGGGCAGCCTTGATTCTGGGGAGACAAATCAGAGGAGAGAGGTGTGAGTTAGATAGGACACTAATGTGGCTGCTCACTTATGGAAATGTAGGTATCTCTGATAAAGGATTGGTGACCATTTCTCGGCTGAATGCTCGGTAATGTCGAGCTGTACCTGGCCACAGCCCTTAGCATTTGGGAAGATCGTGCTCGGCCTGGTCGAAGGTCCATTTTCTCTTGGATCCTGCTTACACATACACGGGCAGAAGCTGAAGAGCTCCAGAGCCTCTTGCTGAGGTTCTGGCCACACTTGTCCCCTCATTTTTAACCTTTCCATTCCAAGCCCCGTGTCCTCTTCATCAGCTTCTCCCTGTTCATGGCCAAGCTGTCCATCTCAGCTCCAGGAGGAGGAAACTCGATGGGGGGAGCCCATGGCATTGGCTATTTCCTGCTGTTTGTCCTAGGCAAAGCCTCCCCAGGCAGGACCCACCAACTCTCTGACCACCAAGGAAATCTATGGGGCTGTTGAGGTGCTCTCTCAGGGTTTCCTTCTAGTTTCACATCAAAATCCAAACCAAAACCAAAACCAAACCAACCAAACAAAAAACCAAACCAAACTAAAATAAAAAGAGAGGTGGACGCCTAGGGAAGGATCTAAGAATAACATAAGCCGATAGGGGTACATCTCCTACTTGCCCAGCCCCAGCTTTTCACTGACGTCCAAAGCTAGAGCAGCATTACTGTATGCAGGTCCTTGATGGACTTTTCTTCCGTGCATTTGTTCACACCATTTTTGCGCCCATGCCAAATTCAGCCTCCTCAGTACCCCATAGTCATGACTTCCACAGCTGGGTGGCAGACTCTGCAAAGAAGTTCCTGCTTCTATCACTTCCTGGTGGCACTAGCTCCACTTGACAGTAGCTATATTTTGAGTTGGAATAATCAGCAAATAACGGTTCTCTATTCACCTCTGCATCATTCTGTATTTTATACATCTTTGTCATACCCATCTCTTTTCCACACTGCAGAGCAAACAGTCATTCTGCCCGTGTAAGCTGTTACCTCTGTTGTTCTATGAGCTTTTTCCAGTTGTTTACAGAGCAGAGATGATGTGTTTTTGCAGGGAGAGCAGGGAATCAGAACTGTAATCCATATTCAGGATGCAGGTGCACTGTATCATTATACAACATCTCTGTTTTGTTCTCTCTTTCTTTTCTTAGGTGCACTTAAATCTTCATCAATGATTCTAGCATCTCCCACTGTTGTACACAAACGTGATCTTTAATTGATCCAGCATTTCTCCTGGATAGATGTGAGTGTCCAGATGTGCTCTAAGTGTTGCCCAAGAAACGTTCCAGCAGCATCCGCAGAATTTCTTCTAGTCCCTGTGGGTCACATCACCTCCATTCCTGTCGCCTGAAGGCCTCATTTCCTCTGGTCATGGAGGCTTTGGGTCCTTCCATGCCAGGCTTGTCCTCTTGCTGTGGGCAAGCACATCCAGACAGCTCCCTAGTCCCACCTTTGCTTGCTGCTTGATAGAGCACTTTGAGTTTCCCTTAAGAACTCCTTCCCTTGAATGTCTCTGTGGCTTTCCTTTGATCCCCCAGGCATAATGAGTTTTTGCCTGTTCAATGACTCCTGAGGCATGGCTTTCAGTGTAGGAAAGAGAGGGAGATACAGGTTTCGCTTTCCTCCTGGGAGGCTTTCCCAGCAGGAAGCTATTTCAGGGTATACTTTGCAGAGAGAGACTTGTGCCTGCTGCCTGCAAGGCTGGGTAGAGCCACAGCACTGCTGGCTCTCCCTGCTCGCTGCCCATGCACTGGATGGGGCTGGCAGCCCCAGCAAACAGTGAGGGAGCAGGAGGGCAGCCCGGGCAGCACTGCCAGGGCCAAGGAACATGCCACAGCCACGGCCTGGGGCTGCCAGCCTCGGCTACACTGAAGGATAGGAGCAGACCAGCACCTGAGCCGACCCCATTCCACCGGTTTTTCTTCTCTCATTCCAACAGAGCAGTGATGAAGGGGCTCCTCCCAGCAAGGATGCACAGCTGCACCTCATCGAGTGACCCTGGCCATGAAAACCCATCTTCCTGCTCTTCCCCTCCTTTGGGAGGGGCTGGCATTCCACTCCACCTCTCAGCTGACTGACAGAGTGGGGAGATGCTGGGGAAGGCCTTGCAGCTTTCAGTCAGAGGCTGCACATCCTCCTTACCCTGTGGTGTTTGCCCCTCAGTTTCAGTGTACAGCCAGGCTGCAAGGCTCCATCCAGCTCTGGTCACAGCCAACAGCACAGCAAGTGGCACACCTGAACTTCCAGACACCCTGTGCAGCCAGCCCTACCATTGTGGCCCACACTTTGCCCTTTCCCAGTGTTCCTCAGGACTGATCCATCAATCCTAAGCACTGGATTGCCTTTTCCTGCCGGGTAACCTCCTCCCTCTGGCTCTCTCCTTCCGGTCTCCTTTGCTTGGTTCCCAAGTTCTTCAGGCTGTTATTTCATACACCTTTGGCTATCTGAGATCATTGTCCATCCACCTGCCTTAATTTGTCTTCGTAGACTTCTGGTTTTGCCCACCCAGATGGGCACAGAGACAGGAACCTTGTTCTCCCTTCCTTCCGATTTCTGCTCCAGGTGAAGCTGGCTGTACACATCCTCCTCATTACCCATCGCATCCCAGTCTTCCTTTCATTGCTCCTGCTTTTTTACCCCTCTCTTCCCTTCTCTGGTTGTTTCTCAACTCTGGCACTAGCATGGAAATGCCAGTTCACTGCTCTGTAAAGCTGCACAACCAGATGAGGGGCTTTCGGAGCCGTAGGCAGATCAAACAGCAGGGACAGGATGTCGAGGACGGATAAAAAGGGCTAAATATAGAGAAGGTGCAGCTCAGGACTGTCCGAACCTTTAAATCCCTCTGAGGGAACACTCTAAATGAAGTTGGGAATTGTTCTCAGCCTCAGAAGGACAAGGAGCCACAGATGAGCGATAATAATAGCTCCATCTTTGCCTGTCGCCTCCATCCGTCACGTCCCAGTGCAATTTGTGGAGAGTGAGTTACCCGATCCCCAGCGTAGTGCAGCTGCCTCCCAGGAGGACCAGGGCAGGTGTGCAAAAGAGCAGCTCGTTATGGTCATGTAAATTTAGGGCAGGAAATGGGAGGAACAAAATGGGGGAAGAACAGAGGAAAGGGAAATGGAGTTTGGCCAAGGCATGATCCTGCCTTGACCAGCAGGACCATAGGGATACACATTTCTTGTGGAGCTAAGGATCGGCTCACAGTTGCTCATGGTGGTTGCCCAGGCTAGTTTTAATGGGAAAGGCTTCTAAATGGTGCACACTTGGTGCTTTCTGGAAGTAAGGGCTCTTTCAGGTGAATGCTAAGCAGTAGGGGAAACCAAGTCCTTAGGCATCTTTGAAAGGAACAATTCACCACCCTCAGCACAGCTGCTGACAGGAGGACCTTGGCACCAGCACTGTTCCAGCGTTGTGCCTCCTGCAGGCATCGCCAAGGAGCAAGCACGGCACAGCCAAACAGAGCCTGGGCTTGGTCGGTTCATGCCAGCCCTGTTCCGAGCTCTGCCTTAGCTGTGCCCATCCAGTTCACAGCTCTTGGCTTTTGAAATCACATTTCACTTCTTCTGCTCTCCAACACGACAGTTCTTTCCCCTCCTGCCTTTTCTGACAGATTTCTTGCTGTGGCACTCTTGTCTGTGGGCAACCAAACCCATCCTGAGTCCTTCGGTGTCTGCCCGTAGCAGATCGAATGCCTCTACTGTGGTGCGAGATGGAGGGGGATCTGGGATCATCCACCTGCTGCCTTTTGCTGCCACACCCTGACTTTTCAGAGCAGTGGCCATATCCCTTGTCCCATGCCAAGGAGGTGGCCCAGCTTGCTCCCTGGGGGCTGTCCCTCCAAGTCACCTGCATCACTCCTTGGTGGGGATAAAGGTGCAAGTAATGGGTGGGAAAAAGAGGGAAGGTGAACCTTCTTACTGTCTGTTCCTGGGTAGCTTCCTCCACACTGCGGAAGGAGTGGTGGCTCTGTGAAATGTTGGGAGAGGGCTGTGAGTGGAAAAGGGAAAGGTGCAAGAAGAAGGACTCACTATGAATAGGCAGTGTCCCTGGGTCTCTGTGTAATCCCTGACGAGCTTCGCGGGCTCGCCCTGGTGACCCTGGGCTCCTTGCAGAGCCGGATACAGAGATGATCCCTCTCTCCTGTGATGGAGATCAAAGGTCAGGGTAAAATTACCCTGCTCTGCTCCTTGCCTTCTGAGGGCTCCTTCTCCACCCAGAACAGCAGCCAGTTGCAAAGAGGTGTGCACAGGGCGCACTGGGAGTGCAGGGCTGTGTACAGGCAGTGAGTGCCAGGTCGCTCAGGGGAGGTGTTACCCTCCCGCTCCACTCTGGAAACCGGTGAGATTTACCTGCCAAGTGGAGAACATGCAACCTCATCCCAGTGCAAAGCCTCCTCATCACTGTAAAGACACCTCAGTGCTAACCCCAACTCCTTTCCACGATCTTACCCTCCCTCATCCTCCGATGGGATGAGCCCTTGTTCAAAGACTCCCCACAGAATCACTCCAAGAAACTCAGGGTCCCAAATGCCAGATTCACCAAGGTGACCTCAGGCATCGCAAGGCGGCAAACTTACCGGGATCTGTAGAGCAAGGTGGGTTGCAGTCCCCTCCGGATGGGACCCTCACAGCCTGCCTCCCTTGCCGAGAACGGCTCCTCGCTGCACAGAAGCCCCTTGTACCTATGCAGTCTCCAGTCAGTCGCCTTCGTCCACCCAGCGAGTCCCTTGCTCCCTCTCTGCTCCTCAGCCTCTCTCAGGACTGATCTCCCCATGGGGAGATGGAAGGCTGTGGACGGGAGGGGTTGGGGGAGGGCTGATTCCAGGAGCAGCGTCAGGCAAATTAAATCAGACACCAGAGACTTGGGGAAATCGGATTGGGACGTAATGCAAAGCAGGTGGATGGGGAGGGGTGAAAAGAGAGAGTAGCACACTGCTCCTGAAGGGAAAGAAACAATCCCAGGCGGATTTGACTCCCTCTGTTTATATCAGCAACAAACTAATAAAGTGAAGATTAGCCAGAACAGGCTAGGATTATCAGCCACCAGGGCAGGGCTTGCTGTACCTCACAGCCACAGGAATTCCTGTTTTCCCAGGGACAGCATGCCACTTGTGTCCTGGGCAGGGCGGAAAGAGGGATGATGCCACCACAGAGGGCCTGCAAAGGGAAAACCAATGGCAGGGCCACCACACCCTCTCTCGGCTGCAAACAGGGCTCTGGATGGGGAAAACAGAACTGGGCACAGGGGCCAGGGGTGGCAAAAGATTTGGTGGCATGCCTTTTGGCAGCCACTTCAGTGGGATGCTGCGAGGGGATTATCTTGGCCTCAATCTCTTTTAATCTCTCCCGCAGCTTTGGCCCAAGCCCGAGATAAATACCTTTTAACGGATCTCATCTGACGTCAGGAGGCCATCAGTCTAATCACCCAGGCCACCTTTGGGCAAGGCAAGCCAGAGATGTGGACACCGGCCCCTCATCCCCCAACACGTCCTCATCGAACAGGAACCACCCAGCATCCCCACACAAATCACTGGGACGGACGTGTGGGTGCTGGGATGTGACAGGCCCCTCGCCAGGGAGAGGGAATTTGAAATGCACGCGACCAAACTTTTTCCTGTGACCCTGGGGAGGATGGGAAGCCAAAAGGGTTGCCAACCCGGGTTTCCCAAGCTTGCATGTTAAGAAGTGTCAGGATTCAGACTGAGGAAAGACTTCCCTTTCCATGGAGCAGGGGCCCTGCACCAACAGTGACAAGGGGATCACCCACCCACCTCTTACGCCACTGGCCCTGGCTCTATGGATTTCTTCCACTTGAACTGCACTTGGGGTGTCCATGCACAACTCATCAAGGCTTGAGTATGTCATGACCACAGATTGATCTCTTGCTCTAATGCTTCCCAGGAAAAGGGTCACTGCTCTTTTAGATACTCCATATCCACCCCATTCAATTCCTATTTGGCTACAATATAATCCCATCTCGGGACACTAATCCCCTGGGCAGTGACAGCAGATTGTCTTTCTATCAGGGTGGAAAATGATAAACAAAATCTCTCTTCTGCTTTCAGGGACAATTTAGTGCATGGAGAGGGGTAAAACAATGACAACAGAAAAAGAGAGGTCTTGCTACAGGGAAACGTGAGTGTACAGTGCTTTTTCTTAAAGGCACTCTTCACCCTTTCCGTGTCAGCCACGTCAGAGCTGACTTTCTCTCCTGCTCTCCCTTATTGGAAGTAGCTGACATCTGGGCAAATACTTTGTTATCTTTCACTGAGGGCTCAATCCCCTTCCATCATTTGTTATTTAAATTTCAATCAGAAACAAGTGCGCACGTCTCCCTGGTATACAGACTCAAGCTCCCATCAATATCTGTGTCCAGCATTTGGCTTTTATTCCATATATTCACAGTCCCTCACCCCTCACCTTTACTGTCTCAGGTCACTTCCAAGTTTCTGGAGTTTGCAGGTGCTTAGGAAATTCAAAGGCTTTAGTTTTGAGTTCCTGAATGTGAGACAGCCCTCGATGAAACACTCCAGGCTCCTCCTCCCCCTCTCAGATTTAGCCCTGGATGGCCAAGAAGTTGGAACAGAGAGGAGTGGGGTGAGAAGACCTTGTCTTCTTACTTCTGAGTGAGACAAACACGGGGAGGCAGTGAAGAAAGTTCCTGGTGTCACTGACTTCCACACTGTGCCCTTCTCCCATTTTTCAGCTGCTGGGACACCACAGAGAAGAAAGCTGCACCCCTCCCCATCACTATGGCTCTACCACACTAATACACTGCTCCAGGCCTCCATGGTCCCGGTCCTCCCGTGACCTGCCAGGCCATGGTGTGCGACAGTCCACAGGGCCCCATGCACTCAGAACTCGTCTCTGGCCCGTACCACCTTGGGGTGCTGCTTCCTGTCCAAGCCAGGCTTCTGTCTCTGATCTGCAGGCTTGGTTCCACGGCTGGGAGCACGAGGCTCTGAGGAGGATCTGCTGCTGCGACCAGTTCTCTGACGTTTATCTCCATCAGGCTGGTCCTGCTCCACAGCCCCCTGCTCCATCAGCTGCTCTGCCCTCACCCGTTCCTGCAGCCATGGAGACAGAAATGATGTGAATCCTCCCTGCTGGGCTCTCGAACCTGCTCGCAGGGGCTGACAAAACACATCCACCCAACCACCCCAGATCCCAATCTCCCTTTGCAGGACCCATCACAGGCCGGCCCCTCCACCAGACACCTTGTCAGAGGGCAACCCCCAGCTGCTGCACTAGGCCCTGCCCCAAGGGAAAGCCCAAAAGCTGTTCCTCAGTGGGATCTGATCTCACTCGGAGGTACTTTGTTTTTCAGCACGGCCCTTCACCTGCTCAGCATGCTCCCGGGAGTGTGTGTACCAGAGGGCAACGGCGCAGCGCCTTCCGCGGCTCACGGCCCACACGCCGTGGGGGTTCTCCTTGCCAGAGCTGAAGGCTACCAGCCTCCCACACTTCGGACGCACCTCGGCCTGCCAGGAGAGAGAGAAGGGACCGTGAAGCCAGCAGACCCCTGCTCCGGAGCACACAGTCCTCCTACAGAGGTGGCACTGCCTCTGGGGACGTGGGAGAGCAGAGAGCTGCTAGGCACCTACAGCCAGGCTATGAGCAGAGCAAGGCAGGCCTTGCAGAGGGACAGAGAAAATCCATGGGACAACAAAGGTCACAGACATCCACAGACTGCAAGAGCCTGGAAAATCTCAGCTAGGAAAGAGTCAAACTCTGCTCTGTCTGAGATTTGCCTCAATTTGCCTTTAGCTGCCCCTATTTGAATCTGCCACTGACCAGCATTGGATTGTTTTTGAAGTGGTGGGATCCAATAACCAACCAGTTTCCTCCTGCCCAGACTAAGTCTCGCCCTCAGTCCTCTCTCCCTCTTTTGGCCAGACCCAGACTTACAGTGACAGTCACAGTGTCCATTTCAGTGAAGAAAAGGCCCCCACCTTGGAAGTCATCATTGAGGTAGAGAATGCCACTGTGGACAAAAAGAAAGGGTACAAATTCGCGGTGAAGCTTATTCCTCCCAGGTGCTTCCCCACACTCCTTGCCACAGGTTCAAAAAGCGAGCAGACCAGTTAGCAGGAAAATCCATCTGAGGGTGTTAAATACAGCAGTGCCTAGCTCAGGGGAGTCCCTGAGCTGCAAGCCACAGGAGGCTGGGAGAGCATGCCAGGGAATTAGCCCTACACGCTTGTCCCGTTTTATTTTGGTTTGTTCCTAATCCCCTGCAGCATGCATCTGTGGCACTGTTGTGACAATGTCCTGGGCTTGATAGACCTTGTTTCTAACCTGTTGTTTATGTTCTGAGCTTGGGAATAATCCAGCTCCTGGAAGAGGAGGCTGATCAGCAAAGAAAGCTATGTCTTAACAGCCATGGAATTTCATGGTAACATTAGAATTAGAATGATCAAAAAGGGGCCTGGTGCACGCAGAAAAGAAGATTGAAACAAGAAACTTCTTCATTAAAGTTATATAAAAAGAGAAGTAGTGAGGCCACAGTACAGCACAGGTGAGACCACAGTCAACTAGGTGAAAGAACAGACCACAAACTACCTGAGTTCCTCTAGGTATTCAATTAAGCTGATAGAAAACATCAGAAGAACAACAGAGGCTCTTAATTAATGGGACTGGAAGAAATATGAATCAACACTGTGGTTGCTGAAGCAATGTTAAGGACATAAGGGCGGTGAGAGGATTACCAGCCCTGAAACCCAGGAAGTTATAGCTCTTCTGCCACAGGGTTATAGTAAGGCTGTGAAGCCAGGGTGGTGACATGAGTGGAGAAAAGCAAGGATAGCTCTCACATGTCCAAAGGGACAGGAAGGTAGGGATAATGGTTGGAGCATAAACAGTGTTATCCTGACCTCAATAGTCTGCGGGGCTTTAGACTCCATTTCTGAGAAGGGTAATTGGAGGACAAGAAGTAAATGGAAAATGGTCTTAAAATGTAACATGGGGGTACTAAAAGCAGATTGGGCTACCTGCACAATGTTTGAAAAAATAGTGGATTTTCCAAGGAAACACTACGTGCTCAATCTCAGCAGTTTGGACTCTGGTAAAAGGACTCAGAATGGTGCCAGGGGGGAAATTTCTAACGAAAAGAGAAGGTGAAGGTGAGCGTGAACAGCACACAGGGACCAGTGCACCACTGACACCCAAAGGAACACTGTGCACCCAGAGCAGCATCACTGCAACTCGCGGGCCCCTGGGTCCAATCCTGTTCAATATTATCATTAATGCCCATAGCACAGATCCATAGAAAAGATCCAGGAAGTTTGGAACACAGGGACTTCATTCAAAAGGACACTGCAAGAGCTCAGCCCTTGAGCTGGCTGGGCAGTCACAACTCGAGCTGCAAGAGGACAGGGATACTCCTGAAAATAGTTCTGTAGCATAGATTCCAGGAAGGTATTCTACCATCCCTTCAAGTGGAAGTCAGAGAACCCAGGGAGCAGTGAAGTGACAGGATGGCTTTCTCACAGGAGGGACAGAGATGTAACTAGTTACACAGCAAAGCCTGGTTACTTTACAATCTGGTTATACCAAGCAAACACCAGTATCCAAAGGGAAACAACTCAATGATACTGGAATTCCCTCTAAGTCAAATATCCTCATCACAGCTGCTTAGAGATTTCTGCTCTGGATACAGCTACCATTCAAAGAAAAGACAAGTAAAATTTCTGGATGCTCAGGGATGAGATGGCAAGTAGGAGGAATCAGCTGTAGTGAACTGACCTCATCTGGCTGCAGTGTGCAACGACTGATATCATCATTAAAATATATTTCAGATTCTTTCACAGAGTAGTAACAAAACCTGCCACAGGCTGGAAAAAACATAAACTATCACGTGGAATGGAAAAACCCAACACAAAGTATTTGCAGTGAATCTTGACAGAATAGTCACTGAAGTACACTCATTGCTCAAACAAAAGGAATCCAAGGAGCCTGACTACCCCTCTCCTGTGATTCACAGCGGACTGTAAAAGATGGGACTCCACTACAAGAAACAGCCTGTCAAAAGGGCTGGCAGCTGACTGTAGTACTGTGGTAGACCCACAAGATAGCAGTTTGACATCACGGCTCTAACCTGTGCAGCCTCCCAGCCTCATTCTGCTCTCTGTTAAAGCTGGCTGTGAGAAGTAAGGAGGGAAAAAGGGCAGGTCTTCCAAGCCTAGGGAAGGTGTTTCACGCCTTGTTCTGAAGCCACTGATGCAGCCTTCTGCCTGATGCTACAGTCCAGGATGGCTTCGGGCCAACCATCACCTAGCTTCTATAAGCTAAGCTCATCCTCTGATGGGGCCAGGGAGATCTTCACATGATCTAATGCAGGTGCTTTTACCTGTAGTCCCTGTACACATAGGCAGGAGGTTCCTTCCAGCACTCTTGCCCCTCAGGATCCAAGAGACAATTATCAGCATGGACAGGGTGACTAAGATCCATGCGACCTTCCTGTTCCCCTGAAAATATACAGAAAGGAATATGGCCAAAATTCTTTCTTGAAATTTTCAGTTTCAAGAAAGAATAAAGCAGAGAGAAAGGGGTATGGCGAGAATAAAGGGAGGACAGTCTCCTGAGAGCACAAGGCTGGGAGTGAGGAGACTCTCTGGGAGACAGGGACTAACAGGATGAAAGGTTCTTTACCGTCGACAGCTGTGCGACACACAAGGTGTGTGAATGAAAAATGGAGTTTCTTTCCAGGAGTAAAATAGGACTCGATGATTCTCCGAGATTTCTCACTAGCCTGCAGAAGCAATTTGGCGTCTCTCCATTCCACGTCCCCATTTTGGGCCAGCTACAAGCGAAAAACAGGTCTGTTACAATACTTAGAAAGACACTCTAAGAAATGATACACGTACACAGTACAGAAGAAGAGACCTTTGTAAAGTCCTGTGGTCACTCAGGCAAGAAAACAACATATTTTCTCATTTAAATGTAACTCAGGAGCACAACTGTACAGCACAGCAATTATTTCCTTCTCCTTGGCCCATGAAGCCATAACTGGAATGCTGCATCATTTTGGGTCTCCCACTACACCAGGGATACTAGCAGACCAAAATGAGTCCTGAATGAAGGGTCTTAAGATGGCAGGAGAGTCAGAGCACATGACTTAGGAAAAGTGGCCGAAAGATTTGGCTTTCTTCAGTCTAGAGAAGAGAAGGCCAAAGGAACATTGAAGTACAGCCTCCAGTCACCTAAAAGGGGGTTACAGAGAAAATGGAGACAGCCTCTCCTCAGGGAGACACACTGAAAAGAGGCACCAGACAAAAGCTGCAGCTAGTGAAATTTCGGCAAGATGTAAAGAAAAATGTCACCCTCACAAGACTGGTACAGCACCGAAAAAGGTGCCCAGAGAGGCTGGAGAATCTCCACCCTTGGAAATGTTCAGGACTTGCCTATGCAAAGAATTGCAGGATTTCAACTAGCTTTGGAATTAGACATGCTGCAAGCTGGAGGTCAGATTAGAGATCTCAAGAGGCTCCTTCTACCTTAATTTATTCTCCAGCTCTAAACTAAGCATGTCTGTAAGGCTACCTCACAGGGACAAGCAGTCCTATAACCCTGCCTCACAGGAGAGAAAGCACTTGTCAAGCCCTCCATGTACAACATCCCTGTGTGGGATTGAGGAGGAAGCAGGTCAGAGGAGACCACGTGTTGAGGGAGACAGCGCACCCACAACACCAGCCAGAGTACAATTCACAGAAGAAAACACTCAGGTGGCAAACTCTCTGGACAATTAAGAAGGCAGCAGACTCACAGATCCATTTTACCTGCATGGCCTTCAAAACAGTCAACCCTTCGAATCTCTCATGCGGGGTGTGAGGCGACCGTCTTGCCCGGTATCCATCTCCTGCTTCCCCTGCTGCCTGGAATAGAAGGATACAGATGACAGGCATCAGGCTGCCACCTCTCCTCCATGGAAACCCTACTGCCCTGCCTGCTGAGGAGGAAAGCACACACACAGGAGTTCTTACAGGATCCTGGCCTCACCTTTGTCAGTCGGAGGAGGTCCTTGCACTCAGACTCCGTCAGCACTCTGTCGAACACAACCCTCTGGGTTCCATTCATCTGCTGGGAATCCATCGTGACAGCAATACCCTCAAAAGGCAAAGGACCTGCTGGGAAGCAAGCATAGATAGGCATGAGCGAGCTTCGGACAAGAATCCCTCAGACACCAACCCCCAGCCTGGATGAGGAAGTGGAGAGACACTATACATTCTCTGAGAAGACAGGACAGTTTCCCAGAAGTGCCCGCTCCTCGCAGACCCCTCACATGCTTCAGGGGAACCAGAGCACCAGCTGGGGAAGCCGGCCCACAGCGTGTGCTTCAGGAGCCAGCAGAGACTTGGGACTTGCTGGGAGAGCAGCAGGGAGCTGGGGGAAGTTGAGTGCACTGTGGATTGCAGCAGGAGAACAGGTCCAGCCTACTGGAGTGAGGCTCTGGAGAAAAGAAGCAGGTAAACACCTCCATCAACCCTCCTTTCAATCATTTTTCATCAACATCTTATCCCAGAATTATCTCTGGTGAATCTTTCTACTTTCCTCATTCCCAAAGAGAAGCACTGGATATTAGCTGATGATTTAGCTTTTTGATCTTGGCCTTTTTCCCCACCCCCTCTGACCTCTGGATGGTGAGGAACGCCAAGGCACTCAAGCCCTCAGAAGGCTCTGCCTCTCACATGTGCCACAGCAGAGAACCACTTGGGGTCATTTTAACCAAAGGCTCCAGGACAGAGTCCTGCAAGAGGCTCTGCATCCACAAATGAGAATAGGGGACCAGCAAGAACATGAGACTCTGCACTGCAGTCTGTATCACTCAGCCACAAACCCTTTGGACTTCTGTTTTTCAGGGAAGGCCTTGCCCAAGCTAAATTGTCTGCTTCCAGTCTCCATTTCCCGGCCCCTCCTTCCATGTCCCTTTCAGAAGAATGCTGATTGAAGTTGGGCTGGTGGAGTTGAACCAGGTTTGGCGTAGACACTCCCGGCACACTGAACATCCACAGGCTTGTCACACATTCAGGCTGCTCTCAGCTTCTCCAGCCACAGTGCCCTTTGAGTTCGCATGCCAGAGATGTACACAGCGAGATTTTGCAAGAATACACATGCATCAAAGAGGAAGAGAAGAACAGTGAGAAGACTTGCTGAGCCATTCAAGCCAGTCTGCACCTATGCTTGCATTCAAATGTCTGAGGATGGAAGAAAAGATAGCACTTAGCCTGACTAAGCCTGGCTGTCTGCATCCAAGACCTCCTTCAAGCTCTTTTACTCACCCCTCTTCTCCCTCTCTTCCATATTCAGAGTTTCCTGCTTTTGCTTCTCCTGATCCTCTCTCGGGAGCAAGGGAAAAAACAGAGACCAGGGCTGTCAGTACACAGAGCTACACCTAACCCTCCTCTGTAGTAGCAATGCACATTCTTCCTACTCCTGTCGTGCCCATTTCTCTACATATTACTGTTCCTTGTACCATCCCTACTTATATGGCAGTCTTAGCTGACGTGCCCAATCTTACCTGTATTTCTCCTTTAGGTTTTCAGGAATCAGCTCATCTGGAGTCCAAAGATCCTGTAGGGACAAACACAGGTGGTTCAGTACACAACAATCCTTGCACTGCTTCTCCAGTGAGTATCAGACCAACCACCGTGGCCCACTTCTTAGGACAGACAAATTGAGCCAATGCATATGGTTACAGCACCAATTTCAAATTAACTTCAGTCCTGGAGAAGCAGAAAGGCCTTGAAGATCCACCTCATAAAGACTTGGGGGTCCTTCTCATCAGTATCTGATCCTTTTAGGATCATGGCCTACTAAAGTGAATTCTGACAACTTTTTCGGTGAAACCATGGCAGGAAGATTAAGATGATACTGTTACTTACAGGGTCATTAAAAGTTTCTCCTAGATGCTCCACTGCATAATAAATCAACTTCTTCTCCATCAAAGATCTCTGCACATAATGCTGAATACTCTGAGGAAGGAAAGAGACTGTCAAACAACCACCTCACAAAAGACAACCCCATCCCTGTCCAGGGCAGAAGCCTGCCCCATCACACTGCTGTGCACAATTAAAGCCCGTTTTTGCCCTGAAGGGACACTGACTGTGACAGACTAGAAGTAAACTCATGATCCAATTTCTTCAGTCCTGGGCGTGGCACATGTCTGCAGTGAAACACCTTTCCCTTTTTGTCTCTCGGACTGTGATCCCGTCCTGTGGGACAGGGGAGGACCAAAAAGTACAGACCTGGAGTTGTAACTACCTGTCTGGCTGTGCCGGCTGCGTCCTCTCCCAGTTCTGTGCGATACTGTTCCATTTTCTCCAACATGGGCTCATCCGTGGGATAGAAGAGCAAGTAGGAAGCAGCACATTCAGCAGCTAGTGTCTGGTTCCCAACTTGGGCAGGGACAGAAGAGAACATACACACGTCTCTGAAAGACTTGAGCGGCGAATGTGTACAGGCCAGCAGCACCCAGTGCCCCTGTCAGGACTGGGCAGCCGGCCTTACACCGAGTACACACCAAGCCCTGCCTAGCAGGGCCTCTACCCAACGACGGGAATGAACCTGGCACAGAACAGGCATGCCTTTAATACTTATTGGGAGCTGGTTTAGAAGAAACAGATCGAAAGGAAGTGTGTTTTGAAAGAGAGATGGTCCCACCCCCCTCATGCAACAGACACGATGAGGGGTCTAGCGGCTTCTCTGAGATTCAAGTTTTATCAGTGGTCTGACAGAGGAGATAAAGAGAGAGTTGGGTCAGTGTGGGAGGAGCCAGGGGTATGCAAAAGAAGGGCCGAGGGATGTCTGAAAGTGACAGAGTGACAGGATGACCAGCATCATCACAGGCCATCAGTTCAGCAAGGGCAGGTAGGGCTGACTCAGAAGGAACACCACTGCTGAGGTGAGATGCAGGTGTAGCCTCTAGGTAGGAAGTGGGAGCCTGGTCTGGAGCCATGTACCAAAAAGGAGCGTATAAAACACTCAGCAAATAGTTGGAACAAGGAAACTGGGGGAAAGATGTGGGAACAGCCTCACATCACAGAACCTGGGCAATGAGACTGAAGAAGACAACAAGGGACATCTCCCAAGGTGGCCACACAGGCTTAAATAGAGGTTCTGGGAAGAGTTAGGGGGCAAATAGAAGTAGAGCTCAGGTCAGTGTAGCACTTTTCCCCACGACAAGCTGCCCTCCAGGATCAGAGGCAAAGGGCAGGTCTAGGGGTGCCACAGCATAACCTGATGGTTCGTGGCTCTGCTCACCCTGGCTGTAGGCAAACTGCAGTAAATCAAGGTGGGAGGGTATGAAATCTTCCGTGGCAGAAATTCTCCCCGGCTTTGTGGCAATTTCCAGGACGCACTGCTGCCTGCACTTCAAAACCTGAATATAATGGGCTGCAAGAGAGAGGAGCAAGAGAGGCAGTAGCCCACACTTCTTCCAGACAGGAGTGCTGGGAGATGGGATGTGCCCAGTTTGGGGAGCATAGCCTTCCTACCCAATCCTCTGTGCTTCTAGCACTACCTGCAATGGCTTCATACAGGCCAGGTTGCATTTTCTCCTCCTCGTCCTCATCCTCCCAAGGCCCTTCACACAGGGCACGACACTCTTCCAGTGCTGACAGGGCCTCTGAGAGCGACTCCTCCAGCCTGGCCACGGCCTGCAGGTACTCATCTGCATCATAGTGCTGCAACCCAGTCTCATATGCTTCCTGTGAAGGACAGATCCAGGTCCCTTCATCAGTGTGGGTGACACCAAAGGATGCCCTGCGAATTCTGAGTTGCTCACAGGGTGGTGCTGACATAGAGGGGCCCGCCTGCTCATGCACAGTCAACCACGCAGTGACAACAAATCTCAGACTTGAGCCAAGTAACTGTCATCAAAAAGTCTCTCTGTCACACTCGCAGTGGTTTGTCCTCACCTTGAATAGAAGGCTGCAGGGAGATCTTCCTGCAGCCTTTCAGACACAAAGGGGTCTGAGCAAGACTTTTGGCCAAGGCCTGTAGTGACAGAACAAGGGGCAACGGTATTAAACTGAAAAAGGGTTTTGCTGGAAGATAAAGTATTTGTTGGATTGGAGATAAGATACTTTTATGATGACTGTAGTGAGACACTGAAGAAGGTTGCCCAGAGAAGCTGTGGATGCCCCATCCCTCAATGTGTTCCAAGGCCAGGTTGGATGGGGCTTTGAGCAATCCGATGTAGCGGAAGGTGTCCCTGCCTATGGCAGGGGGCTTGGATTAGGTGATCTTTAAAGGTCCCTCCCAAGCTAGATCTCTCTATGATTTTGTGTATGGGGGCCCTGCCTCAAGGTATGGCTTTTGTGTGGAAACAGATCAGGGTCCCAGACTGGTCCCTAGGGTGGAACAAGAGCTGCTCATGCGTGGCTCTGCACTGAGCCCTCACCCAGTGCGGCGTGGCCTCCAGGTCCCGGAAGCTGTCTGACTTCACCCCTGACATACGCCGATACTTCTCGATGTCCTCCCGCATTTGGAGGTGCTGGGGATTAGCAACGAAGAAGGTGTGCGCAGCAGACACGGCCTGATCCAGCTTCTTCAGCTGTGGAGAAAAGGCAGCAGTGCCTGTCATGCTCCCACAGGTCTCTGCTGATCACACCCACCCCTCACCCCAGCTGCTCTCCAGGTTCACAGAATCACAGAATCACAGAACGGGTCAGACTGGAAGAGACCACAGTGGGTCATCTGCTCCAACCTCCCTGCACAGGCAGGGTCGTCCTACAGCACACAGCACCAGATTGCATCCAGATGGTTTTGGAATGTCTCCGGTGCGGGAGATTCCACAACTGCTCTGGGCAATCTGTTCCAGTGCATGGTCACCCGCACAGTAAAGAAGTTCTTTCTCATATTCAGGTGGAACTTCCCGCGCATCAGTTTCTGCCTGTTGCCTCTTGCCGTAGTGGCTGGCACCAGCGAGGAGAACCTGGCTCCATTCCCTTGGCAACCCCCTTTCAGATATTTATAGGCATGGGCAAGGTTCCCTCTCGCTTGTCTCTTCTCGAGGCTCAGGGAAAGGCGTTCACCCTCGGCTGCCCGGCGGCCCTCCAGGAGGGCCGTGCCGCGCCGGGCCCCTGCCGCGCACGACAGAACCCCCGGGGGTGCCGACCCCCGCCCCGCCGGGGCGAGCCCTTCCCCGGGGCCGCCGCCCACCTTGAAGAAGGCCACCTGCAGGTAGTTGTAGGGCTCCCTGCGCTCGAAGTCGCGGCGCACGGCGCGGCTGGCGCGGTGCGCGGAGGGCGCGGGGCGCAGCCGCCGCCCCAGGCAGCGCTGCAGGCAGCCGGCGCG
>VZTG01001087.1:32519-86053 GCA_013397845.1 Melanocharis versteri
CGCCCCGGCACCGGCCCCCGCCCCGGCACCGGCCCCTCCGCCGCTCCCGACGGGGCGGGCTGCGCCCGGCCGTGCTCCCGGAGCCGGGCTTGGACACGGCCCCCCGTCGTGCGCAGCCCTCCTGCCCCACGGGGCGAGACGGGCCGCCCCCAAAGTGCCACTCGCGCGACAAGAAGGCGCCGGGTCCCTTTACCCAGGAGGGATATGAGGAGGCGCCCAGGCCGTAGGAGATGTGGGGAGGGTGGGTGCGAAGTGAGGGGAAAAGCAAAGAGCTGGTGCTGCAAAGGCTTCTTGGAGGGCAAGGTGCCCAGGATGTTAGATGCCCAGGTGCCTCCGTTTGCACAGCTGCTGTGGTGGCCTCTTCCATCACTAACCAACAGCGTGGTCCTACAGACAAGGGAAAGGGGGAAGAGAGGGCAGGAGATAGAGTGGGAATAGTGCTCAGAGGAATGGTTTGGTCGTGTTAGAGGGGTAAAGCTCCCCCTCCAGCAGTGTCACCTCAGCGAGGACAATCCTGGCTAGAAAGTCTTCACAAGACAATAGACATCTCATTTTCCTGTTACCCGTCTTGCTACTGAAGTGGAGGCACCAACACCTTCTCTGTCTTCATTCATTTTAGGGCCTAATGTCTTGCCAAAATCTCTACACTCCTTTCCTCCATCAGAACTGGGATAGGGAGTCCATGTTTGTGGACTGTTAGGGTGCAGCTGCATTAGTACCTCAATTTGGATCAGGAGAACATGAACAATTTAGGTGAAAGGACCTGCAAGATGTGCAGCAAATATGCTCTGAGCACTATGAGAATTCAGCTTTGCTTTGGGCCAGGGCTGCTCTGAAGTCCCCTGACATTTACAGTGTGGCCAAAAAGTCTTTATCATCAGCTGTTTCCATCTACAGATTTACTCCTGATGCATCACCGTGTTTGCTAAAGTGGACCTACGTCTCCAGGATCTGCTTGGTTTTATCACCCTGCTGACAGGGCAGATTTCATTTATCATTCTCGGTATTCCCCAAGTGTCTTAGATACCAAGGAATTTCATCTGAGATTTGTAGGATCAGCAGGGAGAGAGACTCCTGAGAAAGAAAGCTGGAGGTACTGCTGGTTCTCAGGCCCAGGGGCAGCAGCAAAGGCAGTTCCAGAGGTGAAAAAGAGATTTGCATTGCAGTAGCTGTTGTGAGTGGGGCCTCTTTTGGAGACAGTGAGGAGAATGAGGAGCCACTAGAATAGATCCAGCTCTGTGTCAGGTAGGTGATAAGAGATATTTTTGAGGAAGACAGATGGTGACAATGCTGCCGTGATCTGGCTATTCTTTGGCATAAGGAACTCCCACAGAGGAACAGTCTCGAGGTGGTTCAACTCAGTGGCCAGTCCAGCAACAGCAGGAGCCAAAGATGTGAGAAGGGACAGTTATGGCCCTCCTCTGTCCCTTTTCAACCCGTATCATTTGCAGGAGGTTTATGCCTTGAAGTGAGAAGGTCTGTATCCACAAATGTAAACATTTGTGCAGCGTCAATTGTGTCATTTGTATGAATTGCTTGATGTGATAACTTCCACATCGCCATCCTCTTCTGATTCAGAAGCTGAGTCTCCTTAGCATGAGCTGTTAGCCTGCTTGCGTGGGTGAATAAATCCTCGTGTTCTCTCAGAGAAACAGCAAACCAAGCTTCCAGCACTTTCTATACTGTCTGCCTGCCTCGTCTCTGCACAGGAAGGGACAAGCTGCAGCCCAGCATCTCTTCATGGCTTAGGCTACACCTGACTGAGATTGGTGAGCACAGCTGGAAGGGGACAGTCCTCCAGTCTCAAGGAAGCTTCTTGTGTTTGCAAATGAGTCTGGGTTATTACTCTGAATGAAAGCAAAAATTTGAGGATTTACTGTGAAGCGGAACAAACTCTGTCGGAACAAGAGCTCTTACCTTGGGCTGTCACACTCCCAAGCAGATGCTTGTCCATCCGTCTCATCTAAATGTATTTTAAAGATTTCCAGACACCTGGTTTCACTGGTTTTTATGAGAGGTGGGTTGCAACTGTGTATATGGTGCATATTGACAATGCACATGCAAAGGAGCACTAGCACTCAGGCCTGGAAATCCTGAAGCCTCACGGTGCAGGGTTCCCTGTGTATCTAAGAAGTCCAGGCTAGGAGTGTGACCCCCCCACAAGACTCATCTCTTAGGAGGACTCACACAGCTCAAGCGATTTTTGATTCCTACAGAGTCAGGCTGTACTCCAACCAGCAACCTGCTCTCTTAAGTCTCAGCTCACTAAAATAGTCTAAAGCATCCAGGCCTGAAGAAACAGTGCTGTTACAATGTCGGGGTGTGAAATGGTTTCTGGAAAAGTTCACTGCATAAAGATCAGTTATTTCTGGACAGCAGCTCTGCAGGTCCAAGGAAATGCACTTCCCAGAGGTGCCTTGGATCCTTAAAGGAACAGAGCTCATTAACCAAGAAACAAACGGCAGAATCCTAAAAGCAGAAGCATTTACACAACAGCCAGATGCACTTCACAGGATTTTGGTGGTTTGCAGCCCTTACTCAGGACTTTGATAGTGACCATGGGAGGTTTCATATGTTTCTCACAGATGATGGATGCAATTAAATCCACCCTCAGAGCCCCAACACGGCTTTTACAGCCTCCTGTGAGGCTACATTGGTGTGCTTGCAAGCAGGTTTCCTGGCATCCTTCCTGGCTCTCTGAGCAGGGTGTGGTTAATGGCTAACAAGAATCCAGCCAAGCATCTCCCTTCAGTGACAGCGACTGCAGTGTAGATTTGTCATATCCAAACCTTAGGTTCTATTCCTAGCCCTGTACAGCAAGATTTAGTGAGATTTCTCGGATATTTCATCTGCAAAATGGGCAGTTGATAATAGCTCTCATCAGGGGACAGATGACTAGTGCTGGTTATGAGCTCCACAGAAATATTAAGGGTTCACAATGTATAAACTAGGATTTGGACTTGTGGATGCCCGTTTACCACTGGATGTTTTTCCTTACACAGCTGGGCACCTTCAAAAATAATATTTTTTTTCCTCTGTCACGTACATAAATATTTGTATATGATATTTACCATGAGAAAAGGAATTGCCAGGGTGGCCTTGTCAAATATGTGATTGTTGTGATGCTGCAGGCCATTTTGCAGAGGTATGTCCTCCTGCTTCTCCCCATCCCCCTTCCCATCTAGTGTAATGCTTTGTGTGTTCTTCTCTTCTGAGTGTTAGGGACCCCTTTTCCATCCCTCCTGCTCTTGTGGCATCACTGATATCCCAGCTCAGTGAATTCCCGTCTGTAAAGGATGTAAAACTGTCATTTCAGAATTTAATTATGCTGCTTTCCAAAATTACCGAACACTTACTTGTTTGTTCTCATACACAGAAAAGATAATTAGGAGCTCTTGAATCATTAGTCTGGGAACCCACAATATCTGGAAGGAGCTGAAATTACTTCTTTGCTTTAAATTTGTAACACTGAATTGCAATTTTCATTTTACCTCTAGCTTCTCTAGGCATGTTTGAGGTTTCCCAAGGCCAGAACAATCATTTAATTCAAAAATAGCCTGGGCTTTCAGGAGCGCTGCTGACACGCTGGATGCAGCTGGCCCCTGCCAGGGAAGCTCTCTGGCTCCCCTCGTTGTTTCAGGTGGTGTGCTGGCCTCTCTGGAGCCATGGTCCTCACACAGCCAGCATCACCATTACTCCTGTTCATCTCCAGAGCCTCGTCTCCACACAGCACACGGACAAGCTCAGAGGAGCAACTTCCCAGCACTGGAGCCTGAAACGGGCACCTTGACACGAGCCAGCTGAAGCATTGAGAAGCTGGGGTTTCTCCTTTCTTCTTTTCTGATGCCTTGCCAGTGAGGCAATCTCTGCCACCACCTCTTATTCTGCTGTTCTTTGATTCTCCAAATCTGGAAGTACCTCTAAGACTTGGCCAAGCTGGCTGGAAAATGAACAGAAGGAGAGCCAAAGGCTTCTTCGGGGGGATGCCAAGGAAGGATGCTGACATGCATGAGGCAAAGGCTGTGGTTTGGAGCTGTTGCTCAGAGGTGAGTGCACTTACAAACCCTGGGCTTCCTCCTAGGAAATACACACTTGGGAATACTCTCAGAAAGGAACCAGTCCAGAGCTGAGCATCTTGGAGGAGTCTGGTACTCCAACTCTACCCTCACCTTTGAGAAGGGTGGATGGAAGCTACTCTTTCTCTGCAGCTGCGTCAGGCTGAGAGATGAGCCATTCAAAGGGACACTGAATACTGCCCTTCCTTTCCCCTCCCCCCATTTCCCATCCCCAAGATAAAAAGAAATTAGAAGAGGCTGAAGTGCACAGCTTTTTCC
Source organism: Melanocharis versteri (assembly GCA_013397845.1). Taxonomy (NCBI): domain Eukaryota; kingdom Metazoa; phylum Chordata; class Aves; order Passeriformes; family Melanocharitidae; genus Melanocharis; species Melanocharis versteri. Next base: position 36,854 of record VZTG01001087.1, read on the forward strand.
CTTCTAGACCTTGGGAGCATGCAAAGAAACACACAGGGTCATTTGGCTCTGAAGGCTGAGGGATGCGAGTGCTTTGCTGCAGAGCCTGCGGGGAGCATGAGTCACATGGATCGCCTCGGCAGATCCGGGCTGACAGCATCCACCAAATCACCGCCTCACGTTGCACTCAAAGGGCAGAAATAAACTGGGAAGCAGGAGGGGCTTGGGGAGGTAGCGCTGTGGGACGGGGTTATTTCAGCCCATGTGCTTTTGGATCAGCAGAACTGGACAGGGCAGTATATCCTCAGCTGTGTCCAGCCTCCTCCCTCCACCGGAGCAAGGAGGTCTGTGGATCCTGACAGAGGACCATGCACTGGAGGTGGGTCCAAAGGACTGAAGCATGTGCTTTTTCCCTTTTGCAGCCCAGAAACACGGGGAGCTGTAGTACCAGAAAGACTGATGTACTAGGAAAAATTAGCACTTCACATATTTTTCAAAACTCATGCTTTCTGTGGTATTTCCACACCGCTACACAGAGCTTTTGCTGACATTGTCGTTTTGTGAGTATTGCCATGTATGCCATCATCTCAGGGCTACTCTGATGAGCTGTCACCACATGATAAAATAAGTCTGTCATTGTGTTCGCCGCTTTGCAGAGTGCTGAGGTTTGTGTCATGCAGAGGCATTAATTCCACTGCACAGTGTAGATACACCCTCGTCACACCTAGCAAAGGGAGAAGTCCTCAACGCTTCCTGAGAAGGAGGACCAGGATACATGGAAGACAGCCTGTAAATTCCTGGCTCGGGCAAGATGTAACTGCACTCCATTCCAGCTGGGGACTCATCTACTTGAACACGTTTTGTGCAAGCTTGTTCTTATCTGGTTTGAATCTCTACCTCTGTGCTGCCTTGAAGCCCACACGGAAGCTTTCAGTATTGCACTCAGATGGAACGCAAAGCCCAACTAGGACTGACTCTGTGGATGACTTTCCTCTCAATCAGGGCAGTCCGTGCATCTAGGGAACTAAGGAGGTCGTCTTATGAAAAGACACAGACAGGAGAGCTGCCAAAAAAGAGAGATTTATAAGATTGGGGCCTGCAGTGGCTTGTGCTTGCAGGTGAGCTTCAAGTAGAGTAGGGCAGGGTCACAACTTTTGAGATCAGGAGACCCACTGAGGGGCTGAGCAGTGTTGAGGAAGGCCTATCATTTTAGTCACACTCACCCAGATGGGAGAGCTGGAAGCTGTGCATCTGTGGATGCGGCTGTGCGCTCACAGGCATCCCAGTGGCACCATCACATCTGCTGTCACGCTAACCAGGCCACCTGGAAGCAGACGGAGGGACCTTCTGCATCGAAGGCGGGGGTGTGAGCCTGAGTGCTCTTTGCAGGTGGGTCCCAGCTGTGAAAGGGGACAGAACCTTTGGTCACTTGTGAGGACTCAGTGTGCCTCTTCCAGCCTGTGGAAGAGAGGAGCGCTGCCTCCTGGCTTTGACAGCTGTCAGGCAGCTCAGGCACCTCCATGTTCTCCAAGCCACCAGTGCTGGCATTGTCTGCTACCCATGCATTTTATCCTGGACAGGCCAGGTTTGACGGACCCTGTGCTGAGAAGAAATTAACCCTACACTGGCTGAAACTGGGACACAAGTTATTTAATAAGCCCTATTAGCTTAGTCTTTTATTGTCAGGCTGATTCTCTTGCTGAAAAAGTCAAGGCTGGTGGATTTGGTACAGAGGTGGTTGGTTCAGCAGTCAGAACCTGAGGTGAGCATCTGAACCACTGGAGATGGCTGCAGTGCTAAAGGAGCTCCCAACAGATGCTCACTCAGCCTGATTTTTTGTCCCATCCAGGATAATCCCATGTGAGTGAAAAAAGGAGCTGATCTGGGTACTCAAGCAGTTATTTAAGGTGAAGAGTCTGGACTGCAGAAACAGGGACAGTTTTTTGTTGAGGGGACTGTGCCAAGCAGTTTGGCGTGACCATTACAGGGACCACCACTGACTCTGCGCTCATTTTCCCACATACAGCTCCTAAAATGGACCTGTTCTTAAGCCGTGATGATGCCTTGTTTAGCAGATTGATGGGCCACAACTGGCTCCCAAGGTATGCTGGCAGTTCAGGGACAGGACAGGAGCAGGAGGAGCAACTGCATGCACCAGGATACGGACCAAGGCTTTCCCAAAACTAATGTAGTCATGTGCACACAAGCGCAAGCTATGGGAAGGAAAGTGGTGTTGGTGTGGGCCTTTGTCACTCCTGTTTGAGTGAGGATGATGGTGGAGGAGGAGGCACGGCACCAGAGGGGGCCCACACCTGCTGCCACAGCTGCCTGGGGCTGCGTCCCCGCCCGGGGGTTGTGGGGTGGAGGATTTCCCCTGGCTCACAGGTGTTGTCTCTGCCGTTGTTGCCGCCTGTCTATTGTCTGTCAGTAACAGCGTGATGCCACACAGAAAACCCTTCCTCCAGCACCAGGCATCCCACGGAAGGTCTTCACCACAGGGAGCCCTTCCCACAGCCCCGTGCCCCTCTGTGCCTGTCCCCAGCAGGGCCAGTGCAGACAAACAATCCGGGACTGCAGCCAGTGACAGCTGTAGGACCTCAAGGCCTTTTTGACCTGCCACTAGCAGACAGCAGAGTGACTTCTATAAACACAAGACTTCTGTGTACATATTTTAACAGCATTTTTCTTTCAGGACGTTCTGTCATCTCTGCAACATGCTTTTTGTTCCGTCTGAAATTTCCTGGGCTTTTCACTCCCTCTTCTCATCTCCTTGAGCCAAAAACAAAAGGGTCATTTTGGTGAGAAACATTTTCAGTGGCTTTCTCAGAAGCATCTGCTCTCTGCACTCTGTGGGATTACGCAGTTCAAGGCTGGTTTGTTCTACTAGGAAATTACTTTCTCACCCCCTTCCCAAACTTACCTTCTAGATCGACATTCAGAACTTCTTTGGGCTCTGACCTCCAGAATCTATTGGTATCCTGAACTGCCCTCCGGATAAAATTAGTTCTGAATTATCCCACTGATTGTGCTGTTTTTACTTGTTTGTTGGCTTGTTATGGGAGAGGTGAAAGCTACAGGCTGAGGGATAGATATGGGGGATCAGATATGTAGGGCACAGACTGCCCAGGAAAGGCAAATGAGCATGGACAGACAGGTTTCACAGAGAGCAAAGAGCTGGTGCATTAAGGAAGGCTCATGGCAGCCAGGGAGGTTGGAGATAGTGAGAATCAGCATTTCACATCCTAGCAGGAAAGAGAGAAATGTGAATTTGAACCAGACAAGAGTGCCTCAGAAAAAATGTAGTCCAGCTTGCAAAAAATAACTCCCAATCCCAAAGTAATTTATTGTCGCTCAGGCAGATAAAAGAAGCGCATAAAATTGGTTCCGCAAGAAGGTCAAATTAAGTGCATGCACAAAATACAAGCATATTATATATCTGTGTATATATATATATCTCTGCATCTTCTGTTCAGTGTCTCTCGTTATGGAACTGGGGATCAATCACAACCCTTCCGGGTTTCCTCTCTTGTCCATTGGCTCCTCGCCAGACAACCTCCCTCCGTGGCATTAGACTGGGGGATTGATGAAGGAATAAAGAATTACATTAGAACAGGAGAAAGGGAGATGGATTCACAGAGCACTATGGGCTGCCGGGTGTTTAGGTACAGGCAGAGACTTCATTAGTCCTTGTGATGCCAGTGCTGCAGTATTACTTTTTCAGCCGGCTGCAAGAGAAAAGTACTACATGAGTACCACCCCCCACTTTTTTTGCATAGAGAATGACTGCCTGCCTCTGTAGCTGAGGATGCAAACAGTTACTTGAGCATCCACATGGCTGCAGTTTAGGTTTCAGTTACACTGAGCTGCTTACTTGGCAAAGAGAGTTAGAGAACAACTGTATCAGCAATTGTACTGCACAGATTTATCTAGATTTTGATGCATCTGTACAGGCTTTGTCCTCTCTTTATGGGGATTATTTTTTAACCTTGATGAAATGTAGGTGAAAACGAGGTGAATTCTTTGACACTTTTTATGCTCTTCACCACATATACATCCCAGCTCTGATGCAGTATTTGCCAATAAACATTCTCACTGAATTCTTGGTGACAGTGAAAAAAAATTGGGTGAAACTACCACAGGTTGCCAATGTCACCAGTGAAAATGAAGCAGAAGTCCTGTTCTGTACCCAAACATTCATTGAACTTGTTCATGCAATCATTTATACTTCCCTTCACGCTCCACTTCCAGTGACAGAATGGCTGTCAGTGTTTCCAGCAGCTGCTTCTGATGCCTGATACCATATAAGCTTAAAGACATGGAAAAGGGCAGCTTCTCTGCTGAGAAATCCTTGCTCCCATGAAAAGGGTCATGACATGATGATGTATTTCACATCACCCAAGGCCTTGAGGAAAGGGTACGAATCACAGTGTTCTGTGATTTTTTCTCCTCTTTTGTTACTCCTGGGAGGTTATTGGCAATTTTCACCAACTGCAGTCCAGCACTGCTGTAGCAGAGCCGGAATTATGTTATGGACATCATGGATTTTTAAAATTTGGGTTTCATCCTTGTGCTTGGTTGTGTGCCTTCCACCTCCACAACCTTGATATCCAGATCTCAGATTCACTGTGGAGCCTATCAAAGGACTTTGCAGCTCCTGCTTGGGTTGGGCTAACATCTCTCAACATTAAGATAATTCGAGTGAAACCACTCTGCTCAAAAGTTTCCCAGCACAGTGCTACCATGGGTTTGGGATTTAACATAGCTCATAACTCTTAAGCAGGATTTAACATGAGTAAGAGCTGAAAATGCTGAAATGCAGCTGTACTGTTTCACCGAAGAGGCTCAAATTCAATTTCTCCCCCCTCAACCATCCTGCTCCTCTCTCTTGAAAGCAGTCTTTGCCCACTCTGGGTGCCCTCCTTGCCACTTACCGTTGACACTGACACGTCTTGTTTTCCAGCAAATATTGTCTTGCTTGTGCCATCCTTTTTGCCCGTTGCTGCCAGGAGAGAAGGGACAAAGAACAATTGGATATTTTTATGCTTCAAATGCTTTCTTCTGAAGTGGCAGTAAAGTGCTGTCTGACATCTGCAGACTGCCCATCTCAAAAACTTGCTTTGAGTCTAAGGCTTGACCCTTTATCTGTTCTGCCCTGCACCCAGACAGGAAATCTGACTCCTCCTGTGGTTTGGAGAGCCAGTAATCTCTGCACCTTTGACAGGGACCATGGCACTCACCCTCCTCCGATGCCAGCTTATACCACTGATGATGCACAGGCACCCAAGGGCAAACACCAATAAACTGCCTCCAACACTTGCTCCAATTATCACATAGTTAATCCAAACAGGAGCTTCCTCTGTGGGAGGAGAGAAGTATTTAGAGGCAGAAACAAAGAGAATTTTATAGCTTTAGGGCTGGGGCAGGGATGTGATGCTAATTTCCATACCCACGTGGTATTGAAGGCTGATCTTTCTGTCATTGCCTTCTATGAGGTGACAGCTCCACAGCCCTGCAGCACTGATGTTCACTGCCAACTTTACTTCTTGCTGCTTTGAGTCCTTAATGTCCGTCTTAGTCCCATTCACGCGTTCCCAGCGCAAGTAGGCGTTGGGTGGGAGCAGGCCAGAGACCTGGCAGGTCAGGGTCATATTGGCCCCGCTGGAGAGCGGCCCAACAGGGTTAGCTGAGACTGTAAAGGCAAGAAAAGGACACGTGAGTGAGGCGATGGGAAGATGGGTCCAGCCATGCTCTTGTGGCTTGCAGGTTTCTGCAGCTCCTCCTCTTCATGACCCACGTCTGTTCCTCTCACCTCCCATCACCACCAGCTCTATCTTGCTCTGCACGTGTCTTCCTTGGTACTCCAGCTGGCACTGGTACTGGCCAGAATGGCTGAAATGGACTTTGGGGAGCTCCACTTCTATGGTACTTTCAGGTTTTCTTTCAGGTATCGCAAACAGAAACCTGCTGCTTTTTTTGGTCTCATGCAGCTGTCCTTGTGCTGTGACGTTGAAATCAAGCAGCTCATGAGCGTTTGCACTTTCCTGTTGTTTCCAATTGAGCTGTCCTGTGAAACCTTCTTTCCATTTTATCTTCTGGAAGTTCAGACGCCATGACAAGATGACAGTGCTATCAACAGTTGCGTACTTTCTTTCCAAACCTGGATTCTGAAAACCTGAATTTAGAAGAGACAAAGAATACAGAAGCAGGAAAAGCCATGGTTATGCTTCCTCATGTCTACCCTTGATCCAGAATAAGGCATGCTGCACTCGGTTGAAAAAGGAATTGGAGAAAAGCCACGACATCCTCCAGGAAGGTTAAACAGTTAGTGTCTGAGAATAAGACAGTAGAAAGATCCAAAGCTCCCAAGTACAGCAGAGCTGAGAAGAACAGACCCCAAGGAAAGGAGAATCTTCTCCTCACCAAGCCTGGAGAGGAAAATGAGTGCAAGTGTGGAAGAGAGGTGAGGCAGCAGAACAATCCCCAAGCTGCATTGTTGGAAGCCCTGGGAAGTCAACCCTGGGGCACCAGTGCTTGGGATCTGGAGATTAAAAGTTAAACTCATGAGCTGAAGGGAAAACTGGTTCCCCAGCCTGTGTTTGAGTTCCATTTTTGTTGTCACATACCTAATACCTTTACAGCAAAGAAGATGTTCCGATTAATCAATGGAGAGTCTGAATGGACCTGACACACCCAGGTCCCGCTGTCCATAGCCTCCAGTTTCTTTAAATTCACTATGTATTTTTGACGGCTCTTGTTCTGTAATTCTGGTGTTACTCTGTTATTGTTACTGTCAAACAATGTGATGCTGAGATCGGGTAGAGGACTGGATGAATTTTGCATTAAAATCAGCTCAGGGACTTCATTTTGCAGAAAATGCCCATCAGAAGAGATCGTCACTGTGAAAAGAAAAAAGCCCAGCCAGTAAGTCAGTTTCTCTTCTTGCGAGAGAGGAACAAGTTTTACAGCAAAGAGAGCATGGAGACATTGAGCCCTGGAGATGGAGCAGAAACGAGCTGTGATAGCCCAGGACAGAAGAAATGGCAGCTGGATAAAGAATCCCAGCAGAGATGTCTCCCCAAGCTCTGTGGTCCCCTCCCCGTCTGACAGCTAAAAGCCCTCCACTCACTCACATTTGAAGATATGCAGTGAGGTGCGGACTTTGTGAGGGCCGTATTCACAGGTGTAGATGCCAGCGTCGGAGAGCTTCAAGTTCCACACCCACAGCTGTTTATATTGCAACTTGATGTCAGATCGACCAGTAATGGAATTCGGTTCTTTTGAAAAAATAGGCTTGGTTAGGAGGGAAGAGGTTTCTCAGCCAGGTAAAGGGAGAAGGGGTAATGAATTGGAAGCCTTACTTTTCCAATATTTATTACTCTTTTCCATACGCCATAGGAGAGTATCATAGTACATCCAGCTCACAACTGTGTCCCGAGATAATTTTGAGTCAAGAATGCCTGTGCAGTTCAGGATCACCTCCCCTCCTGCAAGCGCAGTCTGGACTTCATTTTGCTGAGCCATACTGGAGATCAGGCCTGAAAGTCAACATCCACCAAAAAAAGGCATAAGTTCACTTTCTGCAGGGTGGCTCAGTAAACACTTCCCGGCCCTCCAAAAAGATGTTCATATTTCTCCTCCCTTTCCCAGACACTGAAATTATCCTCAATTTCTGAATTTGTCACTCCTTTATATCACCAATCGATCAAGCTCTTTTATTACCCAGCTACTGGTTGTTCTCTTTCACATATATTCAGAAAAAAAGGAAAAATACCAGTAGTTATGGTGGACTGACCATCATTCGTAATTTTGAAATGTCAACAGTTTTGCTGAAACAACCTTTTTCCACTGGATAAGACTTAGTTATTCTATTGGTAGCAAAGGAAGAGGAGCAGATGTCAGCCCTCCTTCACTCCCCAATCAACACTTGATGCAGCACTGACAAATTTGCTCACGCCTTCTTCCGTTCTTTGCATGGACAAAGACTGAAAACACAGAAAAAGGAAGATATAAACTAAAAAAGGAAGAAAGAAGGCCGACCTAATGTCAGGTTCCTGTTCTTGGGATGAGGGCTACATGACAGTAAAAGAAATAGGATGTATAAGGTTGAAGAAACATTAGGAGTGGTTTCTTGGGAGAATAATTTCCTTTCTTTCACTCTAAAGAAGGTTTCTGCAGGAGACCTTAAGAAGGAGATGGAGTTGCCAGAGGTAAGATTGGGACTAACAAGGTTGTGGTCTCCTGCCTCACTGCTCGTAAGCTCTCAGGGATGCCTAACCTGCAAATCCCCCAGGTGACCTGAGTACTAAGGAGCTGTAGAAGCGTAAAATGAAAAGTTTACATGCGTTTAATGTAGGGTTTGCCAGAAGTTACATCCCTCTAAGAGGTAACCTGCAGCAGTACCAATACAGATTTTTGATAATTGCACAGTGGACTACAGAAGTTTATGATTTTGTCTTAAACTGTGAAATTAGAAATGTTATTAATAAGGGTTGGTATCTTTTGCTTTTCATTTGGTTCTAGGGTGCACAAGAGATTTCCAATCTTTCCTCTGTGACCAGAGGAATCAAAGCTGAGTATCTGAGAAATGCAGGCTTGGCCTTATTCACTGTCTTTCCTTTCTTGGAAAATGAGCACTAAAAAGTCCATCAAAGCTTGTAACATTAGCAGTCAAGCTAAGCAAGCCAGGAGCATTCCATTTGTAAGGGCAAATCTGTGCTGAGATTCTGAGGATCACATCACAGATGCGGTTGCGCATCACAGATATGTTTTTGCCCACACAGCCGGAGGCAGTGTGGAGGACGGTATTTTCCGCTCTGCCTGGTGTGTACCCTGGTTCTCACACGACCCCCACTCCTGCATCTCTACGGGGCAGCTCCCCAAACCTGGCAATGCACGCTGGTTTTGGCTGGCAGGCGCAGCAGGCGGGCTGGGAACGCCTGAGTCCCAAAGCTAAACCGTGTGAGGAATCTTATACGGCACATCAGGAAGAGCCTAGAAATACGCCGAGTGTTGTGAGGCTTGTGAAAAGGCTGTGAGAACCATGAGGGCTTGCTGAGCCCAGGACTCACCCAGATGCAGAAGCAAGAAGGCGGCAGCTGTGAGGCTCACGGCTGTGCTGCACGACTCCATCGCTGCGGGAACGCTCCTCCCGTCCGCGGAGAGCAGGGCTGGAAATGCTGTCACTGCCGAGGGATCTTATCCTGGAAGACCCAAATGCTCTGTTAATAATGTTTGATTTTCAGACCTCGATGGATGGGACGTGTGTTCCCAGTCAGCTCCCACCATCCTTCAGTGCAGCAAAATGGAAGCTCATCGGGAAAGTCACCAGAGCCCTTTGTTTCAGCAAAGAATCCATCTGCAGCGTGCCCCTGGAGTTTGGTAATAAACATTTCATTTTACTCATCCCTAGGTTTCTGGCATTCATCAGGCAGCAGCTGTTTATGCTGCCAAGAGTTCTGTGCTTTTTTACTTCTCTATGGTGGGTTATCATCACTCTTGCAGAGATTAAAGCTAAACACATACAGGGCTGCGTTAGCAAGAGCACAGCCAGCTCTGCTGGAAGTAGAGTGAAGTAATTATTTCTCTCTATTTGGCACACCTGAGGTCTCATCTAGGATACAGGGTACAGTTTTGGGCCCCCAGTACAAGAAGGATGCCAACAAACTGCACAGAGTTCAGTGGAGGTCTAGTGAGATGGTGAGGAAGCTGGAGCACATGACATACAAGGAGGGGCAGAAAACTGGGTTTGGTAGGGAGAAGGGAGCCACGGTGAGATCGAATTTCAGTCTCCCATTATCTGAAGGATATTACCTAGAAGAATAGGCGGCATTCTTCTCAGATGTGCACAGGAGAGGAACAGGAGGCAGCAGCCATATGTTGAGCAGGGAAATGTTGACTAGATATAAGGAAAACTTTCTTCCCACTGAAGGTGGCTCAGCAATGGAATAGATGCCAAGAGATGCCAGGCAATCTCCACCATTGGAGATGCTCAGAAGTTGCCTTGTCAAGCCCCGAGCAACATGTCGCAGTTTTAGAGTCAACTCAGCTCCGAGAAGGAGACTGGAGACCTCCCAATGTCCCTTGCCATCTAAATATTTCCATGTGCTTTTGTGATTCTATGATGACAGCCATCTTTAGGCTGTTATTAATATTTTTCTTCAGGTTTGTGTTTGTTTGGGTTTTTAACTTCTTACCTTAAAAATCTCAATAATCAGCGAGTCTGATGTTGGAAAGACCTGCTTGAATTCTTAGGACAATTCAATGAAAACTATGGGGAGAAGGTAGGAATGAGTCCCAAAAGAAGAAGTTGCATTAATGGTAGCAAAACCTTAAGTGGGAATTGGAAGCTAATGATCACGTTAAGGTGAGTTATCAAATTAAATGCAGTTTCTGACAGTAGCAGAGACCAAGTGCTGGTGACAGCTGCAGCTGGGTGGGCTGACAAGGTGAAGGGCACCGTGGCTGCTGGGGCAAGGACACTACTGAGCTCTCCATCCCTAAACCAAGGTGTGTATCACAGAAGGGAAGCCAAGCAGGTTAAATGCTCTGGGGAGGGAGCAAGCCAGTGAGGTGACCTCACCTCTCTGAAAGCAGGCAGTCCCAATGTCAGGCGTGTGACAGACTGAAGGCTGGAGTCTTAATGGGATTAAACTCAAAAGAAACGCATGAATAATTTTCTGCAATATTTGTATGTATGATGTGCAATATTAAGTGTAATATATTCTATTAGAGGATAATTTAATACTGAAATTAATTTAAGGATCAGAGCATATGAAGCTGTCAAAGAGTAGATGAAAACATCAGTTCTACATTTAAATGGAGATCAGGCCAGCATGACATCTGACATCCAGCCTGAAGTACACACATGCACAGATGAAAAATACGTGTGCAAGAGCAAGACAGCAGCCATATGCACCATCAGAAGAGAAACAGGTGGCGAAGACACAGTCAGAGGAGATTTGTGGCTTGCCTCGTGCAAAAAACCCACCCCAGGCCAGGAAATATTTGCATGAGTTGTTTTCTGCAAAAATTGTAAAACAAAGGAGCCAGTGCGTATGATTGGAGATCACTCCTAACAAGATGCAGAGGCAGTGATGAAGCAGTTTGCTGGGTTAAGCTACAGAATAAAGAAAGGGGCACTAACAAGGCATCTGTATGCATCTCACTCCGAAGGAACATCGATAACTGAGAGCTGGCACAGGGCCCTGAGTAAGATCCATTCCTGAGGTGGCAGGAGAAACCTCATCCCTGCTGTGAAATCTCGAATCACCTGTTCCTGTGGGATGAAGAAGTCAGCCCCCACTCTAAAGTAATATCTGTGAATTAACAGTTCAGTGATGGGTTTCAAATTTTTTAAGTCATTAAACTTTATATAAAACCTGAAGGTAATGGAACAAGTAAAAATTAATGAAATCGCTGAGTCACACCTCATAATTTTGTTTTGACTGGGAATCTCTATTCTCCTGTCATATGGCTTCAGTTTGTTCTTTGCCTTCTTGCTTCCTGGTTATTGAGCAAAACCACACAACCAGAGCACCGTGGGACTGGTGAACTGCTGACCTCGTGCAGCTTGGTAGATGAAGATTGATGCAGCTTTGTTCTTCTGTTTCTTCTCGTGGTTTCACAACTTCTGCATTCCTACTTTGTTCACACTAATCTTTGTATTTCTGTGGCAGATCTCCACAGTGCGATGTTACCACCTACATGTTACAAATCAGTGGGGAAAATGGGTTGCCTTCAGCTAGGATTCATTTTACGCGCTTTCCCTCTCTCCCTGTTTATTTCTACTTCTCATGCATGCCACTTCCTATTCCCCCCTGCCTTTCTATCTCCTTCTGCATCCCTCCAGGCCAGATCACAGGCAGTGCTGCTCGGGAGTTTACAGATCTCAGCGAGCAAGGCTCTGCTGTGTTAACCGAGCAAGCTGCTCTCATTAGCGGATGCTTGTAGCCGACCCACAGCCTCCTCACAGGCAGCCCAGCTGTATCTTACGGTGGTACTCATAAATTAAGCGGTGTCACAGAATGTCCCCAGGCACTGGAACATACTCATCAGTCCTGTTAAATTGCTAGTACATTTCCTGACACATNCAACTCAGCTCCGAGAAGGAGACTGGAGACCTCCCAATGTCCCTTGCCATCTAAATATTTCCATGTGCTTTTGTGATTCTATGATGACAGCCATCTTTAGGCTGTTATTAATATTTTTCTTCAGGTTTGTGTTTGTTTGGGTTTTTAACTTCTTACCTTAAAAATCTCAATAGTCAGCGAGTCTGATGTTGGAAAGACCTGCTTGAATTCTTAGGACAATTCAATGAAAACTATGGGGAGAAGGGAGGAATGAGGAAGAAGTTGCATTAATGGTAGCAAAACCTGAAGTGGGAACTGGAAGCTAATGATCACGGTAAGGTGAGTTATCAAATTAGATGCAGTTTCTGACAGTAGCAGAGACCAAGTGCTGGTGACAGCTGCAGCTGGGTGGGCTGACAAGGTGAAGGGCACCGTGGCTGCTGGGGCAAGGACACTACTGAGCTCTCCATCCCTAAACCAAGGTGTGTATCACAGAAGGGAAGCCAAGCAGGTTAAATGCTCTGGGGAGGGAGCAAGCCAGTGAGGTGACCTCACCTCTCTGAAAGCAGGCAGTCCCAATGTCAGGCGTGTGACAGACTGAAGGCTGGAGTCTTAATGGGATTAAACTCAAAAGAAACGCATGAATAATTTTCTGCAATATTTGTATGTATGATGTGCAATATTAAGTGTAATATATTCTATTAGAGGATAATTTAATACTGAAATTAATTTAAGGATCAGAGCATATGAAGCTGTCAAAGAGTAGATGAAAACATCAGTTCTACATTTAAATGGAGATCAGGCCAGCATGACATCTGACATCCAGCCTGAAGTACACACATGCACAGATGAAAAATACGTGTGCAAGAGCAAGACAGCAGCCATATGCACCATCAGAAGAGAAACAGGTGGCGAAGACACAGTCAGAGGAGATTTGTGGCTTGCCTCGTGCAAAAAACCCACCCCAGGCCAGGAAATATTTGCATGAGTTGTTTTCTGCAAAAATTGTAAAACAAAGGAGCCAGTGCGTATGATTGGAGATCACTCCTAACAAGATGCAGAGGCAGTGATGAAGCAGTTTGCTGGGTTAAGCTACAGAATAAAGAAAGGGGCACTAACAAGGCATCTGTATGCATCTCACTCCGAAGGAACATCGATAACTGAGAGCTGGCACAGGGCCCTGAGTAAGATCCATTCCTGAGGTGGCAGGAGAAACCTCATCCCTGCTGTGAAATCTCGAATCACCTGTTCCTGTGGGATGAAGAAGTCAGCCCCCACTCTAAAGTAATATCTGTGAATTAACAGTTCAGTGATGGGTTTCAAATTTTTTAAGTCATTAAACTTTATATAAAACCTGAAGGTAATGGAACAAGTAAAAATTAATGAAATCGCTGAGTCACACCTCATAATTTTGTTTTGACTGGGAATCTCTATTCTCCTGTCATATGGCTTCAGTTTGTTCTTTGCCTTCTTGCTTCCTGGTTATTGAGCAAAACCACACAACCAGAGCACCGTGGGACTGGTGAACTGCTGACCTCGTGCAGCTTGGTAGATGAAGATTGATGCAGCTTTGTTCTTCTGTTTCTTCTCGTGGTTTCACAACTTCTGCATTCCTACTTTGTTCACACTAATCTTTGTATTTCTGTGGCAGATCTCCACAGTGCGATGTTACCACCTACATGTTACAAATCAGTGGGGAAAATGGGTTGCCTTCAGCTAGGATTCATTTTACGCGCTTTCCCTCTCTCCCTGTTTATTTCTACTTCTCATGCATGCCACTTCCTATTCCCCCCTGCCTTTCTATCTCCTTCTGCATCCCTCCAGGCCAGATCACAGGCAGTGCTGCTCGGGAGTTTACAGATCTCAGCGAGCAAGGCTCTGCTGTGTTAACCGAGCAAGCTGCTCTCATTAGCGGATGCTTGTAGCCGACCCACAGCCTCCTCACAGGCAGCCCAGCTGTATCTTACGGTGGTACTCATAAATTAAGCGGTGTCACAGAATGTCCCCAGGCACTGGAACATACTCATCAGTCCTGTTAAATTGCTAGTACATTTCCTGACACATTTTTGGCCGGGGACAACTCTCGCTCTCCCGAGCAACTCTTGGGATGCATTTAGGTGTTAGCATGGGCCAGGGACCTCTCCCATTAGGTGGCTGGCATGTGGCCAGTTCATTTTGGAGGTTAAGTGAGTTTAATAGCCCAGACCATCTCATGCCAGCTGGCCTCTGTGCCAGAAACAGTCCAGGCATACTTGATTTATTAGCACGTCTAGCAACGGAGGAGCAGGGCTCCCTCCCAAGTGAACATTGATTTCCATTTCATTTTAACTTCCCCCTCTTATTAAACTGGTTTAATTTCCTTCTTGACTTATTTTAATGATCCCTGCCTCTCTGAGGGATGGGAAAAGGAGAGCTGAGGTAGTGAGTGGGCTCGCTCCAGAGAATGATGCCTGCAGGACCAAGTCAGGCCTGGAGAACATCTGCTTGAGAGCAGGGCTGGCAGCCCCTCGCTCCCTCCAGCACCAAACCCCAGTGGGTGATGGCTACAGAGACCTCTCCACAGGCTGGCACTGGCATGACACAGGAGGAAACTTAAATTTAAAAAAATCTTGACAAATAAAGCTCGGCAACCGCTCCTGATGCAGAGCAGGCCATCTCCTTTTCTCGGTGTGTTCCTGTGCCTCTCTCTCGCAGTGTGGTTTTGTTTTCTCCTCTCGCTCTTGCTTGTGGCTGTGCTTTTGATCTGGCAGCAGCTCGTTCTGTTGGGGTGGGGGGGCCCCCCAGCCCTCCCTCCACACCAGGGCTCCACACCTCAGCTTCCGCTGCGGCATTTCCCCTTGCGGTGCCTGCCGGGCCAGGGCTCAGGGAAGCAGCTGCGTCTTGCCCTGCCCGAGAGTTAGGCTCAACTGTGGGGCTTTGGGCTAAAGAGGTTCACCTCTCTTCTTCTCAGTTTAAAAATCTGGAACAAAGCTGACTTAGCTCTTTTACCAAATAGCGGTTTCTTTGGATTTACTACTCAACATTAAAGCAAATGTCAGGTGAGCAGCAGGCAGGGTAAGAGACCAAGTGCAACGAAAATAGCCAGCAGAGAGCAAAGTTGTGACAGCAGTGAAGGTCATTTCATGGTCTCTACTGTCTCCCTGGACTGTTCGACCCTGCCTCCATTTCCTCCTGAGCACTTCTGTCTGCTCATCCAAGAGCAGCTGCCACCCTCCCGTTGGAGCTGCTGGGAGAGGGAAGTGCTGGAGCAGGATCCACGGGGTCACACGGGCGAAAGCAGCTGATCCTCCCTGAGAGAGGTCCCACCATCAGGACAAGGCAGGGTGGTGAGGCCGCTGTGTCAGCACCAGCTGAGCTCCCCTCAGCCATGAAGCACCCCATGCCCAGTCATATGCCTGGAACCATGTGGAGGCCACAAGAAGTGGCTCCATCTCCGCAGCCCAGGCCGCTCCCTTCTGGCCTACGGGGAAGCCAAGACCTGCGTTTCTAAGGCCGCCGGAGGCTGTGACTAATCAAGGCACTGTGATGCACCCTGAATTCAGGTCATCCCTCACCCTTCCAAGCCCTGTGTGTGGCTGGGATGACATGTGGGTATCATCCCTCCTCACTTTTGCTCTGGTGAATACAGGGTCCCCACATGAGGCTGTGGCAGATCCGGTGGGCGCTGTCCCTGGGTGCTCAAGAACCGCTAGTGGGGAGGAGGTGGATGCTCAGTTTGGATGAGCCGAGCCCTGCCGTGCTGCAGGCAGCTTTGGCAGACATCTTTGTGAGACACTGGGGAGGACAAAGGAAAACTCGGGGAGACCTCATCGCAGCCTTTCAGTACTTAAAGGGATCTTATAAAAAAGATGAAGAGCGACTTTTTACGTGGTCAGATAGTGATAGGAGAAGGAGGAACAGTTTTAAACTAAAAGAGGGTAGGTTTAGATCAAAAGTTAGGAAGAAATCCTTTACTCTGAGAGGGATGAGTCACTGGAACAGGTTGCCCAGAGAAGCTGTGGCTGCTCCATCCCTGGAAGTGTTCAAGGCCAGCTTGGATGGGTCTTTGAGTGACCTGGTCTAGTGGAAGGTGTCCCTGCCTGTGGCAGGAGTGTTGGAATGAGATGTTTAAAGGTCCCTTCAAACCCAAACCCCTCTGTGATCCTATGACTCTAACCTGCACCAGGGACTGTTGAGTTCGTAGTGGAGAACACTGAGTAGTAACCTGAACTCAACCTTCATGCACCGTGTGGAGGAATACCTGAGGTGGCTCACGGCGGTTGGGTAGGATACGCCACCTGAAAGTTGAAAAATTCAACCAGAAATGAAACTCCTGCTTTCAACAGCGCAGCAGCCCGTGGAAGGGGAAAGCAAGTCTCTTTTCTGCTGTCCTTAAATTGAAAGGATCCCTCTTTTTCCAAGAAATCCTGCTCACTCAGCCCTGAGCTAGTGGATCAGGCTGCATTGGCAGCTAGTGTCAGGCAGTGAGCCAGTCAGCCTGGATTAGCAGAGCAGACCCCTCCGGTCTCAGCACGTACAGATGTAAGTAGACATCCTTACTTAGCTAGAAACTGGCATCTTCTTATTTTTGCAGGCTTTTTTTAGAATGAAGTTCCCCTTCCTGCAGGGTACATGGAGAAGGTGATAGCAAGTGGCAGCTGGTAGAGGGCTGCTCCCCAATGTATTTGCAGCCCTTGGGGATGTGCAGTCACCAGTGACAGGCCCTCATATAGGACATATTTCCCTATATATGGGTTTAAAAGATCCATGAGATCCCCAGGCTCTGAGGCAAGTTGAGCTTTTCGTAACTCCCTTTTTTTCTGCCCCTTTCAGATTTTCAGAGAAAAATCCAGGGAGACAAACAGTTTTTAGTTAAAATTAAAAGGCCTCAGAGAATTGCACAGCCAGAAGTATTATCAAGTCAAAGGTTTAAGATGGTTTTACAAGAGACCTTTAAGCAGGGCAAACCCAATCCATCCATGCCGAAATAGCAACTTCAGTGGAGTAATAAAGTTTGTAGCATTAAAAAACCCAAAACCAGGCTGGCCTCTTAGCAAAAGAAAGAGTTTCCTTACCTCTTTTCTCTCAGCTTCTGTGTTTCTGTCTGCTTGTGTTTGTCACCTGCCGTAATTGATCTCACCCAGCTACAGCTGAAACAAAAGAAGAACGAAGTTGATGTTCAGCAAGCAGATGTTTGGTTGGCCTTGATGTCTCCTCCTCTCCTGCCGGAGCGACAGCAAGGTCTTGCTGCCAGCCCAGGTTCTGCTGACATCCGCCGACTTCTCTAGGCAGATGGTGATTTTTCCAAAGGCACGTGATTTCAACTCTGGGTGCGAGCAGAAATGGACCTGAGCGGAAGGCGATGTTTGGCAGCAGTGGTGAGAATGAGTGTGCAGAACAGAGAGAGCCTATTGGCCATATGGCAGCTGATGGAGGCCGTGACGGGGCTGAAACTTAGAAATGAATGGTGGGGAGCTGGTTCTGCTCCACTGAGGAAGAAACTCACAAACTGACAGGTTAGCTGAGCGGATCCGGACCCGGCCCGCATCTCCCGTACTCTGTAGGAGTAATCCGAGCTCCATTTCTCCTGCACCACCACGAAGAGGAGGCACCTCTGAGGAGCTGACCCAGCCCCACCTGTCTGAGGAGTGTGTCTGAGATTTAGGGTGAGATGAGAGAATATTTCCTTTATAGCAGCGGTGGCTTTACCTCGGCTGTTTGCCAGCACCCACCCAGCTGCTCTCTCATCCCCCCCGCCTCAGCAAGGCAGGAAGAGAAGATGTGAAAAACCCTCTCAGGTCAGGACAAGGACAGGGAGATCTCTCCCCAGCTACTCTCATGGGCAAAACAGTAAAAACTTGAGGAAGGGTAATTTAATTTATGGCAAATTAAAAACAAACAAATCAATAAAATAAAGTGATAAATAAATTTTAAAAACCCCTTTAAAAACCTTCTCCCACCTCTGTTTTCTCCCCAGGCTGAACTTCACACCTGACTCTTCCGTCCCTCCTTTCTACTCCAAGGTGTCACAGGGGGACAGGTTGTGGGAGTTGTGGCCAGTTCATAGCACTTCATCTCTGCTGCTTCTTCCTGTTTATGCTGTTCCTCTGCTCCACTGTGAAGTCCTTCAAGAAATTCTCTGATGTGGGTGTGTCCCATGGACTGCAGTTCTTCATGTTCATCTTGACATTAGAAAGACATTTTTTACGGTGAAAACAATCGTTCACCAGAACAACCTCCGCAGGGATGCGGCAGAGTTGCCATTGCTGGAGGCTCTCAAGGTGTGATTGGGCAGGGTGCTAGATAACCTCATCTAGAAACCTTGTGTGGGTCCTCCAGAGGCCACAGCTCCTGCCAGAAAACCTACTCCAGCGCAGACTTTCCATGGGCTGCCTGGGAATCTCAGCTCTGGCGCCTGGAGCACCTCCTGCCCCTCCTTCTCCCCGATCTCGGTGTCTGCAGGGCTGTTTCTCCCATGGATTGTCCTTCCTGTCTCCCAGAGCTGCTGTGCACAGGTTTTTACCCTTTGTTAAATACAAAGGTGCCACCAGCCTCACTGATGAGCTCAGCCTTGGTCTGCAGTGGGTCTGCTTCGGGGCTGTCTGGAGGTGGCTCTGGCTGACATGGGGCCAGCTCCTTCTCACATCTCACAGAAGCCCTGATGCAGCCCCTCCAGTACCAAAACCTTGCCCTGCCAACCCAGTGTAAGGTTACTCTTCAGTAACCTGTACCAACCTGCACCGCTACTGAATCTCAGCTGTTTCCCTTCTCTGTAGGGTGGAGGAGGGGGCTTTTGTGGTTTTCCACCCACATTTGGTCTCTCTCTCTCTGAATCCCAGCCTCAGCCAAGGTGGCGGAAACCCACTGAGCCCCAGACAGGGCTGAGATTTCATCTCTGCGCCACCCACTCTTCTCCTTTTGGCAGTGACTTGCCCCTTTGTCTGGAGGGTGGGGATGTGAGGTGCAACCAGGCTTTGGGGGGAGCAGGGGCAAACAGCCACGGCAGCGAGGTTCACAATGTGCCACCAGCTGTGACAGGAACAGCCGTGATCGGGCCTCAAGCGCAAGAGCTTCTCCATCCATTGTGACCTTGGAGAAAGATGATGCCCAATCTCAGAGAGGAAGTCACCCGCATGAGACAGGAACTTCCCAGTGTGGGATACAAATGATGGGATGGGATGGGATGGGATGGGATGGGATGGGATGGGATGGGATGGGCACTCTGCCGGCATCCAGAACTTGTGAAAGCCCTTTTCTGAGACACAGCTCTCCTGCGAGAACCTGACCTATCACATCAGCATCTTCAAAACTCTCTCGTATGCGTCAAATAGAAATGTCCTTTCTGGTCCCCAGCTGCCAGAGAGGGGCTGTCCTGGGAAAAAAAAGAGTTAAGAAAACTCAGGTTGGGATTGTAAGGCCGTGACATCTCAGTGCTTGGGGATCTGGAGCATTGAGCTGATGTTTCAGTTTGTACAGATTCTGGCTTGCATTTTGGCTCCCCAGCACGCTGTAATGCAGAAACATTGGCTTGTTTTTAAACAGTTGGTTTATGTCACTGCAAATGTCTACCAGAAATAGCATTCCCTGAAGGGGTAAAGCCTGCAAAATGCACTTGAACTTACTGCAGAGTTGCAAGGAGAAGCAGGGCTGTGGGTCTGAGGTGACAAAGCTGCAGGCTTGTCACGTTGTGAGAGTGCCGGTTCTGCACCCAGTGTCACCCTGGGATGGGGATCCATCTCTTGGAGCTGCTACAGTTGTGCGGTGAACAGGTACCCCTGGGACCAAGGGTCACAGCGTGCAGTGACGTGTTTGTATCACTTTCATCCAAGCATCTCAAAGCACTTTGCAAGCATTAATTAAACATCAGAATCCAGAAGGGATGAATAATATTAGCCAGTCAGTCTCTCTTCTGAATGTAATATTCCTCATAAATATTTAACTGGTTTTTAAGTTCTTTGCAAGTCTGGTTCTCACCTCGCTGGGACAGTGGCTGTACCGCACCCCTGGGGAAAGGGGGCTCATCCAGCATCACACACCGACCCTGCGGCACAGCGAGAACAGCGCGAGCACCACACGCGGCTCTCCCCCCACAAATCGGTGGCTGTCATGTTTCCCTGCTTTATCCCCTGCAGAGACACTCCGCGCCGTCTCTCTTTGCTCTAATCCCATCACCAGCAATGTTTGCGCAAGCTGGGGCTGGAGAGAAGCAGATCCTCTCAGCGGAGAGAAGAAGCTTCCAGGCTGTGCTGGGTGATGGTCACAGTCTGCAGAGACGCTAAGTCTCTCCAAGGAACTGAGATAGAGGGAGAAAAAGGCCTCAGAAATCAGATGTTGAGACCTTTTAACTGGCTTCACTGGAAAGCCAAGGTGTCTCCAGAGATCATCTCCTTAAAACCAGGTTCCCTGCACATCACTGGGGGCTATGAGTCTGCCTTTGTAGCCTGGTAGGTGAAAGATACCCAGATATGTTGGAAAATCAGTGATTGCTCAGTGGTGTTGGAGAGAAGGAAGGACAAGTGTTTGACACAGCACAAAAAACAGATCTTCAGGCACCTGACTGTCAGCAGCTTCAAAGGCCGGGAGCGTTCTCTTTGCAACAGAAGAGCTGGCACCTGGTGAGCTTCTGGGGGGGCATTTCTGGTGCTAGGTGTGGGAGCTAGAAACAACAAGCTGGCTGCTGGGGGGGCCCGGTGATTCGCCCCGGCACAGCTGTGTTCCTCAGAAAGGGGGAAGGCTGGGGAGAGATACCTCTCTGCAGACGCTGGGGAGCCTGAACTGGGGAGAAAGGGCTCTCTAAGCAGATACCATAAAGGTTCATTTGCTGATCGCAGTGGAAAATCAGGAACCCTCCAGGATGTTCTTCATGAGCAAGGGGTCCCCTGTATTTAGCCAGGAGGGGTGGAGCCTGATGGAGCAAGGCTGGCCAGGTGTGCTGGGAAATCAGGGGCTGCTTGGAGCGCACTGGACAGAGGAATCAAGAATCCCTACCTGCAGAAGCGTGTCACCGAAAGTGACAGGGGCGAAAGCAAGCCTGAGCAAAACCAATCCCATGTGAAGGCCGTGTGAGAAATGCAACAGGCAGGAGCGGGGTGACTGGGGGAGTTTTCGGGGGCCTGTACGGGATGCATACTGCTTGCTCTCTCGCTCTTACGGGCCTTGGCGAAAGGAAGGGGGAGCAGCTGGCGACAATGACTGTGCCGACGCCCAGCTGGAGGCGTTTCCTCCGCGCAGAATCCCGGCGCACGCGGCGCTAGATGGCGGCATTGGCTCGGGACAGGGAGCCGGGAGGGACAGCGGGAGCAGCCGCCGGGCTCCGCCGGCCGCGAGAGGTCATGGCATCGCAGGGAGCTTCCTGCTGGAAGGAGCCTCAGAGATCAGCCGGCCCAGCATCCTGCCGTGGGCAGGAACACCTTCCAGCAGACCAGGATCCAGCCTGGCCCTGAACACTGCCAGGGATGGGGCGTCCACAACTTCTCCGGGCAACTCGTTCCAGTGCCTCACCGCCCTCACAGTAAAGAATTCCTTCCTGATATCTAACCCAGGATTTTGAAGGGCTAGGGAGTGTCTGAGCCGAGGGTCCTAACTGAGCTCCTGACAGCCCCCAAAGCTTGTCAGGAAGTTTGCTGGTGTGCCCTCTTTGGTCCAAAACCTGTGTCATTTTCCGTGCGAAAAGGGGGAATGCTGACCTGGTGACAAGAGAGGAGACACAGTGCTTGTAAAAGAAGAGGAATCTTAGAAACCTCAGTAAGAATGAGAATTACCAAATCCTTGCAAAAGTGACCTCCTTGTGAAAAGTGAATCCTTGTGTGACCTCCTGTGTTCCTGGGCACCAGGAGTGTCCTGTGTCCTCCTGCCAGGAAACCTCTGAGACCCATCCGTTCAGGTGGGAGTGACACCCTTTTCAGAGCACGCCGTATGGCAGCTTTTGGAGGGAGTGGCATTGCACTGGCAGGCCAGCGGGATGGAAACCTAGGAGAGAAACTCTTGAGCATGATGGAATCCACAGCTATGAAAAGGCTGTCCCAGATGCTTTGGAACTTAGTGGGCAGCACAAGATGCACCACCCACAACAACAGCATTCCTGTAAGGAGCTTGGTTTGACGGTTTTGCCTTTAGAAGGCAAAATGGAAAACCCTACATATTTTAGGTTTATTCTTTAAAGTCTTCAAGAAGTAGAAGCAGAGTACTAAGTCACGGGGGTTTTTTGCAGGATTGGTGCTGATATTGTTCCCATAAATTTGACAAGCAAATATAAAACTCAGTGTGCCTTAGTAGCCTACATAATGCAATATCTGGTTTTAACCTTTTATTGTTTTTAAAAGGCAGTGCAGAATGCACAAAGACCACAATAGATGTATTTTTCTTGTTGCTCCTTTGTCAGATTATGCTATTTGCTAGCACTTAGCCTCTCACTGTAAATCCCTCAGAAGTCTGGGATGCAGAACATCTGGACCTAGTTACAATTTTTTTCTAATGATGCTGATCTTTCTTACCGAAAAAAGATTAGTTTGGGATTAAAGATTGTCTTCCTATTCCTTTTGGAGGAGTCCTACGCAAAGGAATTTGCATGCATAACACTTTCTTTGCATTCCTTAAGCCCTCCTCTCTGCTATAAGGGAATCCACTGGATTTCCTGTGTTTTTTTAAAGTTTTCATCCACTGTGCAATGAGTTTCCGTGGCAAAGTCTAGACAGCTGGGAAGCTACAGAGCTGGCTTCTGTGAGAAGCTGCCAGAAGCTTCCCCCATGTCTGATACAGCCAATCCCAGCCGGCTCCAAGACACTGATGGCCAAGGCTGAGCCCGTCGGTGATGGCAGTGGAGCCTCTGGGATAACACGGTTAAGTGGGATGAAAAAAAAAAAGAACAATCGCAGCCAGAGAGAGGAGTGAGGACATGTGATAGGAACAGCCCTGCCGACACCGAGGGCAGTGCAGAAGGAGGGGCAGGAGGTGCTCCAGGTGCTAGAGCAAAGATTCCCCTGCTGTCCATGATGAAGACCGTGGTGAAGCAGGATGTCCCCCTGCAGCCCATGGAGGAGCCCAGAGCAGGTGGATGCCCAAAAGAAGGCAGTGACCACACTGGAGTAGAGCCCACACTGGAGCAGAGTCCTGGCAGACCTGTGGCCCCATGGAGAGAGAAGCCCACGCTGGAGCAGTTTTGCTGCTGGGACTGGTGACCCCGGAGGGGACCCATGCTGGAGCAGCCTGTGAAAAACTGCAGCCTTTGGGATGGACTCAGATTGGAGAAGTTCATGGAAGGCTGTCTCCTGTGGGAGGGACCCCACACTGAAGCAGGGGAGGAATGTGAGGAGTCCTCCCTCTGAGGAGGAAGGAGTGGCAGAGACAATGTGTGATGAACTGACTGCGGCCCCCATTCTTCTTCCCCTGCACTGCTGTGGAGAAGAAGGTAGAGAAAATTGGGAGTGAAGTCAAGCCTTGGAAGAATGGAGGGTGGGATGGAGGTCTTTTAAGATTTGAGTTTATTTTCTCAATATCCTTTAAGATTTGAGTTTATTTTCTCAATATCCTGCTTTGATTTGATTTGATTGGTAATAAATTCAAATAATTTTCCTATGGCAAGTCTATTTGCCTGTGATGATAATCAGTGAGTGATCTCTCCCTGTCCTTATCTGGACTATGAGCCTCTTGTTATACTTTCTGTTGCCCATCCAGTTAGAGAAAGGAGTGATGGAGTGGCTTTAGTGGTTTGACCCAGCCAGGGTCAAATCACCACATTCTGGTATGTCGAAAATATTTATCTGAGTTTTGCACCTGTAGCTGTATCCTTATGGAAAAGCATCACGTCTCTTTCCTTCATCTGTCATTTGCTTTATTTCCTGTTCCTATTTATTGACTCCAATTGAAACAGGTTTCCAGATTTGTTTGCTTTATTGTACAGACTCCTGGTCCTTTCACCTCAACTCTAACTTGCCTTGTGCCACCTTGATTCAGAAATATTTTCATACTTCCTAGGAAGGAAAATCTAAACTGCATAAATACTTCCAGGCTTTTGCTCACTGTAACTGCACCATGTCAGGCATCTGCCTATCATGACAGGCACAGTGAACAGCTGGGTACAAGGTCAGTGTTGTTGAACTTCTGTCAGAGGAGCAGACAAAACGTTGAAGGGCTGGATGGAAGTAGAGCAGAGAAAGGCTCTGTGTCTCCGTGTAAACCAGCACTGCTCCCCTGCCAGGCTGCTGCCTCCTCTTCCAGAGAAAAAGACTTGAGCAGAGTTGACCATGCAGAGAGATGGGCCTGTGCAAACTGTTAGAGAGGAAGTCCCAAAATCTGGGATTTGTGCCTGAAAGGCAATGAGTCAGGAGGGGATGGGGAAATAACAAAAAAGGGGATGTGATCAAACATGGTAAAATAATGACCATCCAAGGTATGATAGATTTGAAAGTCCCTCTTTTCCCAGCCTTTGAGACAGGAGAAAAGAAAACAGATGGTGAAAGTGGAAAGCTTTCGATTCAAAACTGAGAGAGGAGCCATTTCCACACAGTGAATAAGTAGATCCGAGGACTGATTGCCAGAGGAAGTCAGAGAGTACAAGGAAACAGGGTGGTTTAAAGACAGACCAGGCACACATCTGAGCAATGAGAACATCCAGGCTGGTAACAGGCAATGCTGAAAGCGTTACCCACAGGAGGAAAGAGCATCCCACTGTGTGTGAGAAGAGAGAGCAAACCACTGTCAGGCACTGAGAGAACGTGATGTGGTCCTGGTGAATATTGGATTGCCTCTCAGCCCCACGGGGGTTAACCAACCTCTTCTCTACCTCCAAAGCATCTGGCAGAGAGGTGATTGAGCTAGACAGATCATTCCAACCTGGAAAGAATTGCAGCATTATCATTTGCCTAGGGGGATGCTGGTACCACGCTGGACTGTCTTGCCTTATGCTGGTTCTGCTCCAGGGTCTGCCTGAAGTTGCATGGGATGGTTGAAGCAGACACGTGTACCTCGCAGCACTTCTCTGGGATTCGCTGGAGAAAGGGGTGTCATTTTCAGTAAAATACATGGATAGCTGAGTAGCTAAAGAGCTGTGGAGTCCAGACGTGCTCCCTGGAGTGGGCTAGTTGTGACTTTTGGGTGCTGCTGCGCTATCTGCAGTCTAAGGATCCCAGAGTGCATTCACTACCAGAGTGCCTGAACCTTTTGGGGAGGGAAGGTGAGAGCCACGCAGTAAGAAGGTCTGTTCGTGTACCTGCTGAAATAACGAACAGCTGGCCTGGCTGTGGTGACCTTCTCTCCAGTCGAGAGAATCTTCCATCCTGAACACGGAGCAGCCGCAGCCTGGGGACCCACATGGGGGAAATCACACTTGTGAGTCTCGTTACTAATAAATATTTCTTCTGGGATGGCATTCAATGGCTGCTCAAGAGCAGTACAGTACCACAGTCCTCTGTGGGAGTTCAGGGGGGACGTGAAGAGCATTCTCTGACTACATGAAACCTAAACTCATTGAGGATCTTGAGAGGTAGGGCCTGGCAGACTCGTGCTCACATTGCTAAGTACCTCCTTAGCAGGAAGAGAGTGACAAAGAGCCATAACATCACTTGTGGATCTTTCAGGGAAATGTGAGGACTAAAGGAATAAATGACTGAATGAATGAGGACAGCCAGATGGGAGAAAAAAGAAAAGAAGGCTCTGAAATGCAGCAAAAAGGAAAGACTGAACCTGTGATTCTTCCTTCTCTAGTGGCATTTAATGTCCCCTTCCCCGCTGTGAAAATGTCAGAAATGAACAGGCAACTTCAATAAAACAGAGCTGAAAGAGAAAGAGAAGGCAGCCAAAGCCTTAGAAATGGCTTCACGCAGGTGGAGGTACACCCGGCTCTGTCAAATAGGCGCGATCCTCCACAAGCACACACAGGGGTCAGCAGGGTTTTTTGTCACATGAGTTTATTTTAAGTCCTAAAATGAGTTTCTAATAAGTTAAAATGCTCAAAATGTGCAACAGGGCAGTGAGCAGGTCAGTGCGGGGAGAGGGAGAAGAGAAGAGAGTGAGCATGGAGGAGAAAACATTGTCAGGCTGCAGGGGAGACGGATTCCAGCCATGTCCTGCATCCAAGTGTTCCACCAGAGAAAGCCTGAGAGAGAGGCTGTGAAGGAGGGGCAAAGAGTGGGACAGAGATGTGGCACTGAAGCTGGCAGTAGCTACTGGCTCAAATACTCCCAGTAGCTCCAAAGCATCTCTGCTGCTGGCCACCTGACTGCAGCGGTGAGTCTGCCTTGCCCTGGCTGCAGCTTCCAGCCCCTCTGCAGGTACAGAGCTCCCAAGGTCCCCTGCATCGCTCATGCCATCCCCAGTCCCTCCTGGGAGGTCTGCATGGTGCCCGTCTCTCTGCAGCGTGGCACACAGAGTTTCATCCTCCCATGCAGACCAGCCCCGATGCCTCTGCTTCCATCAGCACTCCGTTTGCTGGATCTTCCCTTTCTGGTTTTCCTCCATGGACTTCCACGGCACATGGACTGCAAACATCCCTTCCAGTGCTGGGAAGGCAGGAGTCCGTGCCTGAAAGGGAAGCAAGAGGCTGCATCAGACACGGGAGGGAGACTGAATGGCACGAGTCTGGGCTTCTCCCTGCCGTGGAAGACAGCCCTACTGCTTGCAACCATAAGGCTCCCCTTCCCTCCCAGAGCCAGGGAAGAAGACGCTCTCTAAGACATGCAATTTCTTCTGGGGAATGCTGGCTCAACACGATCCTCCGTGGTGTCATGGGCATAAGGGATAACAGAGCAGGAGATGGGCAGTGGTCAGGCCACTATCGGGTTTGATGGCATGCCAGATTTTACAACACCTTTTCGGAGAGAAGTAGTAATAAAGGCATGAAGGCTTGTGCAAAATGAGATAAGAACAAATTAAAGACAGAACCGCTTTCACAAGTGACTTTCTAGACAGTGAAAAAGAGGTAGATCTCAGGGCTCCTGATGGCAGTACAGGGTGACACACAGCCAGTACAGCAAGAAGGATGAGATTAGTTAGAGAATGGCATGGTAGGTGTGATCTCAGCTAAGAGGAGGGGACTGGGGTCTTGCTGACAGGTTTCTGCCAGGCTGAAGGGAAATGAAAAGCACGGGTCTTCAAAGACCAGTCATTATTGGCACAGAGAGTGTGAAAGCGCTAATGAGTCAGGCAGCTGATAAAGTTGAGGAGACTCATTTGGAAGAAAGACGATGAGAATGTCACGCAAGACCCAGATATTTTAGGAGAACGGAGCGCTAAACTGAATGACAGGATCAAGGAAATGCAACAGTACTGACTGGACATTGATAAGATCAGGGAATTGGAAGAGGAATTCCCAATGTGTGGGCAACAGCCCATCAGGTGTGCGTGATACACCGTGCGGAGCATCCGGTGTCCAACCAGCGCAGCAACAGCAAATGCAATCTCAGAGGATGCCAGCAGAGAGAGGGAGAGAACCAGAGAAGAGCTGATATCCCCACTCGAGGCACCTCATCTGCACTCTGACGGAGGATGAGCCCAGCGGGGAGTCTGTGCAGAGCGGGGTGTGAATCACAGAACCACAGGGTGGCTGGGGTTGGAAGGACCTGTGGAGATGATCCAGTCCAACCCCCCTGCTACAGCAGGGCTATCCAAAGCCAGTCGAGGCACACCCACGGATAGAGGACCCGTGCTGCAGCACCGCCGGGCCATGGGGGCATATGCAAACGCCTTGGGGTGGTGAATATCCTGCTGGGATGACAGCTGTTTAAGCAAACAGCTGGACACACAGGTATCCTATTTCCTGCTAGCTGAGACTTTATGGGTACACTGTCAAGCGGCTCCTCTCCAAGGTTTTGGGCCAGAAAGGTCGGTTCTGATCACCTTGTCCTGGGCTTGCACAGTCTAAAGAGTCACACAGAAACCATAGATTTCTGCCTTATATTATCCTTTACCATCAGTGCTGATTAAGGACGGATGACAAACAACCTGTCACAAGCTGCTCTTGCACTACCCACAGTGGTTTTTAAAAAATTTCCACCTTGCTTCTTTTGTGATGCTGCCCGCCTTCAGTCTCCAGCCACTGGGACTTGCTAAGACTTTTCATCAATTTTGTCACATCCCTCATCTTCAGCTCTAGGCAGTTTCAAGGCTCCCAGCTCTATCACCAGGGTAAGCTCTTCCAAACTTACCTCGCTCTGATCGCCCAACCCCTTCCCCACTAGAACTGTCATTGTGGGCCCTTTCCATGAGACTAAGTGGGAGGCAGCTGCATCACAGCTACTCCCAAAAGGTGTCCCTTGTCTGTAAAAGGAAACCCTGAAAGATGATTTTGCCAAGTTATTAATTTGCAGAGCAATAACATGAAAACTGCAGAGAAATGGCCTGACTTGTTCGCACAGTTTTTTCCAGTGACATGCTGGGGAAGGATTAGTCCTGGCCTGGTCTTGGGGATCATAGAGGCAAGGTAGAGTTTTCAGAGGAGAAGATACTGGAACAAGCTGAGCAAATGAAGGGCACTAAGCTGCCAGAAGCTGAGAGCTGAGGTGTGAGGGCTGAGCCAGAAACAACAGCCCTGCATCGAGATCGGTGTCTGGGCACCAGCAGGCATTGATACAGAACAGGAGATGGTTACATTAAAGCATCCGGCTAAGGAATGAGAGAAAGGACATCTACAAAAGCCTGGAAATTAGCCCTCCTCTACTACAGCATGGGAGAATAAACATTAAGCTTTTCAAAGCTGGGCAGTGATTGTCCCTTAGGAGGTTTCCTCCCTCCTCTGAGGTGTCTGACCTGCCCCCAGAGGAATGCCATGGTTAGCCAGACCTGCCAATGCCCAGGGTACAGCTTTCCCTGTGTGTCCATGACACCCTCGGCAGGCTGTCGCAGCCCCATACCTCCTGTGGCCACTTTGTCCCCAGGACCTTTCACTGCTATCTCTGGGGAAGGTCAAATAACGGCGGGTGTACAGGAAAAATAACAGAAATGGGGCGATGGACACTCACCCTTTTTTGTAGGGCCAGAGCCACAACACAAACGGCAAGCAGGAAGAAGAGGGTGAGTGTGAGCCCAAAAGTAACCTGCCCACTGAAGACAGAGGGAGCGCTGGAGACCTGGGCACCTGTGAGGAGGAACCACGGTTAGGAAGGAAGGGATGGTTGATTTTGCACCGAGGAAAGGCTCCACAACAACAGGCAAAATGGGAAAGAGTGCGGGGAACTGGAAGGAGCAACATGAGGGACTGGTGAAAGCTAGGAGAGGATGACAAGAAGATGGGATCCAAGTGGTCCAAGGGGAGAAGGACAGGATGAGGTTGAGAGAGGAAGGGACACCAGAGAACTAAGCAGGGTGAGAAGAAGAGGTTGTTTGCAGACCCATGGGGGACAGTACCTGTGATCTGCAGGTCATACTGCACTGCTCCCAGTCTGCCTTCTGGGCCGTGTACACTGCATTCCCAGGTGCCCATATCCTTTTGTGACACCTGGGGTATTTCCAGGGTAGGTCCCATCTGGGAACTGTGGCCCTCTGAGTTACGGGGAGTAGCCACAGCCAGCTTGCTCTTAGTGGGGGCTGAGTCGAGGTGCTTCCACTGGAAACGTTCATGTCCCTGGGAGTGCGTGAGGCTGCAGATGAGCAGCAAATGATTCCCCTCAGAAACCGGTCCTTGGATGCTTGAAGTCACTGTGGCAAAGGAAAAAAGTAACCTCAGGAAAGACTACAGGCGTGTCCACATCTCTTCCTCGTCCATCCTTCTTCTATTGCATCTCTTCTTTATTACTTCCTCTAATTTATTTTCTTTGTCTTTCTCAGTCTTAAGAGGAATAATCAAGTCACCCAGGAAAACCCCTGATTCCAGCAGAGTCCAATGCAGTGCAATGCCCTGGACAGAGATATTCTTTCCCGCCCCGGGGTGGGAGCCTATGACCAGGAGCCACCCATGCTCATTGCACTGACAGGTGGGGAGGTTTATCTGCAGTGAGGGACCCCAGAGGGGCGAAGCACCTGCCAAAATCTCCTCTCACCTCTAACCACAGCCAAGGTCACGTCCCTCCTGATTGTCCTGTGTCCCACAGAGACAGTGCAGCGGTACTGCCCTGCATCGCCCGGCCCCACCGCGGGGAGATGCAGGGGGAAGCTTCTGCTGCTCAGATTCTGGGAGTTTTGCAACTGTCCTCCTGCAAGGCGGCTCCAGTGGGCTGCCACCACACTCATCCCAAAGGCCCTGGGAAGGTAGCTCAGACTGCACGGCAGATCGGCTGCAGAGCCAGCTGCAGCATAGACCACAGGGTTGGCTGGGCCGTCAAAACCTGAGCCAGGGAAAGAAGACAATGTGGGGTGGTGCCTGGAAAGAGCTCCTCAGGGAGGTGACTGACCTGGGAAGTGAGGACAAGGTGGGAGCTGGGAAGCTGGGGCCACTGGGGTTAGTCAGTCACATCAAAGGGCTCAGCTTGGGGATGCTGAGGTATCAACACAGAGGTTGAGCTCACCTAGAATCTGCAGGTTGAATGTGGCAGAAATTATCTCCTCATCAGAGTACCGAAGCTGGCAGCTCCAGGAGCCCGCATCACTCATGGCTGGATGGAGGATGGAGAGAGCCCCGGACAAGGAGCAGAAGGTCCTGGAGGTGGGGCCCGGGTGCTCGTTATGGAACCAGCATGTCTCCACAAGGCTGGCCCGGTGGCTGGAGTTGCAGCTCATCAAGAGCTGCTCATTTTCTATCACAGGATTGGGTGGACTGAGGGTTACTGCAAAAAGAAGAAGGTTTTGGGTTGGGGGGTGAGCTAGGGTCACAGGGGAACTACCAAACCAGCCGTTTGTGCCTGTGCTGTCCTATCTTTGTCCCTCAGGCAGCTGTCCCTTCAGAGCTGAGGGCAGACAGCAGGAAGCTGCATTTGCTGAGGATGCTGCCTGTGGTTTCACCTGCCCTGCCAAACACAGCATCCCCGCCCTGTCCCACCTTAACAATCTCCCCAGTCCTAAAATCAACATTCTCCAGGTTTTCCATCCTCTCCTACCTGTGATTACCCCCAGCTCCACGTGGCAGCTGTGGACCTCTGCCTTGTATTTCACCCGTGCCTCGTAGAGCCCAACGTCCTCGCTCCGGATGGGGTCGATCCGCAGGGAGAAATTGCCACTGCGCAGGGTGGAGTCCTGGAGTGACACCCGGGGCTTCATGAGCAGTGCTGTCTTCCGGATGCCCGAGAACCCCACTTCCAGCACCACGTGTGGCTCCTGGTGCCCACTGGAAGCGGGACAAGTGAGCAGCGCATGCCAGAGGCAAACATGAGATCAAGGGAGGGGGCAGGAAGGAGGGAATATGGGGAAGGAGAAAAGGGGCTCAAAGGGCCTCCAACCCTCCCCAGCCCCCCAGAAGGACTCGTATCTCTTTTGGCCCTGGCATACCTTCCCCCATGCCGCTTCCACAGCACAGATATCTTGTCAGGCAGCTGCTTTGAGCTCGTCTTTCTGGGGCTCAAGTGGCAGGGCAGCACGGCTGAACTCCCCTCTCTGACCCACACTTTCTGCTCCCTGCTCCTCCCCTCCGATAATCCTGGTAGGATGCGGCCAGCTGTAACAAGACGAAGAGTTGAGCAAAGAGTGGGGTTCAGTATTATCCCGCTCTGGGGTGGGGATGCCATCCTTGCCAGGGCGGGTTAGAATACAGGGTGATTATCCAGCCACCTTCTGTGGAGTTGGAAGGGCACGAACTCTCCCTTCCAGCCTTTCCAGGGATCAGGTAACACCCAATGCATTCAGCCCCTCTTACCAGTGAGAGCCAGGAGAGCGAAGGTGAGGAACAGCACCAGGGACACCGGTCTCATGGTGGCATCCAGGAGAGGGGCTGCCTCTCACTCAGGTCTGTGCTTGATGAGGTCCAAAGCTGGAAGAGATCAGCAAAGACGAGGCATGGGCAAAGAAGGTGTTAGAGTGGGTGGGTGAGCACAGAGGGGTCAGTGGGATCTGCTTGCTCTCATGCTGTCTCCCCCTCTCTCTCTCTCTCTCGATCAAAGCATTTCCCTAAATGCCTTTATATTGCAAGTGGGCAGCTGATTTCCTCATATCACTAAGAAGATGCGTCACGACCAAGAAACCAGTATGAGCCTGAGGCACGTGAGGGCAGAGGAGGGAGGGACCCGAGACACTGCTCTAAGCATCTTTTAGTGGAAATTCTTTGGGTCGCTGTTGTTTTTCTTACAAGTTTCGCTTCTATATAGCCAGTGGAAAAAGCGTAGAAGACACTTCCCAGCAAGTACCCTTCATGTTTTTCTTTCATCTCTTACCTTTTTTGGTTTGATCTTCCCGTCTCTTACAGATTCTCTCTAATTCTTTCAGGGCTTTTGAGAACATGTTGGTCTTTTTTCTGCTGTTCTTTCTTTTGCTGTTTTTCTTATTATTATTATCATCGTCATTTTTTTTCCTTCTCTGATCTTTCAAATGTGCTGATTTCTTGGCTTTTTCTCATTGGTCAGTTCACAGGCAGCATGAGGAAAGGGTCTATGCTAAGCTCCAACCAGAGCACATGTGACTCATCAATCTAGAGTCCAGGGCTAGTATGGGACACAGCTAAAGTGGTCCAAGAAGACAGAGGGGAGCATTCAGGAGAGAAAAAACAAGCACTGAAAAGAGGGGCTGCGTGCTGTGGCACTCTGAGGGGTGTGAGGAAGGAACCCTCCCGCTCCAGCAGCTGTGGGGGAAATCCACTCAAGCTCCTGTGCTGAGGGGGCTCCTCCTAGCACCCATGCAGCTGCCGACCTTTGCACAGGACAATACATTTCCATCCACGCCTCATTCTCGGGCCCCTTTTTGTCTCAGAGAACCCCCACTGTTGTGGTTCACAGTTTCCAGCAACCCACTGGCTCTGACTCTTTCAGACTTAATCAGCCCTCCGTGATGGGTGTCAGACACCCAAGCCCCTCGGTGGCTCATCCACCAAGGGCTTGGGCTTTTTCTGAGACTGAGAGAAGGGAGGTGACTCATAGTGGCTGCTTCTTGACTCTGGAAGGATCCTTGCTTGCTTTCTAGTCTTCCTCAGCTGTTTCCACCTGGTGAAGGTGGAGGATAAAAGAGAGCCAGGGCTATGCTTCGCTTCAGCAGACCTCTGTCATAGTGAGAGCCCTCAGGTCTTTCGTGCCACGTGGCTCTTCGTGCTCCTGAGCAGTGGGACTGGTGTACAGGTGCAACCTTGTGTGCCTTCACGCCCCTGAGGGACTGCTCTGTAGTGGCCCTTCGTGCCCTCTTGTGTGACACAGCCCAGGGGATTGCATGAGAGAGGAAGAGACAAGTGAAGATAGGGGAGAACTTGTGGCAGTTGTCAGGAGGTGTTTTTTCCTCCTGTTCAAGAAAACCAGTTTGTGGTGACCAGTTCAAGCAGAAAACATCAACCTCTCTTTCCCTTGAATCAGCAGCGCAAGAATGGTGTGAGTGTGTGGGTGAAGACGAGAGAGAGAGAGAGCGAGAGAGGAGGGAGTTGGAGCTGTGGTGGGGAGACACGTACGGCTCCACAGTCCAACACCCTCTGCTCCCCCTCTCCTGGCTTTTTTTGGGGGGGACACGCTGAGCTCGCTGCTCTCCCCCTCCATCTCAACCCTCCCTGCACTCATAGCCTTGGCACCCTGGCACTGTGCCCCTCTCGCCCCCCAAACCATCCTTAGTGGAATCTGTACTCTGGGAAGCGCTTCTCTCTTGTAAGGACCAGCAAGGGAGGGGATGTGTTTCCATCCTGCTGCCTCTTCCCGAGAGGCAGTCCCAAGGGCCTAATGGACAGCCTGGGAAAATGACAGGCACTGCCTGGCCCTGGGGGGACATTTGGGGCTGAGGGCTTATTATGCTGAGTGAGCACGTTGTGAAATGAAGGTTTTGGAGGCGCCGTTTTACTCAGCACCGGGCTATCTTTAGCAAAGACACGGTGACGTTTCTCACGAACGACCCATTTTAAATGCTGACTCCCTCGAATGGCATTTTCGTCATCTCCCAGAACAGGACCCCGGCGCAGCGATAACAGTGACCGGAGGAAGATCAGCACGGGAATGTCTTCTCGGAAGCGCCTGTGTGGGTCCCCTGGGCGGAGAGGCTGACGGGCACATGTGGGACTCTGGCAGAGCCATGCGGAATGACAGGCAGGCTTCAACGGGAGCGGCCAGGGGCCGGGAGACAGGAGCCCAGCTCGCTGAATGCTCCTTTGTCTGTGTCAGGCATTAGTAGCTTCAGCCAGGTTCCAGGCTTACCCGCAGCAGTCACCTTGTGCACAATCTTGATGCATCGTTTTTCGTGTCTCTCTTGGCATGTCTTACAGATGCAAACTACCCTTACCAAGAAAAATAGGAATAGAAAACACTATTCTGCAGTATCACTGAGTTAGCATCGCTGAAGGAATTTTCCGTTGTGTTTCCAGATTTCTGTAATACCATGTTTTCCTCTGAGAGATTCCACTTTCGTGCTTTGGTCCTTGCAGCGTCAAGTCTGAAGCTGGCCACAACCTTCTGCTTTATGCTGACGTTCTGAGGTGCTCCAGAATTTATTTGCAGACTCTAGCTGATCTAAGAAACCACGCCGTGGCTTGTAGCCTGGGCTATCAGCTGGTCTGGGTGTTCCTGAGATAGAGTTCTTGACAGAAGGACCTCGTGTAAAATGTCCTGATTGCTGTTTGCCCAGCGCAAAAGCAAACGCAGCAGGCAAAACCGAGTTACTTACTAATAAGAGATAACTAATAACTCCGTGGCAAGGGACTGTAAACAAAAAGCAGCCACACCTGGGGAAACAGAAGGGAAAGTCTGGCAGGGATGTGGTGTGAGCAAGAGTTGCTGGGCAGGTACTCAGCAGGCGCCTGCACAGGCAGCAGGGTTTCCAGGGACCAGGCTGGGATTAACCACAAGACTTCTGGCACTGACTGGGAAGCTTAGGGAGCTAAAAGAGATCTACAGCCAGCTGCAGAGGGGAAGTAGTGGAGCTGCCCTTCTCTGGGCGCTTGGGACAGACGTAGTGGTTCCCAAGCCAACACCGTGCTGCCACAGCAGGGTCAGGCAGCAGAACCCCGAAGCACAAAGAGGCAGTGCCCACGTCTTGGCAGGCTTTGTGTGAAATGCACAAAGTGAGGAAATGCATGGAAATAGCACCCCTGGGGTAGAGGGATGCAAGCCACTCTAGCCACACAGAGGGCCATGGGGGTTTCTACCAAGGCACCAACCCTAAGATGCATTCTGTGCATGAAATTAAGTTCAGGGTGGGTACAAACTTCCTTTTTCGAGGGAGGAAGTGTCTGCTTCAGACTTCCTTCTGTCCCTCTGTGATGCCTGGAAGCAGCAAATTATCCCCCCAGGAGCAGGGTATGCCACATGTCAGAGGGACCCATTCACCTGAGGTGACGGGTCCCAAAAAGGAGTGAGGAGGAGAGGATTGGAAAGGAGAAAATCCACATCTCTCAGCAAATCTGCGTGAAACCAAAATGTGACCCTGCAGAAGTTCTTGTAGTAGGAAGAATGACTGGATATCTGACTGGGAGGCTTTTTTGAAAAGGCCCTTTTTAGAGGGTTTGCTGGAGGGGCAGTGCCTGAGTTACCACAGGTCTGTGATGTGGTGCTGAGGAGAGTCTAGCAGTGGCCTGCTTCCCAGAATCCCATGGGAACATAGCTTTATAGGGGTTTTGGACAAATCTGCATCCTCTTTCTTTACAGTGCTAAAAGGCGAGCACCCTTTGTATGACAATCCTCAGCAGACAGCTGAATATCCCAGAGAAACCTGAATTAGAAGTCAGGAATAGCACTGGGGCATGCTGACTGAAGCCGTGGGCTGCATTTCTGCTAAAAAAACCCTGGTGATTTAATTACTGAAGAGAATCTGCAGCATTCATGGGCATATTTGGCAGCTGGCAACTTGTATCTGGCCAGCATTCGCTGTGGAGAAGTGCGTAACTATTGTCTTTCAAAAATCCTTCCTGCAGGAAAGATGGGATGCTGCAGGATCCCCTTTGGTTGACCACAACTACCTGTGGAGGTGGTGATGGCTATCAGTACCTTGGCCAGTATCTAGTTAAGTGATGTCTTTGATGCCACAGGCCCTGTGTTTTGCAACACAGAGGGTGAGGTGGATTAGCTACAAAAATCCGTGCAGCAGGCTCGGTCACACTTTGACTCACCTCTCATTGCAACAATCATGCTTTTAATCCAATGGAAAAATATGCAATAGCCTCCCAAGCCATCCCAGGGCTGCAGTGGGTTTTCTCAAGAGCAAAGAGATGCCCAGGAGCTCAACACGTGGTGGCAAGGCTGTGTCATCCCAGGCTGGGAGGCTGATGCTGGACATGCAGTGAAACCAGGGCACCCGGATTCCCCCAACAGACTGCAAAAAAGCCCCTGCTTAGCTATGGCTTCTTTGGTTTTCAGCCTCTTCACAGTTTTGCAGGGAGACTGTATGACTGCTTTTCCTGGAGATGTTTTGGCCTGTGGGACCTCCAGAACAGATGTGGGTTGTGCCTGCTGGTCTTAAGACTCAGCAGCAGATCTGGGGGAACAATAATATTTCTCCCGGTGCCAAGAGAGAAAGTCTGATCCAGGCTCATATCCCCGTTGCTGCTGTTTCTCTCAATGGACAGTACAGAATCCCCTCAGAGAAAAATCACCACAAAAGGATGTGCCTTCTGCTCCCAGGGCTCAAATCCTTTCTGTGTCCTACTCCGGGCAGTGCCATGGGCCTCTCCAACACAGAAGAGGCTCCTCGGTCATGTCTCAGATGCTGTTGCTCAGGGCATGGAGGGGTCTGGCTCTAGGCTTATTTGCATGTGTCCTCAGGAGCTGTGAAAAGTAGATCTGATCCTTGTGCTGTGTTTTCAGGGTGCATGGTGGCGGGAGAGCAGGAGCCTGTGCCTCATGGTGCACTGGATCTCTGGAAGCTGCAGGCAAACACTTACTAAATAGAGAATATGTTGTTTCTTTCTTAGTGGGAAAGCTAGATATGAAAAAGTATAGGGTAACTAAAGGAGCATGTGATGCTATGAGAAATCATTTGCAGCAGGGTACAATCACAGGGAAGGTTGCTGTGGGTGATGGCACAGCAAGGAAGAGCCCAGCAGTGCTCCAGAACAGTCCTGAAGAGAATAAAGTCTCTGATTTGGTGATCCCCAGCCACTTCGCTCTGAACAAAAAATTGCTAGGGAAGGAGATGGTGCATTTTTAAACTGAAAGGGCTCATTGTAAATCAAAATGGATTTATTCCTTTATAGTTTCGTTTTCAGCCAGATCAATTCTCTGCTGCTCATCAGTGTTGACAAAAGAGAGGCAGCAGGAGAGACGAAAGGGAGGATGGGATTGCCCCTCTCTGCACCACTATGCATTTGTGCTGGGTTAACAGGATTGTGTGCCAGACTGCAATTCAGAGGGTGCTGGCAGCTGAGCTGTTTTTTCAGTTTCCTCTCCACTTGGCACCTCATGGCAGGTAGCACCCTGTATTCTTCCGTAAGGTATCTTCTACTGCCCCACTGAGAAAAAGCCCCACAAAACCAAATAAACCCACTTGTTTGTTAGCTAATCACAGGAAGATTCAGGTGGGAAGGGACCTCTGGGTCTCCACTCCGCCCCTCTGCTCCCAGCAGAATGACTCTCAGACTAGACTGGGTTGCTCAGGGCCTGGCCCAGGCGGATCCTGAACACCTCCAATTGTGGATAATCACTGCTTGCTGGGCTCTTGCCTTTAGCCCTGCAGAGAGACCTCGCTGGCTCTGGAGCAACCCCTTCTCACCATGCTGGAAGGTGACTGGCACACATAACACGCTTTCTTGGTGTAAGGGCTGACCCTTATTCACCCTCAGAGGAGGCTGGGACCAAACAGATGGAACTAAAAATGGACTTTAAAATTCCCAAGAAAGGGTGGGGTCTCCTGTGTCACGATGAGGGCTGGGAGAGATCTGGGTTCCCAAGATGGAGAGCCAACTAAATATTAGGAAGTTCTGCCAGGAGCTGGTCACTGGGGTGCAATTGAGGCCACGTGGAGTAAACATGGGTTTAAACTTGATTTTTTTAAAATTTTATTTTGGTGCCATTTATAATTTTTCCTGGTTCTAAGAAGTTTCTGTTTGCAGACATCAGATCCCATTCTCCAGGAGGAGTACACGCTGAGCAGCGTTCTCTCCACTGTAACAGGTTTCTCTGACAGGTTTTCCTCTGAAAGCCACAAAAGACCAAAGGACTCTCTTTAGCTGCACAGCGTGTGAGAGAGTAGGAGATAAAGCACCTAATGCTTTTGTGTCCTGTGTAAATACTTCAGACCCTTTGCTGATGGGATGAAAGCGTCCTAGAAATTCAGAGTACGTGAGCTTCAAGTGCTAGGCTGCCACAGGATTTGTTCGACATCCAAATGCCCATGGATGTCTTATACTGCCAAAACATGGTTAGGAGGGCTTCAGAGCTCTGCAGGCGTGACTGTCTCTCTTGGCATGGTGCTGATATTTGGCAAGGTTAATGGGAAGCCACTGCCTCCTAAGACCCCTGGTAAAGTCACGCTTGGAATTCAAACATAAGGTTCTATGTTGAGGAACAAAGTATGTGGATCACACTTCCAGAACAGAATACAGTATCCTGGGAAGACAAGACTCCAGAGAGGGAGCTAGATGGTAACATGCTGTATAAAATGGGATCTCAAAGAGTGAACAGATTGTGTTACCTCTGTTTACAGCACAAGTTACTGGAATGTGTCCATATTTCGAAAAAGGATGTGGAAAAATGGAAAAGGATTTAGAAGAGTGGTACAGAAAAAAAATCTCACTTGGAAGCCTGGGGATCTTGCTTTGAAATGAATGAACTTGAGGTGTTTGATTTCTTCTACCTAATCTGAAAAAACCAGCAGTGAGCTCAGGCAGTAATTTTACTGCAAACAAAAGGAAATTCATTTTACGTGTCACAAAGATGGTATAATTCTTGTTAGAGGATGATGTGGAGGCCAGGAGTATAAACGAGTTCAAATACAGATTGGGTTATTTGTGGAGGATCAGTTCCTCTCTGGCTTTCAAATATGCTGACCTGGTACGAGTGGCAGCTTAGGATGTCCTTGACTCTTGCTCAATCCATCTTCGATTTTTTTTTCCCCATGAAGAAAAGATGTGAGATAGAGGCCGGCTCTCCACCCCAGCAGAGGAACACAATGATGACCAGAGGCTCAAAATTAAACCCCAAAATCTGTCTGGAAAGGAGGTGCTTGTTTCAGGAAGAACTCTTGTCGTGGCCTCTTCACCACGTGCAGACTGTTAACGTGAAAAATGGTCGATGCTCTTGCTCAGCCCTGGGGTATGGGACTCTGCAGGATTAAGGAAACTGAAGCAGATGATCACCATCATAAGAATAAAACAGTATCTACTTATATTTCTCCAGGCTTTTCCCTTACTCACAGCCCTGACTGGAGGGCCTCCCTCAGAGTTCGTGCGTGCCCTTTTCAAGACTCAGGAGTAAAAGCCAGCTTGTCTTGCTCTGCAAGAAAATTCCAGTGGAGGGAAACAGTGGATGAGCATGGCTGCTGAGCTGAGGCACGTAAACCACAGGGAAAAGGAAGGAAAAAGCTCCTGGACTCAGATGCAGTGAGGTGGTGGGGGCATGTGGGTGTGGGGACTTTCCCCCAAGTTTGGCAGGGACTGCCTGTTTTTTCCCTAGCTACAGGTGCTCAGAGGGCTCATTTGTTCCAGCTGTGAAGGAGATACAGGAGTTTCTATGTTTTCACGATTTCTTTTCAATTACTATAATTTTCTGATGTGTGTTGCTTATTAAGTCAAAATAAAAGTCACTCTGAAGGACTGGTAACCCCAAGGGCTCTGTGTGCCCCCTGTCTGAACTGTAAGACCAAATCAGCTTGTGCAGAGGAAGAAATATGGGCAAAGTGGTCCAGTCATGAGCCAAGGTAAAGTTCAGAAGCCTTAATAATGGAAAAGGAGGCTACAGTCATACTGGCAGAAGAGTAGTTATTCAAAAGGAAAAAAAATTAAACCAAACCAAGAGTAACAGCATTTCCTGGTCTGTGAAGAACTAATGTTTGGGGTGGACATAAAAAACAAGTTCTCAAAGTGAAGTGGCGTCCTCATTGGAGGGTCAGAAGATGATCTGGAAACCTTCCCAGGTTCCTGAGGGTGGGATTCCACCTTACAGCTGTTCTCATGAGGAAACTGATCCAAGAGACGCTCTTCCAAGCTTGCCTTCCTGTCTCAATGCCACAGGGTACATACTCACTGCCCCCAGCACAATTTCTGATAATCTGGTCCCTCATGGGGTTCTAAGACAGAGCAATGTAAAATTTTGGTTTAAAAGGAGGAGGAGAAGAAAATGTGAGTGTGTAACTAGAATAGGGAATAGCTAAAATTACAAATTACTTCCATGGCATGTTCCTACAGATAGCTGCCTGAGCACGACTGAGTGGATGATAAACTGTGTTGAGGGTGGAAAGGACAGGAAACTTTTAAAATGCTATTGCTGACATGTAGAACTGAAGCTGTAGACGGTGAGAAAAACAGGCCCCTACTTCCTAAGGGTGGGACAGTCAAACTCCAAGGCTCTACCCAGTAAGGGAAAGAACACTACTGGGAAAGGGTCCAAAATGCATGTGTGCCTTTCGAGTGGAGGTCCCTTGGGCTTGCCTTGGACTCTCTAGGCCAAGGACCGTGTCTCCTGGAAGACAGAGAGACACCTGTGTGCGTTCAAATCAACCTGTGGACACGCAGCCAAGACCAATCTGGCCGTGCCTGACCACACAGGCGCTTCTCAGTTCTCCAGGCTCACCGCTGGTGTGATCAGAGCAAACAGGGTTGCTCCACGCCGAGAGGCAGCTCGCAGCCTGCCCTGTGCCCGGCATTTTGGGTACAGAGACACCGGGATGAAGGCTGCTCGCGATTTTCCAGCCGTGCATTCACGGACACGTCGGGTTTGGTGCCACCAGGGGGCCCTTGTTGGGTGGGAAAGCTGTGCCTTAAGGACTCCAGCCATGCCTCTGCCAGAGAGAAATCTGCCCCAGAGGATCAAGGAAAGCAGCGTTAGGTGCACCCTCCACACTGACAGGTACCAGTCTGAGCTACGTTTGGCTGTGCTGCCTGTTTTCCCAGCGTGCTGCTCCTTTTCAGC
Source organism: Melanocharis versteri (assembly GCA_013397845.1). Lineage (NCBI taxonomy): Eukaryota > Metazoa > Chordata > Aves > Passeriformes > Melanocharitidae > Melanocharis > Melanocharis versteri. The sequence goes on from VZTG01001087.1 coordinate 77,913, forward strand.
ACAAGCAGAGGTCTTGAGAAAAGAGATTAGGGCTCAGCCTTGGTGCCCTGAGTTCAGGCAGGAGGACCTGGTCCTGCTGGAGGTCACCCCAAAGTCCTCAGTGTTGAGAACACGTGCAGCACTAAGGTGTTCTGCTGTACAGCAGAAGTTGGGACACCACAGGTGTCACCGCTGTATCCCAGTCCCATGACACCTGTCTTCCTTTCTGTCTGCAGACTGGAATCCCATCTGTAGGCTTTTCACACTTGGAAGTAAAAGCAAAAGCAGCCCTGGGGGATATTGGGAACACCTATAGCGATCCTGCCACAGATGGGAGATTTGATCTGAAGTCAGGATTTGATCTGAAAGCCCTTTAAAGCATAAGAAACTGAGGCAGAACAGGATCCTCTCCCAGAGAGAAACTACAGCAGCATGGCACACCATTAGCAATGCTATACCAGAATGCTTGTTTCCACAGCTATGGAAAGGGATTCACAGACCCTGAAGCAGTCTGTATTTTCTTTAGTTATGAGCAAAACCTCCTGACTCATTTGAATTACAAGGCTGGCTTTTCCAAACATCCCCACTGAATCTTCTGTGAAATTTACCTTGTGAAGAAACATCAAATTCCCAGCTCAAATCTGGGTCCATATTTACCATGCTGCTGTCCAGGAAGCTCAGGAGGTTTGTTGGAGCCATATTCAATAGCTTCAGCTCTTTTCAAGACTGAATCTGACATAGGAAAAAAAATTATAAGTACCAAGTAACTTCTGAAAAGAAAACAGCAACCAGCTGTAAGTTTTCCAGTGGGATTTCTGGTGTGCTTATGGACAAGCCTAATTGAGCAGTGCCTGGGGTCGTGCTGGGAAGTGCTGTCCAGCACAGACCTTTTTGTCCAGTCATTTGGATCTGCAGCAACAGAAAAGCTGCTGAAGGATGCTTCAGGCGAGGGGCTTTGAAAGATGTCACCCACAGCACACACATGAGTCGTGTGCTCTTCTGCCCCCTTCCACGGGTGACGTGCAGCAAGTCACCGAGCCCCCCGCCGTAGCCTGCCTGCTCGGGGACACCTGACAAGGTGAACTCTGTCTGCTCTGATATCCCAGTTCTGTGGGGCTCTGCTGAGGAACTGCTGTTGTGCACAGATACTTCCAGCTGGGACTCAGGCTTCCTGAACAGCCTGAGACAGGAAAGCATCTTCTGTGTCTAATAGGAAATGCCTCCCACAAGAGCGAAGCTGTGCTTGGTGGCACCACGCTGGGCCCATGAGCCAAGCTGTGTGGCTGAGACCCTGGAGTACTTAGAGACCTTAGGCCTCTCCTCACCCCTGTGACTGTCCATGCTTTGCTAAAACCATAAAAGCTCACCAGGAAATAGTACTGGGTTTGCATGGCAAGGTTTTAGTCATGGAGGGGCTCCAGGGGTGGTTTCTGTGAGAAACTAGATGTGGTGAACTGGCTGCAAATCCCTGCACTGCTCGAGGGGGGGAGGTAGAGAAAATTGGGAGTGAAATTGAGCCCAGGAAGGAAGGAGGGGTGAGAGGAAGGTGTTTTAAGATTTGGTTTTATTTTCTCATTATCTTGCTCTGATCTGATCAGTAATAAATTAAATTACATTTCCCTGAAGTCAAGTCTGTTTTGCCTGTGACAGTAACTGGTGAACGATCTCTCCCTGTCCTTATCTTGACCCATGAACCTTTCTTGACATGAGCCTTTCTATATTTTCTGTCCCCCATACTGTTGAGAAGGGGAGCATTAGAGCAGCTTTGGTGGACTTCTGGGGTCCAGCTGAAGTCAACTCACCACAGGAGGAAACCCCAAATTCACCCACTGACGAGATGTCCTGTCCATCTGCAATATGTCCTGAGTCTGAGCCCACACATGTAAACACAGACTCCTTCCCTGAGAAAACAGGCTGGAGCGTCCATGAGCGTGTCTGTCTTTGACTCCGTGCTTGAAATAAGGGAGAGAGGTGGGAGGGAAAAGTACACGGGCTTCTTAAGGATCTGGGAAGGCAAATTGTTTCAGTTTCCCATATGGCATAAGGGAAGTGGCTGAGCCATGTGTCTCCTAACCAGAGGGACTAGAGAAGCCCCTGATCCCAGAGGGAGCGGCAGGGGGGAGGAGAAATAAATTGGTCTTCACTGTTTTTTTAAAGCTAGTGCAACAAGGTGATTATGGATTTTCCTGAAGCAAGAAGGGTTTTCCTCCCAGACCTGGAGGGCTCGCTTTTTCCAGGTCTGAAGGAGGGTTCACGACTCTGCCCATGTGATGGTTTTGATTATTCCAGTCTTGTATCATCTATTGGGTTAAAACTGGTGGGAAAGACAAAAGAAGCTGGGCAGTGGGGATCATTTGCCTAAGGGGAAACAAGAAGGTGACAGCTATAAGATACAAAGAGTGTTCATTTCTGGGCTCAGCACTCCAAAATATCTTCAGACTCAGCTCAAATTTTCCATGGCAGGCCTCTATTTCTTCATATATCCCAGAAATTGGTAGGTGGAAAGGGACATCTCAAGATCCCTAGCCCAACTCCCTAGGTCACATCAGAGCTGATTCCAGAGCTACATCAGGTTGCTTAACCAGAAGCATCGACTGGTTTTATTCACCCGACAAGGCAGCGTTGTTGGTCACCTGCAGCAGCCAGGGCTGTCCCAGTAGGTTTGGCACCCCTGTCACAGCCACAGCCTTCGGGATGTTTGCTCATCACTCTGGTGGGCCCAGGTCCCACCTGTCCCATGATCCCTGCCAGGGAGCGAGGGCTCACTCGCTCATCCAAGCTAGGACAGGGACCAGCTAAGACCTCACAGGTGGCTCTACCTGCTCTCTGCACTGGTGTCAGCGTTTGCTTTTCCACACCGCACAAAAGGGCCATCAGAAGCAGAAATTGTCAGTCTAGAGGGAAGTTTAACAGAGCCTGCAAGAGCACGACTGTGACACCTCCACAATTCCCTCAAAGCAAGCAGACCTGGAGGAGGAGGAGAAAGAAGGAAATCTCCAGCACTGCTTGGCTGGCAGGACCAGATCTGCTCTAAGCTTGCAGCAGGTTCCATCAGAAGCAAGGAAGGGACAGCTGAGGGAATTCTGCCCCCCAGTTGATGAGGTTAACAGATGGTCACAGGAATTAAATGAAATGAGCAGAGAATTAGTGCGGAGCCAAGAAAGGCAAATAAGGCCCTGGAACGGTATCATCGCTTCTGAGGAGTCACTGGTGAAGACAAGCTTTGTTCTTACCTTGATGACACCAGCATGACATGACTGATCTCGTTGTGGAAGAAGAATTAGGGTGAAAGATGAAAAAACCTGCAGGCTCGGATGCAAACCAAGCACACAGGCAGGCTTGAGATGAAGTGCAGTGCAAAGCCCTGCGTTCTCAACTTTTTCTGGAAACTTATGCAGCTTCCTGCTGTGCTCACTCTGTCAGCCAAAATACCACTGGATACAGCACGGATCTTTGCAGATCTACAGGAAAGCAAGAAACTGTGTGGTTTTCTGTTTTGTTATCTGTAGCCCTCACCTCAAGTCAGAGATGATGCCCCGCTGGTCACCAACATGAAAAAAAAACCCAAAGCAGGTATTTTTCTGTTTCTGTATCTCTGGCTGTATCTTCTAACTAGCCACAGACAATGACAAAGGTGTTCGATAAAACTGAGTAAAATGGAAGAAATAGAAGAAACTGTGGAATCAAGAGGCCCATAGAGACATGGAGAAGCTGTCTGGCAGCCCTTTGTCACTTCCCTCCCTCTGTCCTGCAGTATTTCCCTCAGAGGAAAGGAAGGATGGCTGCTCACATTGCTAGTGCTGGCCTAACAATCAGCTGCTGCTCCACTTCCTTCTGGATGACTGCCTGGATAGAGCCAGTGGTACTGGTGTTGCATCCACATAGGAAGCAGAGATGGAGTTATGCCCCCATAACTTGTCATTGGCAAGCACATTCTTCACCACCCCTAACCAGGCACTGCAGCGGTGGTGGGGAGGAAGTATGAAAATCGTAATCTGCCTCTGCAGAGATTGTATCACCCGCTGATAATTTGTCTTCAGAACTGAACAGTAAAAGCTGGCTGCTGAGCAGAAAGTTCGGGGAAGTCCTGAGGACTTGCCCAAATCTGGAACAGAGACTAGAATCTGTAATTTTTTTTAGAGTGGAGCAATGCTGGGAACACCAAATTGCGACATCGCGGCTCCGAGGTACGCGCAGGCTGGAGCAGCCCATGGATCCCAGCGCCCACGGCGGGAGCAGCGAGGGGTGACAGTGTCGCAAGTCACTCGCAGGCAGCAGCGAGGGGTGACAGTGTCGCAAGTCACTCGCAGGCAGCAGCGACCTGCTCTCGGAACGCGGCTCTCGGGGAAAGGCACCTGAGCAGGCTGTGGCTCCAGCTGCCGGCAGCTCCACCAGGAATGGGTGCCGGGGGGAGGTACAGCGGGATCCCCCCCGGGAGGCACCCACGGGCAGCGGGGGCTTGGCAGCAGCTCTGTCCCTCTGCGCAGCCCTGCAGCCCAACGCCGGCGTTTGGAGAAAATGACAGCGGATGCTTTGCCCCTCTGGAGACGAGCGTGTGTTTGCGCTTCCAGTGTCTGATCCGCTGCTGCAGTCGGACGAGCGCAAAGCCGCTGACGCTCACACAAAAGTTGGCATTATTTACAGCTCCCGGTGGCTCGCTGCGCGATCGCCGAAGCTACGAGTTTGAAAAGAAGCAGCACGAACGGCAGCTTGAAAGGTCTGCACGGATAAAAAGACAGACGCTTGACAGCTCTCCCCAAGGCAGCTGGCGGGACAAAGAACTGAAGCTCTTACCTCTCAAAACGCTCCCGGGTCGCTGCGACTGGTGCCGTGCGAGTCGTGCCTGGAGCCAGCCAGGGCAGGGGACATGGGGCAGCGTACGGCGACAGCAACACCGGGCTGCATCCAGCAGCCACAGCTCCGTCTCCCTTCCCAAACCCCTTCTGCCCGGTGCTGAGGCCCAGCAGCAGTTTCAAGAGCTTCAGGACAGCCCTGGAGCTTCGTCCTGCGTTTTGTGCCACGGCCTCGCTGTTACTGCGGCGTGGCAGAGGGAGCAGGACCCCAACACGCCGCCCCAAGAGGCCCTTCGAATAACCAACACACGCCCTTTGATCAGCCTCCGGCTCCCCTCTCCACCCACTGCTGGGCAAGCCACCCCTTCTTCCCACAAGCCAACTCCCACTGACCCCTGCAGGATGTGAAGACACAGCCATCCACGCCAGCGGTTTGAAATATTTTTAAACGCTTTTATTTACAGTGCTTGTTGAAAACAATATATATATTTATATCTATCATCCTCGTGATGTCTGTGCCATAGAAAACGCTGTGGCTATATTGCCTTTAATTTACAAAAAATGGTCACAAGAAAATCTGAAGGGAAAAAATGGAAATCAAAGTTTGGTCCCCAATTGTTTCTCTCTTGATTTGTTTTAAAAAAGCCTCCAAATTAAAAAAATACACAGCTCAGATGAAATTCATATATAAAAGCAACCCTTATCTTCCGAAAAATTCACGAGGGCCAGCTTGCTGTCATGTAAACTTGGAAAAAAAAGAAAAGCTTAAAATAAATCCTGTCTCCGTGTGTCACTTAATAGAACCATTATTTGCTTGTAATATTCTTTGTCTTTGTCTCTCAGGGTTCAGCGGGAAAGCGGACGAGAAGAGGCCTAGGACTGGGGGACGCACCATGAGATCTGTGCCCGCAGCCTCCTGGCTCAGGGAGGAGCTCTGGCAGCAGGGCTGGGGAGCAGGAGCTCTCAAGAATCTCATACCAGTGACAAAAACAGGCGGGCAGGTGACAAGGGGACGGGAGGTGCTTTGCCACGTGAAGCGCCTGGAGAGGTTGAGTGCCCAGGAAACCATGAGATTCTTGAGGGAAGAGGAGCACTGGTAAGGGGGGGTGCAGTGAAGGGATGCGGGGGACTGGGGTAATTTCAGCTGGGGAATGTCATGGACGGGTTAGGTCTTTGGGTGAGAAGGGAACTGCTGTCTTCCCCGTTCGAGAGCATTTCTAATCTTTCCTCATCTGAGATTGTGTGAAGCCAGAGGCTAACGGGCAGTGCAAGCACAGGCTGGAATGGAGGAGGAGAGATGGACGGAACAGGGGAGATGGGAGGGGAGGACTCAAGCTGAAGAGCCGTTTTCTGTCTTCTGTCTCTTTGGATCCACTTCATCCTGCATCAAGCCACGGAGAGGAAAAAGAAGGAGTTACCATCAAACAGTCACCACTCCAAGGCACATAATTTCTCCACAGAATTCTTAAGTGCTGCTCTTTCCTCCATATGGAAATCTCTGTTAGGCCCACCCTAAATCCACTCCCCTCTAAAGCACCCTTGAGTGCCTGACACAGCTGTTCTGTTAAGCTGTTCTGGTCATGGTTAAGACGTGGACAGTTCCATTCAGAAGGACACTACACCCATGCTGTTACTTCCAGAAGGCGTAAAGAAGCCACTCCAGACAGACCCCAGGGTCCACCCTTACAAGTCCATCTCCTGGCCTGAAGCCCAGAAGACACAGTGAGTTCAGAGGTCACAGCCAAGCACAACCTCAAGCACCTCGACTCTCTCTCACTTACTCAGCACCATGACTGCTGGTGGAAGGACCTGGATCCCACAAGGAGCATACAGTGATTTACTATCCCTTTGCCACATCAGATTTGTTTACCCATCTGCTGCCGAAGCAAGGAGAGCAGAGGCCAATTTGAGATTCTCGGCAGCAGCATCCACATGGATTTGATCAGCACTCACCAAGCAGCCTCGTTCCTTCTCCCCACCATTATTCTCACACTACCACTCACCTCTTCCTCCTCTGCAGATCGTTTCTCTGCATGGCCATCCTGCTCTTGCCCATTCTCGTCTCCTTCTAAGCACAAGCAAGAAAGGAGAATCACGGGTTAAACTGAAGCAGCATTTAAGGGAATGTAATCTCACAGTCAAGAGGGCTCAGAGAAGGAATTTCCCTCCACAAGCTTCTATTACTCTGAAGCCTCCTATTCCTTTAATTTTCCCTACCTTCATCCTCATCACCACCTTCTTCTTCATCCACATCATCAGGATTCTCTTCATCATCCTCGTCAGCTCCGTTCTCCTCATCCTGAATGAAACAAATCGGTCAGAGCAGAAACAAGTGCCAGGATGACATCTCCACGTGCTCTTTGCTACAAGCACAACAATTTCCAGAGCTCCAGCCACTTCACACTCCAGTCTCAGGTGTGCATTTAGTGCATTGTTACTCTGACACCGTTATTCCCACCACCCCTGCTGAACACTCCTCCCAACCAGCCTTCCTTTCCAAAACCAATCCTTCCAGTCCGTCCCCAACAACACAAAGCTCCTCATCTCCCACGAGCTTACATCCTGATGAGCTGCCGCCATCCCTCCCAACAACCGCAGCATCTCTGTGATTACAGGCTAATGACTTAGCCAAGGCTCACGGTACATCTGCTTCCAGATCCCTTCCGAACTCCATCAATCTGTGCATTTCCTCCCTGTTCCTCCCCCCACCTTCTCCAACACATGCTCCGTGTGCACCTCAGGATACCTCAGTGGGCGCAGGACCGCATCTCCCGTGCCACATTCTCCCACTTGTTCCCAGCTCAGTTCCCTTCTTTGACCTTTTTTCTCCGTGATGGGCTGTGCTGACTACACTAAATCCTTCAAGGCTCATTCTCCACAATTATCCGAGAGCTCACTCTCCCTTCACCTCTATGCTGGAGCTCCCTTGGCCTGCCCTCTTTCTTAATCTCCCATATTCCCTTCATATTCATTACCCACAGCGAGCACAAAAACCTCCCCGACGTCTCCAAATCTGTCCCTCAGAAGGGCCTCACCTCTACTATCTCCTTCTTCTTTTCTTTGTGGACTGCTTTCTCTTCGAGTTTTTCCTTCTTTTCTTTCCTTTCCTATATGTGAAATGAGGAGCGGGGGGAGTGGGGGGGGAAACCAACAACATTCCGGCGGTCAGCGGCAATAAAAGACGGGGATGCCTAAACAAAGAAGGCTTGGAGGAGAGGCGGAATAGCGGGCGAGGAGACATATTAGGCGTTAAATCCGCCCGCCTGACAAAGGAAAACAGCAGCGAAGGCGCGTCAGAGCTACTTTTAGCCCGCACGCGCGTGTGGAAACCAGAAGTGGCACGGAAGAGTTTTAACGATTTATTAAAAA
>VZTG01001087.1:93163-112902 GCA_013397845.1 Melanocharis versteri
GGTCGGCGGGGGAGGAGGGAGGGCTGCGGCACGGAGCGTCCCCGGGGAGGTGCGCGCTGCCCCCGCGTCCCGCCGGGCGGGCAGAGGCCGGCCGGGCCCGGGCAGCGCCGCTGCAGCGCGGCTGTCTGGGGACGAACACAAACATCCTCCGGAGGGGCAGCGCGGCGGATAACGCGGATCGCGTCGGTCTCGCTTCTGCGATGCTGGAGCGTGGTCTTGCAGGAAGGCGTAATAAAGTAGGCCAAAAGGCACCGCAGCTGTCTGAGAGGAAGAGAGGGCTGGAATAACTAATCTTTTTCTTTGCGCAAGGATTTTTTTTTCTTTTCTTATGCAAAGTAGGGTTGCAGTTGAGATAGATAAAATCTGCTGCTCTGTCCAGTGTTTGTTGCTGTTCTGCACAGGAAGTCGTTAATGGAGCTGGAGAAGGCTGCTGAAGCAGTTGTCAAGTTGTGATGAACAAAGTAAAGAGAAGACAACGAGTAGTTTTGAAACACAAGTATTGAAATCTAACAAAGGTCCCAGAAGCTCTTCCTGGGATTCCTTTCACTGAATGTTTTTGTTTCCGTCCTCAGTACAGAAATTGGATGCTATTGATAAATTTTGGCAGTGACACTAAGTTGGTAGCCCTTGCCAAAGTGGATAAGGAATACACTGTAATACAGGAAGAATTTGATTATGTTAAACAAGACACTGCTAGAAATTTGGTGAAATTTATGCACGTAGAAGAATAGTCCATTTTTTTGCTTATGAAATCGGTAGTAAGCAAGAATTTTATCAGCTGTGAGCAAATTAGCAGGAGAGGAGACCTTGATGTCCCAGTTAGTCACAGAATGACAGCGTGTTCTCATTAACATGGCAGGTATGAGTCTAGCTTTTATTATGGGAAGCATTTCCAGTAGAGACAGAAAAGTATTGGTTTGTAGTAGGTACTTCTGTGATCTCAGGAATAGTCTGTGCTGCAGAGGTCATTAATGCTCAGGAGGGATAATTGCAGACCGTAAGATGTGCAGGAAAAAAGCTGTGGTATTTCCCAGAAGTTTCTCATTGTGGCTGCCATGTTCTGTGGCTGTTTATCCTTACCCTCATTTTCCTCCTCTTGCTTCACCAACATGTGTGAATGCATGCAGCCCTCAAAGTGGAGGCTGCAAAAGAAGGGAAAACCATTTAGGGATCCCAGTTTTTGTTCTCTTTCTCCCTCAAATCTGGAAAAGCTGTGTGTGGTCTCAACCCCTGGGGGGCAAAGGGCTGTCAGGCCATGCAGTCCATTCTGGAGGTTCCAGTCTCGCATTTCACTGTTTGTGTACGTGGAGGGGTGAGAGGACAATGTGTAGGATCTCCTACTCCCTGGTGCCATTAAGTGTAGCCCTCTCTTTGCAGCCAGGAAGGTCTTTGTGCACCTCCCTACAAAAGATGTTAGAGCAGTGAGGTTCTGGAATGGCCTTGGCCATGCTTGGCTCCAGAGCAGTACTGGAAGCAGAACACCAACCTACTTCTGAGCAGATAGCAATTAGTACCTGAGAGGGCTTCTGTGGTGTAAAACCTTCTATCACAAGAAATGTGATGGGATCCAGAGGTCCCTTCCAGCCCCAGGGATCACCACAGGCAACACAGACTTCTCGGGACTCTGAATTTTGAGCTTGGGAAGGAATGTAGAGTTGTGTAAGAAAAACTCAGAGTCGGGAGGAGTGGATTATATGGGGCTTTGTCCTCACCATTGTTCTCTCCACCTCTCCAAAAGGGATCCTTTTGCCATCCACCGGCAGCACATGAACCGCATGCTGTCTGGGAGTTTCGGGTTCGGGCCGCTCCTTGGCATCACGGATGGGACCACACCTGGGGCTCGCCAGGCTGGCCGCAGGATGCAGGTAACACAGGGGCTCAGTACAGGCTGGAATTTCTCAAACTGCCCCGTCTGCTTCTGTCTCCCACCCTTCCTGGGCTGGGCACCCCCCTCGCCTCCACACAGGTGGTGGGTGCAGAATTAATCTCTAAGGCAGTGGTGTTCTCATCCTTCTCTTTATTCCACCTGTATTAATGTGTTGAATGCAACTGCGTTCTAGGTTGGATGGGAGGAAGGAAATAAATATGTGTTGTGTCTAAAGGATGTGAATTCATATAACAGGGAGAAATTTAGGAGCATCACGGCATATCTGGTTTGTTAGGGGTGATATGGCTTGAACCCCCAGGAATCCGTGGGGTGCCTTCTTGATCTGTTTGTAGAGCCTGAGTGTTCCCAGTTCTGTTTCTGAGAAGGATTAGTGTGTTCTGATGAGGATCTAGTGTTTGGCTGCTGCAAAGTCATTCTCTGTTCTGTTTTTCTGTTCTCCTGGCAGGCAGGAGCTGTTTCACCCTTTGGGATGCTCGGCATGGTAAGTTTTCTGTTTTTCTGGGTCAGATTAGAGGCTTTCCAAGTACTGGCTCCATACTGAGATTCATCAGCGCTGTGTGCAACCAGTGCTAAAATGTAGCCATCTGTGAGCATGACCAGCTATCCTACCAGGTAGGGAGGATGGGAATGTCTGAGGAGACCGGGATGAGCTTTAGATTTATAGTAAATGGAATAGGGAAGAGGGTATTGAACTGAAACTGGAAGGATCTGGTTTCTCTTGGAGCTCTCATTGAGTTGCTTTATGACTTCAGGCCTTTACCTTGTTTCCCCTCTAATGTTTTAATCCTGTCCGTGAGCTGTTTTTGAAGAGAGAGTCTAACTCTGTGTATATGGGGAAGTTGTATTTGCACCTTGACCAGAGAAAAGCCATAAAGCTGTTATAGCACAATATTTCATGAGCATTGGGACAGTTAATATCTGGGAAGAGCAAGTAGTCCCTTAATAACCTCATATGTCTGAAAAGGAGCTGCAGATCTGGAGGTAATGGAGGAGCTGTGAGGATGCGAGGAAAGAGCTTGGCCATCAGTAGGCAGAGGGGATTATTGCAGCTCCTTTGCCGGTGGTGGCGGCTGGAGAGGCCAGCGGAATACTTCAGGTAAACAGGGCTGGAATGAGAATGGCTGTGTGTACGTGAGAACACCGCGCTCGGAGCGTGCTGATCTCCGTCTTCCACCGAAACAATGCAGCGGAAATAGGTTATTCCAGATCCAGCAACTTCAGCTGTCTTGCTCTGCAGAATTGCCTCAATGAAAGAGACTTTAGCGTCCTGGAATTTTTGTAGCTCAGAGGAGGATTAATAAGACTACAAACACATAGACTTCAAAGCGTAATAACATTGTGTGTGAGTACTGCTCTGCTGGAAACGAGAACAAGAGGCTACTCGAGGAAACGAAAAGAAAAGAAATCAGCAAGTTTGAACTGACATTGTAATTTTGTTTACATATTGCACAATTAACCTGTGAGACCTGCTGGCCCAGGGTGTTACTGCAGCATTCAGGTTTGCAGGATGGAAAAGGCAGGTGTGTTTGTAGGGGAAAGTAAGCAAATCAGTTGTTAGGCTAGAAAGAAAACAATCAGTGGAAACTTTCTTAAGATCACTTTTAGTGCACATGCCGAGATTTCTTCTCTTAACTTTGCTGAGTCCCCAGGCTCACAAACCCCAGTGCATCATCAGTTGGATCCAAACTAGAAGAACAGCCTTTGCCAGAACATTGGGCAGTGCAGTTGGGCACTGAGAGAGTGGAGAGAACAGCAACCCCATATTCTGGGGATTTTTTTTCCGCACTACTGAAAGAACGGGAAAAAAAATTCAAAGTTCTTCCTCTTAGGCAGCAGGGTTTTTTTGCAGGCAGTTTGTTGTTCTCTCCTCATGTCTCTTTCCAGACTGACTACACTTGTGTTCTCTTTTCCTTTTTATCAGGCAGGTGGCTTTATAGATATGTTTGGGATGATGAACGACATGATTGGAAACATGGTAAGAACCCTCCATGAACTATTCTGTATTGAGGGGAGTGCTGAAGGTGCTTCGGCCATCCCTCTGATGTCTCCCATCTTGCTGTGCTGCTTGGGATGGACTGAGCCACACCTGCCAAGGTGGCAGAGGCTGTAAGCTTTGCTTCATTGCTGGGAGTGAGTGACAGAGCTTGTTCCTGAGTGCAGGGAGAGGAGAGGGGTGAGGAAGGAAGTGTGGGGGTGGACTTGTTTAGCAAGAAATAAGTATTAATTTACAGGAAGATGTATTCTCCAGAAAAATGGACCCATGGGAATTATATTCTTCCTGTTGTAACTTCTTCCTACTTCATTATATAGAGAGAATTAAATGCCATCTCTTCTTCCCTCCCATCCCATCCCGTCCCTTCTTTCCACCATTCCCCATTCCTCCTTGCAGGAGCATATGACAAGTGGTGCTAACTGCCAGACATTTACCTCCTCAACCGTCATCTCTTATTCCAACCTGGGTGATGGGCCCAAAGTCTATCAGGAGACCTCAGAGATGCGTTCAGCACCTGGCGGGGTAAGGAGGAGCCTGCTGGCTTTGCTGTGAGAGGGTGGGCTTCCTTTGGTGGCTTTGTGGGTGGCCACCCACAGCACTTTGGTTTGGCAGTCAGCTGCAGTTCGAGGAGCACATTGTGCTCTTGTGACTCACTGAACCGTGCCAAGGGCCCCTGGGAGGAAATGGGAAGTGCTGGCAGTGGGGATTCCATTCTTCCCTCTTCGTAACATTGTGGGAGTGGTGGCAGTGCAAATTGGCTGAAATACTGGAGGCAGGAATCAGCCTTAGGGGGCCGGGAGAAGGAACGAAAATGTTGATTCCACGTGGGCATCTGCCCCCAGATCCGTGAGACAAGACGAACCGTAAGGGACTCGGACAGCGGCTTGGAACAGATGTCGATTGGACACCACATCAGGGAGAGGGCCCACATCATGCAGCGGTCCCGGAACCATCGCACGGGTGACCAGGAGGAGAGGCAGGACTACATCAACATGGATGAAAGTGAGTGGTGCCCGTGTCCTCCTCCCAGCCAAGCCAGGTGCCGCTTCCCCACCTGCTCCTCCCCGCCTGAGCTCGTTGTCTCCCTGCGCAGGCGACGCAGCCGCGTTTGACGACGAGTGGCGGCGAGAGACGTCGCGCTTCCGGCCGCAGCGGGGCCTGGATTACCGGCGTCACGAGGGCAGCGGTGGCCGGCGGGCCGAAGGGGCTCGTCTCGCCATCCAGGGCCCTGAGGATTCTCCCTCCAGACAGTCCCGCCGGTACGACTGGTGAACTCGGAGCAGACCTTGTGGGGGGGTGCAGCGTGGCCACCCCCAAATCTACCTACACTCTCTTGTAAGTCTTAACAAGTTCCTTGCTTGTCTTCCGCTGCATGGGTGCCTCTTAAGCATAGGGTTATGTTTTTTTCTTTGCACTAATCTTACATTATTTTGAAGTTTTGGTTGCGAACGGGTTTTCCCACTTTGAGAGAGCAGGGGAAGGTGTGAATTTTGAGAAGATGGTGTGCTGAACCGGAAGATAGAAGCTGTTTAAGTTAGCTTTGTCATGAACAAAAGACCTGTGGTGTCAGCCTTAACTGATGGCTCAAATAGTATGACATGATGTAGAATTGCAGTCTGTGGAGTGTTTATATTGTCGTTGCATACAACTTAGAGACCATTTGCTGTCCATCGAGTTTGAAATACAAGTAAGTGCTGGTGTCTGCTCTCCTGTGCTTTGAGCAGGGCTCACTAGGATGTGATCCAGTGCTTGAAAAGTGACATTTTCCCCTTTTTTTGATGTCTAGACATCAGGTTTAAACATGTTTTTATCTGTCTTCTGTCCTGCTTTCTAGGCCCCACTTATTCTTTTCATGTCTTCTGTTTCCTTTCCTCGCAGGTACAGACAGTGAAACTCTGAAGCCCCTTCAAAGCACCACTTGGACCCTCCTCAAATTTAGTATTAACCTCCCTCCCACTTAAGAATTGAAACAAAGCAACTAATCTTCTGCATTGCTCTTTTTCACCCCATTTGGGTGCTGCAGTGGGGCATGGGGAATCTCACTGATGTGCAAGGAACACATTAGTTGCCCATTCCCCCTCTGCTGTCCCTTGGCGCTGTTCTTTCTGCCAGTAGTGGTGGGCATGAGGAGCTGCCACCTTGCCTCTTCCATCCTTTCCACTCTTTCTGTGCTGGGTTGGGCTGGTTCTGAAGTTTGTGTTTAGTCCCCTGTGAAAGGAATGTGAGGGAATTCTGCTTGAACCCCCTGTCAGTCCCCTCACCGGGACAGAGGCTTCGATTCCCCTGCTGCTCCTTGGTGCATCTGTGGAGAAGCAGAAGGATGTGTGCGTTGGAGAAGGGAGGAGCAGAACAAAAACTGGATCAGCCTGTGGGCCCCCCGACCCCTCTTCAATCAGCTCCCCCACTTTTTTAATTTGTGAAACTTGTAACTAGATGTTTACTGAAATAAAGAAACAAACTGTAAAGAATTGGTGGATCAGTCTTTACCTTCAGCTGACCTAATTGTGCCTGCTGTGGAATTAAGTAACCTCTTTCCCATCCTTGGGAAATTGCTGAGGAGAAACTTAGTGTTAAATCCTAAGGCTTTGTTTTATAGAAAATAGCCTAATAGCCTTCCCATGTAGTCACAGAGTGAGATGATGGCTCAACATGGAAATTGTGAAAGAAGACCCAAGAACTCACCATTTGCAAAAAATGCCCTCTAATTGCTGGAGTTTTGCTGTGCACTCAAGGGAAAGTGGTTGGTCTTTCTTGCTGCCTGGTCGGCTGTGCAGCCCTGAATTGGGCCTCTGGGGTTCCTGCACAAACAGGGAATTCTTCCATTATTTTCTTATTATATCTCTGCAGCCGCAGCTGATGTTATGACCTTTTCTTAACTTCTTCAGTATTAGGTGAAAATTGAGAGGCATTAGGAATATAGGACCAGGGAACATCTCCTGGGTTCTTAGCCAGTTTTGTGCTCTGGCACACACCCTTACACAAACCTTTCCATCAGTTTATTTGGAACAGAAGGCAGGAAATGGATTCATGACTTACACTCGGAAGTGGTGTGCTGGGATCTTGCGGTGTATCCCTCTGTTGTACGTGTGGGCACTGACAGAGACACACCTTGCTGAGGACTGACTGTCCTGCCCTGAAAAAAGGATGCAGCATCCACCCTCTGGAAGCTCAGGGCAGAGTCTGCATGTGTTCCACCCTTCAAGGAAGTGCAGAACAGAGCCTTGGCTGGTGGCAAGCTCTGTCCCCACTTCCCCGTGCTGTTTTGTGCCATGGCAAACCCCAGTAGGAGTCATAGAATAGTTTGGTTTGGAAGGGACTTCAAAGACAGCAGCCTGCTGTCCCTGGCAGTGGAGTGACTTTCTGGAGGTGTCATAGTCAAGGCAGGCCCTGAAGAGAGCAAGGCTGAAGGAGGAGCCACACAAAAAAAAAGCAGGGCTTGGGAGAGGTTTCGTGGAAGTCGTCTTGGGGTTGCCAGACTGTGAAAGAAGGGACTGCGACAACAGCTGCCCTCATCTCTGGCAGTCTTGAGCCAGTGCAAGATGTGGCACCTGGTGTTTTGATCCAGGGAAGAACCAGCTGAGCTCAGAAAGGTGCTCACAGCGTGGAGATGGTGGCAGTAACCAGCTGCCGGGTCCTGGCCGGGTTTTGAGGCCAGGATGTCTGGGACAGAGAACAGGAAGGTGGCTGTGGTGGGTGTGGGGATTAACAATGACCTTTGATCGTGAGGATCCATTCCTCTTTGGGCATGGATTTCCTAATCTTGATCTAATCCCAAATCCTTTTATCTGGATTCAGCCTCTGCTCCCTGTTGGGTGCTGTCCTGCTTACGGATTTAGGTAGGACCCTTGCGTGCTCTTGCACTCTGCAGTGGGAGGGTGATTTACCTGGCTGCCTGAGCCTTTCTGAATGCTGTACATCATTCCCAAGGTGTCGGCCTTCTCCAGGGGCAGAAAAGCACTGGTGGCCTAGGAATATGGAGAAGAAGTTCAGTGAGAGGAGAACTTTTTGTGTTAAGACAGGAGCCCAGGGAAGCATTTTAGAGATTCCAAACCAGGAAGTAGGGGAAGTATATTGAGAGGGCAACGCCTTTGCTTGTCCTGAGGCTGACATGGTACATGAACTTCTGACTTCAGAAAGCAGGAGGGGTTTTTTCCAAAGAAGGGAACACACCTACCTGGGGTTGATTTTTTCCTATTAATTACAGTTTCAAGTGAAATGGTTTCCCCTTAAAAGCAATCCACCACCTGTATCAGGGCATAGGAAAGGCTAGGATGAGAGAGACTCTTCCATTTCTGAAATCTGTGGGACAGCTGTGCGAGCAAGATGGAGAAAGAGAAGGTTGGATGTTCCCAACATGAAAATCACAGTATTTATTTCAGATGTGCAGGGCATGGTTCCAGGTCATCCTTACCCATCCAAGGGAGACAAAATCCCTTCTTGCTCCTTCTCCCACAGCTGTCACCTTCAAATTGGACAAATTGAAGCACCAAAAGTGCAGGTCAGTGGTATTACTGGATCTTCCTAAGGAGCAAGTAGGGCACTTGAAGTGGGACAGAAGGGTCTGACACGCTTTAAAGAGATGGAAGGAAGGGGAGGTGGGTAGAATGAGGTAGAGAGAGGCTCGAATCATTGGTAGGAAGATGGATAGCATAACCTTGGGTGAGAATGCACCAGCTACACACAAATAAACCAGAAACTTAGGTGGTTTTGTTTGTTGTTTATTCAGTTTTCCATAATTGAAAATATATCATGAAAATAAAACCCATTAGGGCTAGTGGGAACTTTGTCCTTAAGTGTTTTTGTGGGTAGCCCTGAAGGTCTGTGCATCATTCACTGTACTTTTTGAAGTATTGTAAAATACTGGGAAAACTGTAGAATACTGGGGAGAAAGAAGTCTGGGAAAGTTAACCTGGTGCCGATACTTGTAAATAAAAAATTAGATTATATCCACATCTGTAAACCAGGTAAACTGACATTAAATCAAGATAAGAGATGCAAAATGCATTAGATTTAAAAATAAAAATATGTGTCTTAGTGTTTATAATATGTGATCTCACTTCTCAAAATTGTTCCTGTCCAACAACTGTGATAATTTCTGATTAAATTATGGGTTGGGTTAACAAACGCACTACAGCAACCCAGAGTCAAAGGTTACAACAGCTCGAGGCATTTTATCTGGCCACACAAGACTATGTTCTGATGTAAAATAAGTTAGTAATTATTAAAACAACAAAAGGGCCAATATTATAAATTTTAGTTCACTGATACATTTCAAGTAATGAGGGGGAAAAGAGATTGTAGAATATGAAATTATTTCCAGTAGGATGTTGTTCTGAAACTAATGCTCATTAGTAACTTGATTAATGATCTGAAAGAAGGTATTAAACCACTGTTGATGAAGCTTTCAGAGGACCCAAAGAACAATGAAAGTAATAAATGTTGGAAAAAGATGAGATGTACTGAACAGTCCGTAACCATTGGTGTGTTTATTTATAAACAGTAGGTATTTTTGGCTGCAGTGAATGCAGAAAAGACATTCACCCAGAGACATAAACATAGTCTGTGCTCTTTCAAGATGGAGAACTCCAAGGGGAATTGGGTTTGGAAGACAACCAAGGAAATGAATGGTACTTCGATAATTCTTCATCTGTGCAGATGGGTTACACTGGGATGCATTGGCCTATGTTCACCAAGAACAGAGGCAAAAGTTCTTCCCTTTGAAGAGTCACAGAATGGTTTGGGTTGGAGGGGACCTCAAAGATCATCCACTTCCAGCCTCCCTGCCATGGGCAAGGATACCTTCCACTAGACCAGGTTGCTCAGAGCTCAGAGCTGTCCAACCTGGCCCTGAACAGTGCCAGGGATGGGGCACCCAGAGCTTCTCTGGGCAACCTGTGCCAGTGCCTTGCCATCGTCACAGTAAAGAATTACATCCTAATATCCAGCATAAACCTGTTCTCTCTCACTTCGAAGCCATCCCCCTTCTCCTGTCACTACATGCTCTTGTAAATAATCTTTCTCTTGTAAGCTCCCTTCAGGTAGTGGAAGGCTGCAATTAGGTCACCCCAAAGCCTTCTCTTCTCCAGGCTGAACAATCCCAATTCTCTCCAATTCTCTCAGCCTTTCCTCATAGGAGAGGTGCTCCATCCCTCTGATCAATTTGGTATTTCACAACCGGTTGTGGGAAATCTGGGTATCGGACACTAAAAAGGACACCAAAGAAGACTCAAGAAGGGTGAAACAAGGGTGACTTGAAGGCTGGAAACACTGCCTAGTGCTACAGGATAACATGAACTCAAGACTCCCGCGTCTGAGTTCACTCCACTGGAGCACGGGCTGGCGTCACCTAAACGGGAATGAGGCTTCTGACAGTAGAGGGCTCTTCAGCCCAGCAGAAAACCTGCAGCGACCTCACGGTGGAACTGGGAATGAGTGCAGACCTTGTGTGAGAGCAGTAGAGCACACCTCCGTTTCCCAGCTCTCCCTATTCCAAACCCCATGGGGTGTCCCAAAGAGAATTTGGGGAGTGGGCACAGGAACGGGGCGAGGGCGTTCTTGGCCACTCGAGAAGCCAAGCAACGTGATTATACCGGTCCCCTTGGGCTTCAAAAATCTGTGAGTAGAAGAGGGAAACAGACTGGCACAGGGCTGGACTGAAGGGAAAGGTGGGAAGGGCAAGAAGAGGCACTGTGACTTGACAAGGGCTTCAAAGCAGGTGGGACCACAAAGAGCTGCAGGAAACAGAGCTCTCTCTGGGCAAAATGGTTTGTTTGGGAAACAAACATGCACTGCCAGGGGGCTGGAGTATAAAATCCTACAGGCACTGGCTCCAGTGCTGGAGAACAAAAGGATTCAAAATAGACCTCAATCCAGTGTATAAGTTTAAGTTGACTTGTTTGATTTGCAATATTTTTTTTGCTTTTCATAACACTCTAAAAAATTGACTTGATTTTATTTTTCAGCCCTGTCTTAAATGTAACTGGTTTGTTTTTTTTTTCCTCCTGGGAATTTTCCTTTTTAAAGACAACACTTCAAAAACTGTTCCCATGGGGAAACTTCGCTTCAGTTATTATTACTTCCACTATCTCCTCACATCTGGATGGCTTTTTAAATCCTGAGGGCACTTAATACAAACTTAGCGTGGGGGAAAAAGGTAATAAAAGGAAGAGAAATAGAACAGACACTACCTATCTCCAACTGCTGGTGATGTAATGTCCAGAGGTAAGCTGGGAAGATTAGATCCTAGCCTCACAATATCCATTCCTTACTAATGAGAGAAAAGGAGAACAAAGATTGCAAAAGAATAAATGCATGAGTAAATAAATAAAATCCAGCAACATTGCCAAATTGGATGAGGGTATCACACAGGAGGATGTAAGTGGCCTTGAAGATGTCAGTAACAGCAAAAGGGCTAAAGTTTGTAGCACAAAGTGAAAGGGAAAAGGAGCATAGGACCTAAAATCAAGGTTTTAGCTATGAACTGGAGCTTCCTTGATTATAACCACCAGAAAAGAAGAAATACTCTGGATCACCAGAGGAGAAGACACGCAATCCAGGAGGCATTTCTGGTAGCTGTAGGTGTGTGTTACTGTGCCTGTGCGAGATGCTGATCAGACTTCACCTGTGGAAGAGAACTGTGCTCATTTCTAGCCAAGAAAGCTTAATTTGAAGTGCAGGTAAGAGAGCGCTCTTGCACTTTATTTGAAGAGCAAGTAAGAGAGTATGGAGAGCTCACGGTGCATGAGGGGGTTGATTTGGTTAGTTAAGCAGAGTGAAGCCTGTACTCGAGGGAAATAAACACCAGGGAGGAAGTACAGCTTCAGCTAGAGCCACACTGGCACAGGCACAAGAGAATATAAACTAGCTGTGAATTCATTTAAGCTGGAAATTGAAAAACTTTAACCACTACAGCAGTTGGGTTCTGGGGCAGCCTGCCAAGGGGACTAGTGGGGACAATAAAATTAACCAGTTTGGGGTTGGCACCTGAGGAGCTTTCGCAAGGGATTGTGAGACCATAGTGGTAAGAGATCACACTCGGTCACCAGGAGCCTCCTTGCTTTCTCTCCCACCAAAGAGATCATCCATCTTCCCTCATCCTGAAACCAGTGCTAAAGGCTTCAGAGGCAAATGCAGGCAAAGCCTCCCCAGAAACCTTTCTCCTGAAACAGAAATTTTCTCCTGATCTGAAAGGGCTGGGGCTTTACTTGTCCTCAGAACAGAAGGGTGCAGGGTTGTTTTTAGCACGTGCACAAGTGCTACAGGAATTCTGAACATTCCTGTTACTGTAAAAGGGTCACAGCTCTCAAATCCAGCTGACATTTTGCTGCCTATTGAATTCATCACAACAGGAATATAATTGCACGCTGCACAAAGAATTTTTGCAAATGAACTCCTTTCCTTGGCAGTGGAAGAGACTGCCACCAAACAGAGGAGGCAGACAATAGTCCAGCCTAGTTCCACATTGGACCAAGAGGGATGCTCCTGGAAAACTGTAGAAGATGAGAGAAAAACACCCAAAAGATGGTGTGCCTGTGGAACCAGTAGGGAGAACAGGTGGTTTCTATATGATTATTTCAGCTAAGCAGTGACTAGTACTAGGAAAAGGGATGAGGAAAGAAGAGCCCTGCAGGTGGGAACACAGACAGACTCCCATGGAGAAGATGGCAAAAAGGGAAAGGGGTCACGGAAGGAAAATGAGCAGCTATTCCAGGGCATACAAAGGAGACGAGAAACATGTCAGAGATCTGAGAGATGTATTTGCAGCAGCTGACATGAACTGAGATTCTTCTGACTACTCTACCTTGCTCTGCATCAGCATCCTGCAGAGCCAGGGCCTCATCCCAGGAAGGATGGTCCAGCCGTGGCGAGCGGCAGGCACAGCCCTCAGGGGCTGCTGTTGTCAGGGGGTCTTTGTGCAAAGGTGCAGCCCCACGGGCAGCAGAGGGGGACACACATCACGGTGCCAGCTCTGCCAGCAGATCCAACTGCGGGCACCCACCTGGCACAAAGGGCCTTCAGAGGAGCCCTGAGCCACTCCCTGGTGGAGCAGAGGCAAGGCGTCCCTGCGTGGAGCTCTGGGGGACCTCACAGCTGCACGATCACCCTGCAGACCGGCAGATGCAATCTGGCTGGCATCACCACGGCCTCTGCGGCATTCCCGTGGGATGCTGCAGCACCACTCCTCAGCCGGCACCGGGAGCTCACTGGAGGATGAAGGTGGTGGGCACATGTCCTGCTGCTGGGCAGGGGCAGGGCTGCCATCCTCCCTGCTCCCCCCAGACAGGCCTGAGAAAGCCTGCTGTCCAGAGAGGAGCCCCCCAGCCAGCCTCACTGGCGCAAAGGAGGCTCGGTAACGTGTAATAGCACTGGGAGACACACCAGCCCACCCATTCATCGGGAAACAAACCACCCTGCCAAAGGTGTCCTTTGGAGAACAGAGGCACGGGCAGCCTCAGCAACCCCAGTGAACAAAATGCTGACTCCCTCTGAGCACACAAAGACCACCTCTGACTACAGAGGTACCGTGGCACAGAGCAGTGGAGGATGGGGAGAACCTCAGAGAAGTCCTGCAGGGTGTCAGCCCGGCTGTGACACTTCTCCCCACCCACCAGGTACGGACGGGCACTGTGGCAAAGGCCAAGGCGCCCAACACCTCCCCCACCTTCAAGAAGGGGAGCAGCAAGCTCCCCAGAAGAAACTGTGCCCCAGGAATGCAGTAATTACCATCATT
The DNA here is from genome assembly GCA_013397845.1 of Melanocharis versteri. Classification (NCBI taxonomy): domain Eukaryota; kingdom Metazoa; phylum Chordata; class Aves; order Passeriformes; family Melanocharitidae; genus Melanocharis; species Melanocharis versteri. The sequence continues at coordinate 106,775 of VZTG01001087.1, forward strand.
AACCCAAATCCCTGGCTACCTCTTGGCAGGGGGCAGCTGGAGGTGGCTGGCAAAAGTTGGACATCAGTGATAGAGCAATTCAGGTCCTGTCCTACCTCCTCCCTTTTCTGAACCCACATGAAAGCCCCATGTAGATACCCAAAGAGGGGATTGCAATGAGTCACTGTGCAAGAGCTGTTAGACTTTCTGTGCTGGGGATGGCAGATCTCCTGCTCCTCATGCTGGGATGGACATTTCTCTGCACACTCTCTTCCACAGTCCCCTAAACCTGATTCCTTTGCAGGGCCTAATGTGTCCAGCTGTTTCTGTTCTCCTCTATTCAGGGTCTGTTTTCTGTCTTCTCTTTGGAAAAAAATGGGTTAAAACATAAAGACGTTTAAAAATGAAAACTTATAATAATGCTCAGTACTTACCTCACTCTTGCCATCTTCAAAGTGATTTATAAATGTTAACTAATTAATTAATCTTCACATCTTCTCCAACTGAAATTCAGAGTCATGGCTGAAGCTAGCAGAAGAATAAAAAGCGTGGTTTTCAGGTGAAGGGCAAAGGCAAACCTATGCTCCTGCCCTCTGTTTGCCATCCAGCAAGGCAATTTGCAGCAATACTTTCACTCTGCACTGCAACCTTCTCATTTATTTTTCAGTCCTACCAAAGGTCTGAAGTAATTTTATGTGCTACCTCCAGCTTTCCTTTCCTTAATGGAGGTCTTAAAAGGTGCTCCCTTTGAAAAGTAAACAAAATGGAAGACTTTCAGAGCTGTGTTTAATCCCAAACTCTCCTAAAAATCCATAGCACAGCCAGCCTTAAGAGGCAGGCAAACGGGAAGGGGGAGCAAGGCCTATCTATGGCTGTGCTTGGCAAATGCTGCTGCCAGAGGGATGAGCTGACCCTGGAAGATGGGGGTGAGCTGGATGTCGTGTAACACAGTTACGGCAGAAGGACACAGCCGGACTTGTGCCAGCTGTGACTGAGCCGTGAGGATCCGAGTCTGGGGCTTCAGCACAGCCTGGGGCTGGAGTGGCAAGCCCCCCCAGACCCACGCTGGTCCACGCTCTGGCTGCCGTCACCCGTGTGGGGGTTTTGTGCTCCCAAGGCCGACAGCGGTGCGTGGCACAGAGCCCAGGCACTGCTCTGCCCGGCCTTTGCCGCACAGGGCGTCACACGAGCGTATCACACGCAACCCGCCTGGAACTCTCCGTGCTGGCTCCCAGCTCCACTCCTGGGATCTGCAGCCTGGATTTAAACTGTGGATTCAGGGCAGATTTAAACAGTCCCTTTGTGTCTAATAGCCACAGTTTGGTTAAAGATAGCAAAGCCCAACAGACCGGAGAGGAGCTGAGGCACTCGGGGCAAAGAGCTGTTACAGCTGCTCTTCCTAAGCAGCAGCAGGTTCTTGTGAGACACAAATATCCTCCTCCTCCATTACTGGTAACTTCAGCTCTCCCTGGAGGTGACACTGCTGCAGCCCAGCTCCCGCTGGACCTCAGCCAGTGGCGGTTAGGACACGTGCTTTGTCCGGCTGCTCAGCTCCATCCCAAGCCCATTCTCCTCACTCTTTCTCATCACACCCCAACGGCTTTGCAAGCAGCAAACCTTTCAAAGGGTGTGAGGTGCCAGACATCTGGCAGGTGCTGGAGAGGCATCACCTCCCCTTTTGGCACCTCGGTCCCAGACTAGCCCTTGCCAGGGAGCTGAAAATCTGATACACATGGACGTTATTGCTTCTTGCAGACCATTGCAAACACAGCAAGCACAGTGCCTCTCCTCACTGAGAGACAGATGAAGGTGATGTGACGCAGAGGGAGGAAGGCTCAGATGATTTCAGCAAAAGCTGGAAGCCTTGTCACAACCCCTCCCTACAACTTAGGGAGAGGAGGATTCACCAGGTAGACTCCCTATGGCTGCAAATTCATCAGGTCTCTCTAGGTGGGTCGACACAATCCTGGCCCAGCTATCCCCTCACGTGCTCCCGCAGCCAGATTTGTGTCTCCCATCTGGACAACTTCATACCAAAACTCTCCTGCTCGGCCCTTCTGTGCCAGGCAACTACAGCCAAGGTGCTCAATGCCTCGTGCCACAGAAACAGGGCAAAGTGTGGGGTTGCCGGAGCTCTCGGGACACCCCAGCCACTGAGAGCTGTCACCCTGGGACAGCTGGCATATCCCTGTCCCCAGCAGAGCCAGCTGGTATGCCCAGCCCTGTGACCACACACAGAGAGGGACAAACAAAGCTGCTTGGAAGTTTTAGGAGTTCATGGATTCAGGTGACGGGGCTTTCCCACTGACAGTCAGCGCTGTATTACAGCAGTCCGGATTTAGCAAAGCAGCAACATTGCCTTAAACCTGCATTTTGTGGGGTTTGAGATCTGAGATGGCACCTTGCTACCACCAAAACAGGCAGAGTCTCACCCCCCATCCCACCCCCTTCACAAGACTTGCTCACACCTACACTGCCTTGGCTCCAAGTCTCACCTGTCTGCACAAGGAGCTGACCCAGGAGAAAACCCACCCCAACCAGTGAGCCCAACAAGTCCCCACAGAGACAAAGCTCCCAGCTCTCCTTCACCGGATTATTTTTTTCCATGGTTTGCTCACACACAGAAACACAGGTTCAGGGAATCAAATTTTAGTCTTGGCACAAGGCGCAGAACCAAGCGGGGGTGGGAGTCATGGTGTCAATTTACATTTACATCAGCTACACGTCGTGGAGAGGCAGTGTGACACTGACATCCGTCTGACTCGGCTCCAAGCCAGCCTCGAGGAGGCATCCTTTGAAGAATCCGAGTTAGTTTTTTTCCTGGGCATCTCACAGGAGTCACTTTCACTGATTTGGGTTTTTTTTTTCCAACCAGACACCACCACCACCCGGGAACAGCTTGTGCAGCATCTATCCTGCGAGATCTCACGCATGTAGGCATTGACTCCGTTACTTTCACCTGTCAGGCAAGTCCCCACACCACTTTCCATTCTGTCCAGGATCACAGGACACACAGTATTGACCCAAAAAAGGACTTTTTCCTCAGTCTCTGCACCTTCCTCTGAGACTACCTGAAAATCACCTTTTGAAGGGTCTAGAGGCAAATCAACCACACAAGAAATTAATTTGATTAATTCCTGCTTTATGGACTCTCATCCCAACAGAGATACTGTGGCACTACCTTTGAAAAGGGAACCTAGTATTTTGAGGATATTCCACCCCAAAATGGGACAGAGGCTCTTAATATCACAGCTTATTTTGGAGCCTCCAGAATCGGCGTATGAGGCAAAGAGACGCCACCCACAGGAGCACAGGTTTGTACAGATATGTCCATAGATCTATATTTTTTATTGTTTTATATATATTTATAATATATTTATATATTTTTTAAAAGAATCCCTTCAAAAACTACCCTCCCACCTAGCAAAACAAAGATTAAACAATCAAAGACGGTGTCCTGGAGCAAAGTATCCCAGGGGTCTCATAGAGCCAAAACGACTGCTGAGCACCAGCACCCTCTTTCCAAGCTTCTGTGATGCCCTGGGGGTGCCAAGGTGACTGTCACACCTTTATGGCTCCTGAAATTGACCTGTCAAAAGACAGGGAGAGAGAAAGAGAGAAACACGTGGCCGTGGCGACGGGGGCTTGAGCGGTTGGGGAAACAGCAACGCGTACAACCTGAAGCTCAGAGTGTGAAATGCTGCGATGAAAAGGAGGGAGACGCTGCCTGGAACGTCGGTAAAGAAGAAAGGAAAGAGAACAAACATGCAGGAGAGTTAGCTGGCAAGATGGATCTCGGAGAAGAGCTCAGAAGCATCACACTTGGGACCCCTGTTACCCGTCCATCCCCCAAATCTCTTCCTCTCACCCTCCCAGTTGTGAAGGGAGATCCAACTAGTTTGATTTAGACCAAATCTTCGTGCTGCCCCGGAGCCTGTGGGCACAGGTGAAAAAAAAACAAAAATAAAAATCCAGAGTGGACACTTAGGTTCGTATCTCACTTCCTTTCTAAGTGCACAGAGAGAAGTGCACTGGTGTTCACACACACAGACACACACGCTCTGTCTGCCCACACTGCTCACCCTTTGGCTTTGGAGGTTTTCTTGCTCGCCTGGCGCTGGTTGGTGCCAGGGGCCGGCTCCCTGAGCTCCGTGAGGTGCTGCTCTGGGTCTTGGGATGTGGCTGCTGCAGCGGCTGCTGTTGTCACTTTAATGGTCTTCTTCAGGTTTGCCACCTGCAACAGCAGCAAAGCAAGAACTAAGGGGCTTCCCAAAGCTGGGGGTTTTTTGGCTACAGGTTTTTTTAGTTTCACGTTGGGTTTTTTTTAAAAATTTGTTTCTAAAGGAAGCCCTGGAGCTAACACCTGCAAGCTCACATCAAGCAAAAGAGCCAACATCTGTCCAGGCCCCTGCACTGCAGAGCAGTATTAAACTGATTTAGGACTCTTCTTCAGGCACAAGTCCCTGGGGGTCTGGCCTAAGGAAAAGGCAATGCCTCACTTCAGCGAAGACTGTAACAACCACAGGGTACTGGTTCTGGTTGTTTTAAGGCGAGGGGCACTGGCTGCTCCCTGCTGCACGCACTCACCTCGCTCTCTATCTGCTGCTTCAGGGCCAGCTGTTGCTCTTTGTGCTGGTTGGCCCGGCTGACCTGCTCCTCGATGCCCGACAGGACAACCTCACAGCCCTGGCACCTGCAGAGGAGACCCAGAACTGAACGGGCCAGGCACTTGGCACAGCGTGGAGAGAAACGTGAAAGACAGCAGATTTCAACTCCAGAGACCAAAACCATTGGGAGGTGACATCTGTGCCAGGCAGGGAAGATACAGGGGCAGGAGACTGACGTAATAACGCGGGGAATTATGTTATTATCTGGGAGGGGGACAGGTAACAAAGCCATGCTGGGTTAAGAACTACAGATAAACACTCAGGAAGCCTCCTGCCAGCAGCCAGCACTGTGCAAAGGCTGCTGCATCCCCACCACCCTTCCAGCCACAAACGGGGGAATCTGGGAAATTATTTTTGGAAAACTACTTTCCGTCAGAGTATGGGAAAGGGGATCGAGTAGGTCACCTCCCAACACCACCCACCCTTAGTGACACACAGAAGATCCAGGGAAGCCACCGGCCACTCCTGCAACCTTTTTTGGGTGTTAGTACTGGGGGCTTCCTCCTCACCACTCCTGCAATGTGCGGGTGATGGTGCTAAGCTCCTCCCTCCGGATGTCCCTCCCAATGCTGTAATCCACCTCCAGGCGCTGGTTCCGTTGATCCAAGCTCCCTCGCAGCACATCTGCATACACAGCCTCAATCACCAGGTCCTCCAGCTGCCGGACGTTCTTCAGCTGCAACTGCTCCAGCAGCACTGAGTAGGGGATGCACTGTGGAAACATGATGGTAACTAGCACGAGATAATCCCAGTGGGAAGAGAACTCCGGAAAAACAGGGCCACTACCTTGATCTTGGCAGCCAGAGTGACGACTGACAGGTGCCTCAGTTTGTTCTTCTGGGCCTCTGTCAAGGGAGGGAGGTTTGCTGCTTCAGCTGTTGTCAGGGGAAAGAATGGGTTATTAGAATTTATGCCTCATTTCCCAGTTCTGCACAGAAGCGTCTGTACCACACCCGTCTCTTAAAACGTCTGCACGCCAATCCCCCGAGTGGTGCTTCGTCTTGCCAAGCCATCCCCATCAATTCTCAGCTCAAAAGACCTTGTCTGAGCAGCCCTTCCTCCCACCACCCTCAACTCAGCCTCTCTAGCTGTCCCATGCCTTATTGATGCAGGTCTGCACATCCCAACGGATACCTAGGTCTTTCCCCTGGCCCTGGTCTTTGTCAGGATGCTCTGTGGCAGGTGGCAAATGGCAGCGTTAATTACAGCCCGGCCCCCCGCTGGTCCGGGGCCCAAAGCGCACCCAGGCCGGGGGCTCAGCCCTGCCTGCACGGGGGGGCTGTCGGGGGAGGGAGGCCTTCTGCGCCCCGGGTCTCCGGCGCGCTTCCCGCCCCGCGGGATCCCCACCGCCGGGCCGGGGGGCTCGGGGCCCCCGCCCCGCGCCCGGCCTCACCCAGGTAGTCCGCGTAGGTGCCGTAGGCGAAGATGGTGAGGAGGCGGAACACGGGGGAGAACTCGCTGTCGGCCAGCTGCGGGGACACA
>VZTG01001087.1:128216-151396 GCA_013397845.1 Melanocharis versteri
GCCCCACAGCAGGATGCCTCCACTCCTCTCCCGCATCCACTCCCTGCAGCTGTGGCATCTCCTCCTCGTCGTCTTGGCCGTCCCTCCTCCTGGCATCTGGTCTCTTCGCTCTCGGGGCCCCGCAGCCCCTCGGCCTCTCTCAACCTGCGCGAGACCCCGGCCACCCTGCGGCCCTTCTTGTTCGGGCCCCGGGGGGAAGGTAAGTCTGCCCTTTGCTTCTTTCACCCCCTGTCCTCTGCAGGAGCAGCTCCTTCTGCAAAACTCGTCAGGAACCTCCCCTTGCCCTGCTGCTCTCTGGGGACCGGAGGGAGTGGCCATCACAACCCCCACTCCTCTGTCTCGCAGGTGTGGACCCCCAGCTGTACGTCACCATCACCATCTCCATAATCATTGTCCTGGTTGCCACTGGAATCATATTCAAGTTCTGGTGAGTGGGGTTTGGGCCAATGGAGGCTCTCACTGGGCTGGTGTCTACAGGAGGACTATGGGCTTGGGACCCATTTGTCCCAGGGCTGCGGATCTGGTGCTGCAATCCCTTGCAAGGTTTGGCGCTCGGCCACGTTGGGCTCTAATGCCGAGCGTAGCGGGGTCCATCCCACAAACATCTCTGTCGTCAAGGGCTGGGGCTTGTCTCTTTACCTCACCCCTTGCTCTCTCCAAAGCTGGGACCGTAATCAGAAACGCCGGCGTCACTCGGGGCAGCAGAGCAGTGGGAGGCAGCAAGACAGCCAGCAGCCCCTCACAGACCTCTCCCCCACCACTGTCAGCATCCTGGGGCCCTACGGCGACCCCCTGACCCCCACACCTGAGGCGGAGGAGTCCAGGCAGGGCCAGGAGGGTGCAGAGAAACTGGGTGGCCACGGGAAGAATGCAGCCTTCCAGCTCAACCGGTGAGTGGCCAGTGAGCCGGGGCAGGAGGGGCTGGCAGGGGACAGGGGGACAGGCACACTGAGGCAGGGCAAAGGTGACATTGGCTAGCAGGGGTGGTGGGTTGGGTCAGTGTAAGTGCTAATTAATTTCCAATTCCCTCTTTCCCCCAGAATCCCACTGGTGAACCTGTGAAGCTCCCGGGAGAGGCTGAGCTGGCTCCCCCACCCTCCTGTCACAGCTGGCGAGCGCGGATTCTCGCCGCCTCTGCTACCCCGGGAAAAAACAACCTCCTTGTGCCACGGCCCGCCACCACCACCATTATTAACTAACCCCACCGGGATGTGCCTGGGCAAATGGACGAGCTGGGCCTCCTTAGCCTCCTGCTGGGGGAAGGTTGGGTACCCGCCCTGCCCACGCAGGACAGGGTGACGAGAGAGCAGAATGGCGGGAGGGAAGACAGCTGGTGGTGGTGTGAAATCTTGACCTCCCCAGCCCCTCTCCTAGCATACGTGCGCAGACACACTTGGATCTCCGTGACTCTCTCACCAGTGCATGCCTGACCTCGGGGGTAGGCAAGGTGGAAAGGCGTACCCCTGTCCCCGTGGGCCCTCACCCTCCGTGTGTCCCTTCCCATGTCGTGTGCTTTGCAGTGAACGTCTGGAGTTCCGTGGCTGCAGGATTGCCTGCCAGGTGACTCAGATGGTGGCAACTTCGTCTGTTCCTGAGACCCCGGCCCTCCTGAGAGTCCCAAGGGTGGGTGAAGCTTGGGCAGAAGAGGCTCACAGAGCACCCAGGCCCTCTCAACAATCCATTTCCTTGAAGGAAGCATTATCTTCCCCCTAGATGGAAGATATTCACATCTTTCCAGTTTCTGCCTAACACTCCTTTGGGTTTTTTCTCTTCAGCTTGCATCTTTCTTCCTGTCTCCGTCCACAGTTTTATCCCCTCAGTTCCCACCCCCATGCCACTTCTCTTGCCAGTTAAAGTTGGAAAAGATTCCTTTAGCTTTCCAAATGTTTTGATCTGTTGAAAACCTCCTTGCTGTCCCTCTCCACCCCTTCAGCCTCCTTCAGTGAGGTTTTTCTGAATAACACCAGTCTATGATGATGCTTTCCAGAAAATCCGAGGCGAAGCCCTCTGCTCACCATGTTATTTAGCAAGTGTCCTGTACACAGCTAAAGCGTGGCATGCAGACACAGCTGGGCATGAGGAACTTGAGTTTTGCTGGGCTGAGGAAGAGAATTGCTTTCAGCCGCTCCTGGCACAGGCAGCAAGGCAGCAGACAGGACTCTGTGCCTGGGATGACAAAGAGCAGTTTAAAGTTGACCTTGGGAGCATTGGACGGGTTGCCATGTACTGCTGGTAGGTCTCTCCTGGAGTGCAAGGTGACTGGAAACCCACAAGGCAGTGCTCACCAAGGGCATGAGACAGGGGATATCTGGGCTCCCAGGGGAAGCTTCATTCGGTTCCCCAGCTGGTTAGAAACTGAAAGCAATGGCACAGGTATCTGTCCAAATTGGTTGCCTGTGCATGTCCTTCAGAGCTGTGGTGGTCTGTGGTCACTTATTTGTGTGAGCAAGATCCGTGCGACTCCACCTCCTCCTAGGCATGGGCCCATGGGTGTCACTTTGAGGAAGTGTGAGATGGCAAATTTCAGCCTAACGACAATAGTTCCTCTTAGTGTTTATGGACACCTCCAAATTATTTAAAACCCCACACTGACAACCACTGAGGTGAAAAGATGCACATTTAGGTAAGGTTGCCCCTACAGTGTACAGACACCTTCAGCAGCTGGACTGATGTGGCCAGAGGCAGGAAAATCACCCACAATTTGAAGGCCCTAATGCACCCTACAAGGTCTCTGACAAAAGTCATCTTGGAGAGAGGGAAGCGGCCTTTCATCCTTTATCTCTGCATTAGAAGCCTGTTCTTTATAGGACAAAGCACAGGGAATTTCATAAGAGGCCTGGTTCTGCCCGTTTACCCAGCTGAACCATTAGGTATTCTTGGGTCCCATCTGACTCACTGTGAAGTGCATTTAAATGAGACTGTAAATTACAATAAGCTTCCCAAAAACAGTAGAGATTCGGAGAAAATGACAGGTCAAATAAAATTACTGGCTTATTAAAAGCACAGAGTGGCTGAAAGATGTAGGTGGAAAAGGACTCTGGAGATCTCTAGTCTAAGCACAGGTTGAGTCTGTGCTTACAGCAGGGGATATTAGTGCTTTACCATGGATCGATCTGTTACTGAGCCTGTTCTTATTCAGGATCCCTGCAAGGCTGTGGGGGACATTTAAGCTGCAGATGGACAGGGAAGGAGCAGGTGGTGGTTCCTGCTCGCTGCCCCATTCGTTGCTGCCCCTCTTTCCCCTGTCCCTGGCACATGCCTGCTGGGGAAGGACATCTGCAGGAGGCTGCACTGCTGATCGCTGGCAATTTACAGTACCTTGAACTGGTTAAAGTAATCTTCCAGACCAGATTAATTAGATTGTTCTTTGATCAACAGCAGTTGTTGAAACAAGGCCAGAGTTTTGACTCTTCCACTTCAAGGGCTGTCCTTGGACTTTCCACATGCTGCGTGGAGAGGTTTGTAAGAAAGTGTCAGGGGGCTGCAGGAGGCATGGTGAAAACATTTTTCAACACTTGATGTGGGGAAGCCCTGCACTCTCCTGGCCAGGCTTTTGTTAATTCTGCAAACAAATCAGATTTTGGTGGTTTGGGTTTTTTTCCTCCCCCTTTTACATGTCTTTGGTTTTGGTAAAAGTATCTCCAGGGAGTGAAACCTTTCATGGATGCTGTGGTAAGGGGAGAGCAGGTGAAGCTGTGTAGAGAAAACTCTTACAACAACAGAAGCTTGGGTATGATGAACATCTTTTCTAAGAACAATTTTCCAAGCCAAATATGTTTTTATGACAGTCATTCAATCTCTCACACACAACAGGTTAGATATAGGGAAACAACTTCATTGTCCTGCCCAAACATTCATTGCTGTGCTTTGTCCCTGGAACAAAACACTCAGAACACATGTGGACACACAAGCTTCTTCCAGTGAATAAACAATCTCACTGGATCTGTTTTCTCCATGACTGGAGCCTTATAAACCATCTTCCCCTACACAGACTGGAGCCAGAGCATGCCTGGGGTCTCTACCCTGGCCCAGGGTAATATTTTGTAGGATGTGCACATGGATGCGTTGACAGCACTGAGTACCAAGCCAGGGCAGAGGACAGCACCTTCTTAGTCACAGCCCATCAGGTTTCCCTGTCTTCTAGATGAATGGAGGAGAAAGATTTTTTTTTAATTTATTTCCATTAGAAATGGAAAGTTTTTCTTTCCATTAGAGAGAAAAGTGTGCAGGGAAACCAACTGGAAATGTTCATAGTCTTGGGCTAATTCTGCCCAACATTTCTATGCTATTAAAAGGAAACATCCTGGGCTGAGTGAGATGAGAAGGGTGTGTCTCTGCTGAGCTCCTGGAGAGCCCTGGCTTTTTTAACACAAGGTTGCTCTCTCTGTGAGCACAGTGGAAGGAAGGGAAGTTCCTGTTTTGAAGCAGGAACTGGAGTCTCCTTCTCTTTACCCAAGGCAGTGGTATGACCACAAGGCCAAATCCTCCTTGGGCTTTCCCATCTGGTTGGTTGCAACTGGAAGGCAGGGAGCAGACCTCTGGTGTGTGCTTCCATACCTCTCCTCCAGTCCGGTTTCCAGGGACTCACATCCAGCCAAGCATCCCAAAATTCAGAGAGGGCTATCTACCTCTTCCTCAACGGCACCCAAGTGCCCTTGCAAATTTGGTCCCTTCATTTCCCACTCCATTTCCTGATGAAGAAAAATGTTTGGAAAGGAGTGGTTTGTTCATTCCCTGCAAGTTCTCAAACAGGACCACCTTGAGACTGTTCTGAATTAAACCGTGGTTTTGTTTCTTCACTCTGACAAACCACATCTGCGGCACAGCCTTAGAGCTGAGACCTGCAGCACAAAAGTCCTGGGTCAAACTCCAGCTTCCCAGCTGCATCCCTGCTAACGTCCCACTGTAGTCCTGGCCCTACCCTGGCAGGACCATAGAGAGAGGTCCCCTTCCTTCACCAACTGCTGGCTCTCTACTCCTCTCTTCCTGCTGTTTTCCCTCTCCCACTGTTCTCCCTCCTCCCACTCTTGTCCTGTACCACAGTCTCCCTCCTGGTTCTCTCTCCCCTCCTACCGTTTTGCTCTCCCTACTCCTCTCTTGTTCTCCCTTTGCCACTCGGTCTCGTTCTGCCACGGCTTCCATCCTCCCGTGCGGCCTCCCTCCTGCTCCTCTGCTCAGTCTCGCTCTTCCCCCTCCCCTGCCCTTGTGCGCTGTGATATATATTTTTGTAGGATTTCTCTTCTCCTCGTGGTGAAATATTCAAATCTTGTGGGATGTTAGTTTCAACATTTTTAAATAAAACTTTGCAAAATATTGAAAGCAGACCTCTTGCTGCTACGGAAGGTGCCACACTGGAAAAGTCAGGGTGAGATGAGACGGACTGCACACTGGGCAGACCCCACTGGGATGGGGGCTCAGACTCCTGGCATCCCACACTCTCTTCTTGGGAGTAGAGGGGGCAATTTGGCCCCGTGTCCATCCTGCCTTGGTCTCTTTGCTGGCTAAAGGGGCCCTTTGACCACCCTCAGGCATTTCCAGGGGAGGTGGCCCCTGGTGGAGGAGGAGTCCTTCTTCACCCATTCCCCACCCAAAGCTGCTGTCCTGCGTGTGGAGCTGCTGCCTCCAGCCACGCGCTGGGGCTGCTTGTCACGCTGGGGGCCAGGGTGTCCGGGAGAGGTGACAGCAGCCGAGGGGAAGGGAGGGACACGCAGCGCTGCAGGCGCAGAAGCCTCCCTCTCTCTGTTCCCCGCGGCTGCCTCCGCAATTTCTATTTACAGCCCTGCTGCCTCCCCTCCTGGCCACAGTGCTGCTGCTGTTGCTGGTTTCCAGGGCTGCTCTGTAATTAAGCATCCTTGTCTCCTGCAACTCCTCCACTCCGCAAGCCCGGCGGCAGTCGGGGCCGGGGGCGCACCAGGCTCCATGGCCACTCCGAAAGGCTGCTCCCCGGCGATGCTTGGAAGACTGCTGGGGTGGGGATGGTTCCCAGCTCCTGCTCCCTCTGCCCTGTCTGAGTCCTTTGGGCACTGCAGGCGTCCCTGATCCTCTGCTTTAGCGTTGGAGGAAGGAGCAGGCTTCGCAGACCAGACCCGACCTCGGACTCTGCGGTTTCTGCCCACTGGAAGGACCTTTCCTGCTGCAGGGCCAGGCCCCTCCACATGGCACCCTGTGCCCTGGACAGGATCTCTGTGGGTTGGAGGTGCCCTGGAGAGGATCTCTGTGGGCTGGAGGTGGCCCCAGGCCCGTCAGAGAGCAGACACACTGCTGCGGTGGCTGTCCCAGGGTACAGACACACAAGAGGCTGAACAGCACCTCTTCTGCTGCTGTGCTGAGTGTGAGAGGGCAGAGTCCTTCACCCCTGTTGCTTTAGGTGGAAGATCCTCTCCAGTCAACAGCTTTGGGGCTGGGCAAGCCGGAGAGACTTGACAGAGGTGGTGATAGATTCTCATTGTGCTGAAATTACACTCATGTACTCATTGGTGCAGTGAAATGTTTTGCACAAACCTCATCTGCTTCCAGCCAGAGCTTCAGCCCTTCCTGCTGACTTCTCTGTCATCAGATGCTTTTCCTCTGGTGCCCTCTCTGCACAGGCTGGGGCTGCAGGCACTCAGCCAAACATACCTTTTTTCACCAGGACTCACTCTCTGGCTCGCAAGACAAGCTCCACAAGCTGCCTCTTATTCTTCTGGCTTCCTGAAACACTCACTCCCTGGTCTCGTCCCCTCCCCTCCCATCACCACTCCCCACTCCATCACTCCTGCCCACCGGTCCATGTTGACTTCCCACCCTCCCAGTCTGGCCCCAGCCCTGACTCCTTTTCCATCGTCTCCCTTCCTTTCCAGTCTTGAGCCTTGCCTCCTTCCCTAGCATCTCCCCCACATCCTGTTCTCCAACAGGGAGCTGGCACTGGGAGTTGCATTCTGAATGAGGACAGCAGAGATGGGAGGAATGAATGCAATCATTTAAATCAAAAAAGAACATCTAAAACCTCTACAATGACTTCAAGACACATAAAAATCACCCTAATGAGTGGTCAAAAAACAAGCATGAGGTGTTGCTGACTGCTGTGATTTCCTGGGAAAGAGAGTAGTTCAGAAAAACATTTTGAAAACATCTCCAAAATCTGGGATTCCCTCCAGCTGAGTGCCTTCTATAACCTGCAATAAATTATCCCATTATGGGGAAAAAAATCAGGCAACTGTCAGCTGGAAGAGTCTGTATTGCAGGGATGTGGCAGCAACCAACAACACTTGCTTACTTCCCCTGCTCAAGGACCTTCTCCAGAGTTGTGGCTGGAAGTTAGGACTCCTCTGGCTCTGCCTTCCTCCCCAGGCCTGTGCTGTTGGATATCGTTCCTTTGTGTTCCTTCGCAGCACACCTTGTGAGAGCTGTCCCAACACTGTGGGCACGAGGGGAGGGGTGGGAAAACACCTGTGGAGCTGTGGGCATCCCTGTGCTCCTCGGGGCGGGTGTGTAATGGGCATGACAGCGTGGACAAGCTGTGCTAACTCGAGTGTGAGCCTTTGTGCAGGGAGGACGGAGACCTTCAATCAGAGGTAACTCTGCACTCCACTAAAGGGACCTGGCTGTGTGGATGGCTGTTTAATTAGGAGAAATGCACAATTCGAAACTGCCGTAAAGAGTCGCCCTGAAACAAGCAACCTCTCATTTCAGCATCATGTAAAAGAGTTGAGTAGTTCCCTTGGTTCATTCCTGCTTTGATCCTTAGAGGCAGAATTGAATCTTTATTGAGGGCTGCTGTGTCTCCGAGTGCACATTGCACTCAGTGAATAATAGGCCATTCAGTGACGCATTCCACATTGATCCAAAGCCCAGCTTTCTCTGGGAGTGACCAGAATACAAGCAAAACCATCTCCAACCTCAGATCAATCCTCACAAGGGACCTGGCAGGCAAGCAAATGCCAGTCTCTGCTCCAGGGCCCTGTCCTGCCTCTCTGTGGCTCCTAGTTAGCGTGCCAGTGGCGGGAGAGCAGATGCTCTAGGGCAGCCAGTCTAGTTTGAAGCGCAGACTTTGTCGACAGCTGGACACACCACAAGGGTTCAACAAACAAGCAAGCAAACAAGCCTGGGGTGACTTGTTTTCTATCAGAGGAACGTGGTGTGATGCCTACAGCATGCACTGGTCAAATCTGAGTTACAGCCTGGCCTGGCTAGGGAGACAGTTGGTTTCCTTGTTAGTTTGCTACGAAAGGATGCACCGGAATCACAGGCATTGTGATTCTCTCAGGTACCCTCTAAGCCTTGGTAAAGTGACGCAGACTGCAGAAGCTTTCTGAGCTCTTCCCAAACCAAGGGGCAGTCAGTGGCTCTGCTAGTGTCAGGGGAGTCAATCTAGCCAGGTTAGTGCACCATGGATGGACACAGTTTTGCCTGAGCGAGTTCATTAACCAAAACATGAGTGCAGTGGTTAAACACACCTACAGTGGAGGCTTGTGTCGGTCTTGTTAGGTTGATTCAGACACTTTTGGCAACACCAGGATGAGTTATCTAAGCCTGAAATGGTTTCTCTCCCATGCCTTTTTGTGCTTTGCCAATTCTTTTACTGTGTGACATATTACATGTGAGTGAACATCACACAAATGAGATCCGGTGCTCTGTGTACCCTGCGTTGGCTGGATACACAGCAGGAACCCTAAGAGGTTCCTTTATAATGAGATTTCTCTCATATCAAGCATCAGGGCCTCCATGACAAAACTGAAGACCAAAAACACTGTCCTGGATAAATGTGGGTTTCTTGTAGCTGCTCACATTGGCCAGCTTACTTGTAGCTCCCTACGCAGTGCAGTAATTCTGAGTGCAGGATATGGGGGAGAGACAGATTTTCCCCTTGTACCTGCAAGTTAGAGGAGGGCTGGGACAAAAGGGTGACTAAGCATAACACTGCCTCTTTCAGGGTTTTGGTGACAGTTCTTTGTTGATACTCAGGCAGCCCTGCAGAGAGAAACAAATAGCCTAACTAAAATGTAAGGAGCTGAGGCTGTCAAGCAAAGGCCTAAAGAGAGGTATGAGGGGAGCAGGAACATGAAGGAGGATGGGAAAAGGCAGGGTGAGGAGAGAGTGGGCAGAACTAGAAACTGTGGCAAGGATTAAATGATGGGGCTGGAAGGAAAAGTGGGATCAAAGGAAGGGATCAGAATAGAAATTTAGAGCTAGGGGGCATTAAAAGCGCTGGGTAAATGAAGACAAGGTGGCTGAAGCAGGGCTCTGGGAGCTCATGGGGACCAGGGTGCTGCCAACACTGAAGCCCCAGTTTAGCCTGAGCACTTACCCGGCTCCCCTGATCCTTCCAGCTGCTTCAGGAGCCTGCCTGCCTCCTGGGAAGGGAAGGGAAGGGAAGGGAAGGGAAGGGAAGGGAAGGCACATTCTCATGGGTCAGCTGTCAGAGCTCAGCCTCACTGCTGCAGTGCTGACCCAACCCATGTGTGAGAGATGCAGGACTGTCACAAAATGTAGGTCAGGGGCTGAAAGTCCCTTTTGCAGGTTTAGAGGTCTCAGCCCTCTGATATTTGTTCCAAAGGATGATACATTTCCACTTACAGGATGTTGTTCCCTTCTCTTGCTTCCTTATCTATGTTAGTTGTCCAGCCATCATTTTCCAGGAGCTGAGATGGAGCGCACTTCATGTGACCTACAGAGGTACCAAGAGCTGAGCCATAGGATCACGCTCTGAACATGCCCAGCACTGAGACCCCCAAAAATGAGGCTGTCAGTGTCTGCCCTTGGGCTCCCAGAGCCGGTCTGTTGGCGTCTAGCCTTTACCCCTAAAGGGCAAGGACAGTATCACCTGGAGCAGTGCCTGGTGAGGGAGGAGTCCCTCAGACCTGGAAATCTATGCACTGGAAAGCCCAGAAAGAATGAGGCATGAAGAAAGTGCTTAGCAAAGTTGAAGCCAAGGATGCAAATGTGAAGGAAGGAGTGAATAGTGGTGTGAAACAGCGAGCACCATCCTCTGCACCAGAAGGGCCTGCTGGAAAAGAAACGCATGATAACCTGACTCCAAGCATCTATCAGGATGGTGGATGAAGGAAGAAGCTGGTGTTTCACAACTTCTGAGCTGACTTTGCATCCTGGGTGGTTGCTGCCATTTGTTTTCTTCTTCGGTGATAATCGTACGTCGTTTCTCTGCACGGTTCACTGCACAAATGATTTCATGTACCCGCCCGAGCTGTGCTTTATTGTACTTTGTTTAAATATGCGAAATTGTATGCAACTCCATGTGACGTCTTATGCAAATTGCTTCTTGTGTTACTGTGCATATTTGAAATTAATTTGAGTATGAGCACAGCCCTGACTCTGAAGCCATTGTTTAGACTGAGTATTCACCCAGCTCCCCTGATCCTTCCAGTTATCTCAGGAGCAGCAGCCTGAGCCTCCCCCGCCTGCCTCAGCCTTGATCCAGAGTCAGCGTGCACTGGAGGTGACACAGCTCAGATGAAGGTCATGTTCCAGGCCTCTGCTGAGTTTGCCAGTTAGTGCAGCCAGAAACGGAGTATTTAATGGGGAAGCCGGAGCACCAAACTCATGTCCCAGAAGGGTCTGCAGACCTGCACTCGCAGGGAGCAAATTTTAATCCCGGCAGAGCCAGGCAAGACTCTGGACAAGGACATGCCATCCAGTAGTTCAGCAGCTCACCAAGATATCCAAAGGCATCTAGGCTTAGAAAAAAGCCCTGGTGTTACAACGTCAGGAATTAAAGATGCTTTCTCGAGAAGCTTGTTAATAATCTGCCCTTTCTGGCAGTGGATCTGCAAATATAAGGCAAATGCTCTACATACAGGTGTTCCATGTTTTTAAAAATATCAAATTCCATTAAAAACATCTACTAAACACACCAGCCATAACACAGGCAGCAATATATTGTCTACACTAATCTCTGAACACATTCAAGCCATTTCAGCAGCATTCTTCATGCTAATTTTCCCTCTTCTCCTCTTCTTGGTTATGAGTCAGCAGCTAGGCTTGAAACCCCTAACCTTCATCACTGAGGAACGATGTAGACGTCACTCTGGCAAGGCCTTAATCATCTGTTAAAGAACAGAAAAGAGACAGTCAACCACTGAGTTTGCTGTAATTCTCGTTTTATCCCCGGCTCATATAATCCACTGTAATCTGGCAGTGAAGGGTTTCATGCGAGGATTTCTGTGTTGGGCACTTGAGTGCAGGTGGGTGCCGGCAGGCAGCGGTGGCTGGAGCTGTGGGCCACATCCCAGGGCTGCTGGTGTCCAGGGCTGCTGGTGTCCAGGGCTGGCAGCAGAAAGGAGCGAGGCAGGCGGTGCTCCAAGGCAGATGCAGTTGGTTCACTGTAGCACCCAGCCTGCAGCTGCCCTGGGAGAGCCGCTGTCATCTTTCCCCTTGACAGATGCTCCTGGGGCATCGCCTTCTCTCGTCCCCTTTTGCCATCCTGTGCCAAGCTGGTCTCATTCAACTGACTGCACACTCTGGGAAGGGGGTGATGGATGGACCCTGGCCACTCACCAGTACCCTGGCTGGGCACTAAGCCAGTGGGGGAGCTGGCCTCAAAGCCCCTGAGTGCCCAGCTCACTCTCCCCTGGGCTGCAGCGTGAAGGAGCCCTCTTCTGCTCTTTAGAAATCCCCTCAGATCTGCAAGACACTCAGCCATCACCTGAAGCAATTGGTCTTGGGCCTGCCTGTCACATACTGTCCCCTCCAATTTCCATGCTTAGCTCTCTGCACGCTGGAGGCAGGAGGATGCACATCCTGCACTCCCTGGGTAATTACAGCCCTGCAGCTCTCTGCAGCGTCCCCAGGACACCATCCCACAGCTCCATACAGCCCCTCTTCCAGGCGAGCCCCAGGCACCCAGCTTGGTTTGAGCAGCTTGAGGGCAAAGTCGTTATGAAAATGTCCTGCAATTGCATAAGAAGAGAGGACTGGCAGAGATCTCCTGGCCTGTGGCAGGCAGCCCCATTGCGTCCTCTTGCTCAGACACTTCCAGTCCCAAAACAAGTTGTCTCCTGGCCTCACTGCTGCTGTTGAAAGGCTGTTCCAGATCCTTGCACTGGCAGGTGGGAAGCTCTTTCGAATTTCCATCCTCAGTGTACCCATGGCCCAGCCTGTGATAACTCATTCTTGTGCCAGCATTGTCCTCAGGCTTAAATTCAATGTCAAACCCCTTTGTTAACACAGAGTTAATGTTGCTTGCTGATGGCTCATTCATTCCCAGAACATTATGTTCATCAAAACGCAAACTTGTGGAAAAACAGGGCATTTAGAGCTAAAGTACATGCCCAGGCAACCTTACTTGTGCACCTTCTGAGCTGGCAGCTGCCAGAGGGACTGTCAGCTCTCTGTCTGCATCCACTGCGTCAGGTATAAAGTGTTCTGTGATGATCAGTGGGAGCGATACCTGGGACCGGAGGGGCTGAGCGAGGAGGGGAGAGCCAGACCCTTGGGGGCAGGCGATGGGGGGTTCTGGCTGCCAGCTCTGGGATGAAAGGCAAAGTGTTTCTGCCCATGGGATACCCAGGTTCTTTCAGTGCACCACTTTCAAGGACAGAAGGAGATTACATGTGATTAGGACGTCCTGGGGTAAAGATTTCACCAGGCACTCCATTCTGCAACAACACCGAAGGCAACAACTTTCTGGCAAGCGTCAGCTCATGGAAATGCTGCTGTGTGGCATCAGTGCTTTGGGAAGAGCATGCCAGTGCTCACTGAGAGAGCAGGTCCTGACCCACTGCACTGCAGAGTCACTGGGGTGGGGGGAAGCCACCTCCAGCAGCAAGTTTAGCCAGCCTGGCAGGTTTGGCACAACCACAGCTGGGGAGGATTCCTGTGATTTTTGGCAGCAGCAGGCTGTTTGCCCTTTTGTGCAGTTGCAGTCATGCTGTTTCTACCACAGAGGCTGCTGTGTCTAAGGTGAAGGATGCTAGGAGGCTGCCATGAGCTTCAGTCCCATCCCAGGCTCCATGTTAGGGGAATTCAGACCAGGATTGCCAGCACAGCTACAGAGATGTAGATGTAGGCACAACAGCCAGGGCTGAAATTTTTGGAAATTTTAATACATGGTGATTGCAGAAGCTTCAAGGACAGAAGCAAAGAATGGCCAGAGGGAATCCCTCTGAAAACCACTGCCCTGTCACCCACGCTGCTGCCATTTCCAGCTCACCTTTCTCACTGCATTAAAACATTAGTGCTTTAGAAACTGCTGATGTTTAAAACAAATTTTCTTACAGTGTTTGCTGCTGGGTACATATTTTCTAATGAGTGACTTACAGGAAGTTCAATACGAAGGGCAGCCACAAATCCTGCCTTAGACAGGCTGCTCAGCATCCTTCTGTCCAGCCAGGCTTTGTGCTGGGCTCCTGATTTCCAGAAGTTTTGGGGGAGCAAGTAGCATTTTTAAAATTTATTCTCTACTTACTGTAGTTTTTTACATGTGTAGTGTGCACAGTACCTGCCCCCTTGCTGACCCAAAAGGGCAGCGGGCCATACTTGCCATAGCAAGGACGTGCAGATGATGGGACCTGATCTGGGGAAAGCTGAGGGCTGTCAGCTGGCAGGCCTGGAGGGCTCCACTCCAGAAAAAGGAGAGGGGGAATGAGCAAGGAGTGATTTCTCAGGTGGCAGCTGCTCCTCAGACAGAGCCAAGGCTTCTGCGACAGATGCTCACTCTGCCTGCAAGGCTGGAGGAAACGAAGCCCCAGGTGACCGGGGTGCTGAGGGAGTTCCTGGAAAACACAAGCATCCTTGCTAAAATGAGGCCCGGCAATGATGCAAAAGATTTTCTAGGAACTCTTGAGTATCTAGGTGAGACTGAGAACTGCCCTGAGGATGTGGAGATCATTATGCCAGCCTGTCTGGGAGGAGGAGCTCAGCCAGCTGAGTGGGAAGGAAGCACTTGAGCCTGCAGAATGCTACTTGCTGCATTTCTGGACTCACCTGCCCTGATCCAAGGACTTGCTGCTTCCAATGAAGCACTGGGCAGGAAACATGTGCCCTTGGGTCCCACATTCCTCCAGGTAGAACACCTGGCCAGAGCTGGATTCCCTAAAGCCCTGTCTAGAGAAGCTTCCATCTGGAGAATCAGTAAATAATCCAGGAGCTTTTGGGTCTAGTAAGAGGGCCCAAGGAACAAGTTTGCAACTCCTGTGCACTCAGCTCGAATAGTGGAAAACTATCCAGAGAGCAGACAGCACTGTGGAGTGTGAGGAACATAAAGATGGAGAGTGCAAAATGAGAAAAGGACAGTGCTCTGTCAAACAGACAGAACACGCTTATGGATACAGGCAGTTGGATCTGCTTGCCTCTGAAACAGAAGAAATACATCGAGTCCTGATGGGATGCGCCCACAAGTGCTGAGTGAGCTGGCAGAAGTCATTGCGAGGCCACCCTCGATAACTCTTGATTGGTCACAGCACCTGGGAGAAGTACCTGAAGACCTGGGAAAAGCAAACATCTCTCCTGTCTTCAAGAAGGAGGATCCAGGGTCAGTCAGCTTCACCTTGATCCCTGAGAAGGTGATGGAACAGGTAATCCTGGAAATCATTTCCAGGCACATGGGTGATAAGAAAATCATCAGGAATAGTCAGCATGGATTCACCCAGGGGAAGTCACGCTTGACCAACTTGATAACCTTCTATGATAAAATGCCTTACCTTCAGCAGGGCCTTTGACACTGTGTCCCACAAAATGCTCACAGACAAGTCGCTGATGTGTGGGCTGGATGAGCAAGCTGGTGGCTGAAACCTGGCTGAATGGCTGGGCACAGAGGGTGGTGAGCAGGAGGCTCAAAAATCTAGCGGGAGGCCAGTACCCAGCATTGACTCCTGGTTGATGGAGGCTCCCTGGCTGATTCCTCAGCCGGGGCAGGCTGGACCAGACGACCTCCAGAGCTCCCTTCCAACCTCAGCCACTCTGTGATTCTGTGAAACCACTTACTGGGGATAGTCTCCGAAGAGTGCCAACCCAAGTCGTGCCTGGGCTTTTTCTCAGGCAGCGATAGCTGAACTGGGTTAAAACTGCAGCAGCAGTGTGACAGAACGGGTGACTGCAGGTGCCCAGTCTGCCCTGTGTCCCAGTGCTGAGTACTCTGGCACAAATACAGTCATGGCTTCAGGAGATGGCAGGCTGAGCCTCTAACAAGGACAGGGTGAGTTCCCCATCCCACAAAGAGGTGGAATGAGGGATGGATGGAGCTGGTATGGGAGAAAAGGACATGACGGACAGGGAAACTGCAACTTGCTCTGCTTCTGATCAGGAACTGTTCCCTCCTGCCATATGGCTGTGTGCCTTGCCAGCTGGGGAAAAAGGAGTGTCCAGGTATGTGATATGGGGGAGAAACAGTGGCAAGCTTGCAAGATGTGCTGTGACTAGCTAACACTACCGCTGCTGAGCTTAGCTCTTTGGGAACTACAGCACAAGAAGGACGATGAAGTAACCCTGGGAGATAAGCTGTCCGCAGTACAGTGAGAGGAAGCAAGGCAGCTGGTGAGTTCTCCCTGCTGATGTTGTAAACACATCTAAAAAATTACTTCCCTGAACATGATGTTTACCTGAAACTTGGGAGCCTTGCCCAGAGGGATCTGCTCCAGATGCAGTGAAAACTCTGGGATACAACAAAGGCACAAGCGCTGCTGAAATCTGAAAAGCCACCCAGAGTGATGCAGCCCAAGCCTGTTAACTCTGAAAACCTCTCAGCTTGTTTTAGTCCATAATGAATTCCAGAGGGGTTCACGGTGCACAGACTTGATGCATCTCTGATGTTACAGACTGCTAAAACACTTGTAGCAGACCGTCCTTCCACACTTTGCAGTGCTTACCCAAGGGGCTCCTGGCAGACTCTGTTATCCCTAGAACCCAAACAGCAGACTACTTGTCCAGCACTGAATTTTATCCTGGCTGGATCTGCCTCCTTCCCCTTCAGCTGGCCATAGCCCCAAGCCTGTCTCTACCCCAGCCTCTTTCTCGTCCCTGTCAGGCAGCAGCTGCACGTATGAATTAGCTTCCCCTCCAATGTGCACTTCAAACCTGAAAAAAACCCTCCAACTTCAATTCATCAGGAAGATCACATTAAGCCCATCTAACCTCGCTGTCTGACAGGGTAACTGCACTAGCAGACTGGAGGGGTGTAGTAGATGTGATACGTCTTGACTTCAAAGCTTTTGATAGAGTGAAAGGCACAAACAGTGGAAAAAAACCACAGCTGGAATTGCCAAAAGATGCACACAATTGCCAAAAAGTATATAGAGCTGGTTTGGGGAGATTGCACTGTCGGGGTGGAAAGGCACTTTTCAACGGGGCTGTGGAAATCGGTAGATTCATCTTCATCACTGAGAGCTTAAGCTGTGTGGTAGGAAAAGCTTTTTAACTATCGAGCAATAAAATGCTGGACTAGATTGGCCAGGGAGCCTTGTCACTGTAGGCTGTTGAGAACAGGTTCAGCAAATATCTGTCAGGAATGAGTTGTGCTTACTTCATCTTGTCGTCGGGTCAGGAGGCTGAATTACATGATTGCCCGAGGTCTCGTCCCAATTTCATTTCCCCCAATTAAATTAAATAAACCTCAGAAATCATTGTCGGAAGCAAGCTGCAGTGAGCTATACTTACTGCATCCCCCCACCCGCCCCCCATCCCCAGTCAAGTGTTAGATCAGCACTAATCCCATCCAGGTGTAAACCAGGTTCAAGACCTACCACTCTTTCCCCAACACTGAAAACCAGCACGATGAAACCCTTTCAGCTCTGCTGCACAGGCATGTGGTACATTTAGTTCAGACTGGCTTTTGTGTATTTCTCCAAAGAGCCGAGCCTTTTCTGAGATGCTGGGTTTTAAATTTCCTTTCTGAGAGAGCTTATGGGAGCAGGCATTGTGTGGAAGAAACACCAAGTAGTCACCTGCATAAAGAGCACAAGACTTTGGACTGATCTCTTACCCTTGAAGGAAAAACTCTTTTGGGGATGGAGCAGAAAAATGTGGGCTTGTGGGCCTGTGTTCAGCACATCTTTTCTTATAATGCTGTGCTTGTCATGCTAACCTGCTCTGCCTGCCAAGGAAGCACAGCAAATTGCAGGGAGAGGTAGATCTGTGCAGCCTTGAAAAGAGCCAAACTCAGAAGAGAAAGGGACTGCCCAACTAAATCATGGCTGAGCTCCTTCCCGTCTATAATGGCTCATTTCGCTGCGTGCATCCCTGTGTATAAAATGGATTTTTAGAGAGAAGTCCATCCATTCCAGCCTTTTGCTAAGCTAAGGAAGGCTCCATGTCCGCTCATATGGAGAGCAGGGGTAGGCACAGAGACAGACTCTGTTATTCCAGCTCCCCCAGACTGCTGCCAGCCTCGAGCCCACTTCTGAATATGAGTGACAAATTGTATATAGCATCCTAAATAAGATTAACGTAATGATCTCTTTAAGGCTGTTGTCTTTGTGATCACGTCACATCGGGGCTTCATAATCATCTCGTGAATGATGAATGCACCCAGATCTGTCTCTTCTTCTGTCATTTCTAACCAGCAAATCTCTGTTTGTAAAAGACATTCCTGTTAGCAGGAGCAAAGAACAGGACCTCGCACTTCTCTGCTTCAGACTGTGAGTAATTCTCCTAAATGCATTTAATCAGCAAACTTCCTTTTCATGCTGCTTTTTGCTGAGCTAGAGCCATTACTGCAAGCAGAATTATTCCCAAGGCCAGTGACATTCCTCCATGGTGGCAGCTCCCTTTTGACTCCACACATCATCTGCCTTTCTCCGGCATTTTACCCACCTAAAATTCTCCTACTAATTCCTTTCACTTCAGCTTATCTAGCTGCCTTCCAGCCCTTACTGCATCAAATGCCCTACTGAAATCCAACTAGATTAGATTTACCAATTTCTTTTTTCACCCAGGTGAGGGAAAGGAGGTAAAGAAAAGGATCAAGTTAAGGGCACACAGTACTTTTGTTGACAAACCCATTTTGTATTTGATTCCATTTTCCACTTACTGCTGTAGCTTTAATTCTGTTTTCCTTCTGTAATTTGTTCTTAACCTTATACTCTGTTGAGACTAGACTAATGGGTTTGCAGCTGCCCAGAGTACTTTGTTTTCTCTCTTCCTGAAATATAGCTCCTTTTTCCCAGCTCTGACATGCTTACTCTGAAGTTGATAGATATGCTGCAAATCCTTGCTCCCAAAACTGCTGCTTCCTCAGACGGCTTTGAAAACAAACCCCACAAATATCAAGGTAAGGTGGTGAGCTCCAGTCTTGCTGCTACAGAGCTTCTCGAGGTTTGCTTTTGCCTTAATACATCAAGTTACTGTTCTCAACCCTTTCTTCTATCCTCTTCTCCCACCTTTTTCAGCATCATCCTTCTTATTGAGAAATGACACGAGGGAGCTCTAAAGACCCAGAGGTGTTTTAGCAGCACTGTGCTGAGCACTGAAGGTGGTGTGAGGAGTGCATCAGCCGAGCACCCACTCCTCTGCTCTCCTGGTGACCCGAAAGCCACAGTTTAGGCTATCACAGAGGCACGTTTCTCAAAAGTAGGGGGCCTGAGAAGTGACTGTTTAACTTCTGAAAGGGAACAGAGATCCCCTGAAACTCATCACAGATCCTCTGACTGCACAGAAACCATGCAGACACCTAACCCAAGAATTTAAAGGAGTTATTAAAATCTCTGCTTTTGAAGGGGTGAAGGTTTTGTGTAGGGAGGGAACTCTTATATGCTGCAATGTAGTTTAAAATGACATTTCAATGATTGCCGCTGTTCAGAAAAACTTGGGTGTCACAGCTTAAGGGGTCACCCCCAAACCAACCAGATCTTGCTGTTAGGAGATTAATCTGTAGTATAAAATGGGACAAGTAGTGCTACAGAGGGTAGCAAGCCAGCTGGAGAAGAGACATTCGTGCAGAAGGGCTTTGCAGATGCTAATGCTGCTGTCAGCACAGATGCATTTCCACGGGGCCAAACAAGCATACTGCCCTTCTGGCTCCCAGCGTTGTGAAGACACTGAACACTGGCTCATGGCAGACCAGCAGCACAAAAACACCGACCCACACAAAAAGTCAAGTGGGAAGGGATCTCCAGAAGTCTCTAGTCCAATCCCCTGCTTACAGCAGGGTAACACCAAAGCCAGACCAGCTTGCTCAGGGCCTTGGTCGCACAACTTCTGAACACCTTCAAGGATGGTGATATCCCAGTCTCTTTAGGCACCTGTTCCCCTGCTGAACTGCTCTCAAGGGGAAGAAATTTTTCCTTATACAACGTTTGGAATTTCTTTGTTCCAACATTTGTCCATTGTCTCTTGACCTTTCACTCTGCTGCCTTCTCAGAGTCTGGCTTCCTCTTCTCCGCAGCTTTCCTTTAGGTAGGGGCAGACAGCAACTAGACATCACCTCGGTATTGGCTGTTTAACAAACCCAGCTCCCCCAGCCTTCTCCTTGTGCAGTGTGTGCTCTAGCCCTCCACCGTGGGGGCCTTTTGCTGGCCATGCTGCAGTTCATCAACATCCACCTTGTACTGAGGAGCCAGGTGGATGGGAATAATCATTTCCCTTGATCTGCTGACTACGCCTTTGCTAATGCAGCCTAGGCTTCAGGGAACCTTCATTGCTTGAAGGGCTCACTGCTGAATCACATTTAAAATGCTTCTTGATACTTTTTGTGGGGATCTAATAAAATACAGGGGTTATTGCCCCAGAGAACTTATTGCCCCACTGGAGCAGGCTTTGCCTGTGCATGTGTTGTGTGCTTTGGCTGTGCCCATGCAAGAGAGGCCCCCTTGGGCACTTCTGAAGTGACTGATTTTTGCCCAGCACACAAGGTCCTCAGCCACTCTTGCTGTCCTGACACATCCAGTGAGTGATACTTTTTCCTCCTGCGAAATCATGGGATTTGTATTTGTGGCACACTGACCAGAAGGTTCAATAACTAACTGCCCTTACTACACTACAGTAGCTAAATGAACTCAGCCTGGAGCCGAGGCTGATCCAATCACAGGTTGTTACATTCCTGCCCAACAGGGACCTACCTCCAAGTTCCCAGTCCCAGAGAAACCTACTTCTTTCAGTGAAAAAGCATTGGATTGTTGCTGCATATGCTCCAAATTCCAAAGTGTATCCCAGATGTGTGGTTTCTGCTCCTTGCCCTTAAGAGAGAAAGATGCCACTATAATGAAATGATTCAGGCAACCAAGCATGTGCAGGATAACATGCATCTGTAACTCTCCATTACCGTGTATTTCTAAAAGCTTAAACAACACTAAGCAGAAAAGTTACCAAGCAGGGGAAAATGCAATCTATTTCCATGCAGCAGGAAAAAAAAAACAACAACAACAAAAAAACCCAACCAAGAATGACGTGCTGAAATGCTCTCTGCTGTGTGCTGCCAGGGGATTTAATCAGCCGATTGCCAAAGAGATGTCAGTTCCCTGAAAAGAGTGAGGACAACACGCCTTGCTGAGAAATGTACTCACAAGATTAAAATACCAGCTGCAGGATAAACTAAATATTGTCCTACAAGCAGCTAAAAATTTGGGCGAGAATGAACAGCCGCCATCCTTAAAATGTGTGTCACTACATCATCGAACCTTCCAAGTCTATCTGTCCATCTCTGCCTACTGGTCAGTACCCGCAGTGAATTCAGGTACCACTTGAGCCAGCTTAATGAACATGTCAGGCCAGGCTTACCAGCCCTAGAAGCCAGCTGAGCAGGATCCTGTGACACAAAATGCCACCTACATCACCGGGACAGCCACCGTGAGCAGTGCAGTTTGCACACAGACAGCAAACAAAAGGTGCTCGAGCACAGAGAGTACAGTGGCACCACGGGACGATGGTCTGTAATCATAACTGAAGGGCCAGGGGTGGGTGCCTTGTGTTGGGGTGGTGAAGAAAGAGAGAAACGGAGGAAATCAGGAGAGTAGATAAAGAAGGAAAGCGCTGAGGTGGGAACGTGACAGTCAGATGTGATTGTGGAGGAGGCAACAAGGATGGGAGATGGAACAGGCAGCCAGCGTGGAGGTGTGTGTTTGCCAAGCTCCGGGGCCAAAGCTGCACAGAAGAGCTTGTTACAAAGGTTGTGAGAGAGCAACTGTCGTGGTAACCGGCTGGCTTTCTCCACACATTTTCTTTTCTGAGCTTGTCAGGAGCTGGTGCCCTCAGCAGGCGGTGGGAACCCGGCTGTGTTACTCACATGATCCTGCTCTCAGGAGGGAGGTCCCACTAACCTCCACCTACCACCTGCTCCAGGGCTCTGTTACCTCCTGCAGTCACTTTGCATTGCTGCTGGCTTCTTTTCTTGCTGCAGAGTTGTGAACCTCTGTGTCACGCCCTCCCCGGGTCCCAGCCTGAGCTGGCGGTGCCGCTGGGTGAACCCCACAGCTGGAGCAGCCTGGCCACCCCTCCTCACACAGCTCCAAGCAAGCTGGATAGACGGAGGCTGTACCAAAGCTGGGCTTTCTAAAGAAATGAGCTGATCTGGAGACTGGGCTGGGCCTGGGGGTCTCCACTACACACATCATGTTACTTGCTGTGCGGCAGCTCTCAGCCAAGCCTGTCTCTGTGCATGAGCACGGCGAAAGGAGGGCACCTCTTCACCCCACACTGCTCCTCCTGCCCCCAGCACCAGCAGTTTTACGCAGGTTTTTATTCACCACACGCCTTAGCTGAGCCCAGCCGGTCAGGGTTATGAAATCCTAGAAGCCCTAAACACACACGTGTGGGACACAGGCATGTCTCACCAGGAAGAAACCAGCAGTGGCGACCAGGATGCTCTTCCCTGGTGTGGAGAGGAGCAAGGGCAGGCAGGATCAGTAAAGGGAGGCAACAGAGAGCTGGAAAAGAAGGTAAAGAGTTCAGCTGTACTCTCCAGAGACACACGCCCGTGTTTCTCTGACTTTGCCTCCTCCGAAGGAAAGATAAGACAAATCAAGTGTCTGTGGCAGATGTTAGTCACGCTGCCTCACGTGCTGCTGAAGGGTGCTCGGCAGTGCAGGGCGGGAGGGGGAGCAGAAAACTCCAGGCACCCTAAGAAAAATTAACCACTTTGTCCCAGTCCTGAAGTGACAATTTCCCTTGCCGGGTACAGGGCATTCTGACAAGCACTCCCGGTTATCAAGTCCAGGCCAGCTCTCTTCTTCGAGGACACTCAGTCCTGTTTCTTCCTAGGCAGCATGCAGGGAGGGGGGAGTCTATAAAAGACTCTCTGGCAAAGAAGAGAGAAGTAAAAGAGATGTCAGTGCCAGGTTGGAGTTCCTCTTCCAAGGCATAAGATTGAATACATTTGCTGCGTTGCAGAACGACGAGAGAAATGTCACCTTCAGAGGTGATCTGACAATCACAAAAATAAATTACATAGAGGAGAGAGAAAAAAAAAAACACAACAAGATGAGCATTTGTGAATATTCATGAGCCAGTCAAAACACCCAAATTAACAAGGAAATTAATTTCCAAACTGATTAGGCTGCCAACTCCTTTATTTTAAATAAATCAACAATTGCCTTCATGTGACTCCTGCTGAAGAACGCAGAGCTAATCCTGACTCCTCCCAGGAGGAAGTTTTGTGCCTCCTGGGATGACCAATGCCCCAGCACGTTCTGGGGACGGGCAGGCGCTGTGGCCGGAGCCGCCGGGAGATTTCCCTCTGCCCACTGCTCCGGATGTTGCGGTTTCACGACGGCCCGAGGCAATCTAACCGCTGGCTGCCGTGCTTGTGCTCTCCCTGGTCCCACCCTCTCCTTACTCACTCTGGCTCGGAAGAGCTGCTCCAGCATGCCAAGCTGGCAGAAAACTCAAGCAAGAATTTAAAAAAAANAAAAAAAAAAAAAAAAAAAAAAAAAAAAAAAAAAAAAAAAAAAAAAAAAAAAAAAAAAAAAAAAAAGAGGCTTCTCCCAGGTCAGAGCACTGAAGCAGCTCAGCCAAACGCCCGGTGCACAACACCACAGGGAAGGAAGGTAACCTAACCTGACCTGGGAGGTGGGCCCAGCGCCAAAGTTAACCCTGCTACGAGTAGCGGAACCGAGCGTATCTTATCCTAAAGTGTCTGAGGCAGCGCAGAGCAGCCGCAGCCAGCGCGGCGTGCCGGTTCTGTGGGGTGTCTGCCTGCAGTTTGGTGCGGGGTGACCGCCCGGCCCGGCCCGGCCCGGCCCGGCTCAGCCGTGTCGTGGAGCGGCTCCGCGACGTCTCCGGCAGGAGCAGGCTCGCCGGGCCCGAGGCGGCCGGCAGCG
>VZTG01001087.1:152222-235419 GCA_013397845.1 Melanocharis versteri
TCCGGGCCCCACGGGGAGCGCCCGCCCCGCCTATGGCCGGGGTGCCCCGGCCCGCGGGCCCCGCGGAGCGCCGCCCGCTGCCATGCGGGGCCCCGGGCGCCCCGGTAACCCAGGCGGTTTGTTTGCAGAGCCGGCCCTGGAAGGAGGAGAGATGCAAGAGGAGGGAGAGTGAGAGGGGTAAGGAGCTGCCGGAGCTGCGTGAGTGACCCCCGCCCGTGCCCCGGGGGCTGCCGCGGGGTGGGACGAGATGGGATGGGCCGCGGGTGCCGGAGCTGGGGGCTTGGAGGCATTTGAGCTCCAGGGTGCGGGAGAAGGGATTGACCGCCTGGAAGGAGCTGAGGCGCAGGGTATGCCCTCTGCCAGGCACCTGTTCCAGCAGAGGCTCGCCCGGTCGGGGTGGAGGCTACACAAGTGTCGGGGAACGGCACCAAAGTTCTACCTCTAGCGTGCGGGTTTGGGATCCAGGACTTTGTCCGGTACATTCGGGGTACTCCTGATACGTGTTCAAATGCGCTCGTTCTAAATGTGTAGCAGCGTTTGAACTTTTTGGTGTTTATGAGTTCCGTGGAAGCATTTTTGCTTTTGATCTAACAGCCTGTGTGGCTTTCAGTATCCTTAGAATTTTGCAGCAATTAAGCTTAAAAGCTCCTTGTCATTGAATAAAGATCTTGGGCAGACATGAAACAACAGCGTAAATTGTTCCCGAGTATTACACTCAGGGCCTTTTGTTGACTGAAAACTCCGTGCCGAATATGAAACAAAAGCCAGGCATCTGGAGAATAAAAACCGTGTTGAAAGTCAACCACTGAATAAATACCTGCATATCCAACCTTGATTGTGCCTTCCAGAAACACAGCCTCTACCTCACCGTATACTTGCACGTGCTTTTATCTGTCTGTTTATGATTAAAGTGATGACCTGCCAAGAAGTATAAATCCAGCACGTTAAGTATGTGATTCTGTGAAGTACTCTGTGAGATCTATACCCCAGACCCCTTGTCCCTTGTGAGTTCTCTGGTTCACTCGGTTGTTTATTTGGTGTATGTACATTTGTGGTCTGTACATAGAAAGTGTTTTTGGTTTATATCAGGAGGGTACGTTGACATCTGTCTGATACTAGACTGGTGAATAGGAAGAAGGTCGCATCTCTGGCGTGTTTGTGGAAGCTGGGATGATGAAGGCACTGCAGTGGGAACGTGCTGTGGTACAGGGTTGAAGCTCCAGCCCATGTCTGGTAGTTATAGAGCAATTGGAAGGGTTACGTGCAGAGTTCTGGTAAAGTAAGTGTGAGCAGCGTCTGAGTGGGGGCTGCCAATAGGGGTGCATGTTTTCAAAATACCCTTTTAGCCTAAAAATGGGGTAGGGGAGGGACAGCTCTGGGTACCAGGGCAGTAGG
Organism: Melanocharis versteri; assembly: GCA_013397845.1. NCBI lineage: Eukaryota > Metazoa > Chordata > Aves > Passeriformes > Melanocharitidae > Melanocharis > Melanocharis versteri. The sequence continues at coordinate 153,618 of VZTG01001087.1, forward strand.
TTGGTGGAGGAATCTTACCCTTGTTTTCTGCCTTTGGAAGACTGGCTTGCTAGTGAAATTGCATGAAAGCTTCAACTTTTACACCATTTCTCCTTTTCCTCCACATTCTTATAACTCCATCACACTTCAGCCTTTCAAGCCAGAAGTTTGAGGCCTGATAATATGCTCAAGCATGAAGATTTTTGGATGGGGAGGTGGATTCTAAGGGAGTTTAATGAAATCAGTGTAGCCGTCCTTTGAAGAATCAGTAAGAGCCGTATTTGACTTGCGCACGTTGTGAAGTGAGCAAACAAAAGTTAGATTCTCTGTGAAGTTCTGGTAGAAGACTAGGTGGAGACAGGCAGCTGCTGAGTGCCCTGGCCTCTGCTAGTCTGGATTTTGGAATCTGGAAATGGACTTGCCTTTCATTACTTGTTCTCTTTAAATAAGAAAGCTGTTATGAGTTTTTTGCTTGAATTGGCATCTTTCTGTTTAACTCCTGAAGTTTGCAGTTGCATCCAAGGGAGTCTTGGACAACTACAAAGTTTCTTTGGAAAATGCATCTGATTATTATATGAGACTTTATGTTTTTGGAGAGTCAAGTTCACTTTGGTGTTTTTGATGGGGAAGCTAAGCAAAGAAGGGCTTATTTATTTTAAAAACAAAACCAAAACCAAGCAAAAAACCTCAGACTTAGAAATTGCAAACAAAATACCCCTCTTGATTCAGGTGGTGCTCAGTTGCCAAGGATGTGTTATCTCTTCACGCGTGCCTATCCTGTGGAAGAAAAAAGTCATGTAATTAGGTGTTCCATGCATAGGGCTGTGCTGTGGGCAGTGTACTTAATAATTAATTTGGCTCAGAAAAGAAAGCAGAGGAAGGAAGGGAAGCGTCTTGCCCCATCAGCCTCTGATTGAATCACAGCAGTGTAAATCCAGAGTAATTCAGTCAGGCAGCGAGCAGTCTGACTGCATGCCACCAACATAAGGTAAATAATTTATCCTTAAGTGTGTTTATTGGTTGATTTGCAGTGAGTGAGTGAGGCAGGAATACTTGGCCTTGCTGTTGCATGAGCAATTCATAAAAACAAAATTATCGGGTAATTTGGTTCATTTAAATACTGCTTCTCCACATAGAGGAAAATTGTCTTTGCATTTTGGCTCGCACACAGCAATTCCACATGTATTTATTCTGTCCTGATGTACGTCTGTAATGTAAGTGTTTCATGCTACTGGGGGCATGCCTCTGAGCTCCCCTGATGATTGAGACAGACTCTTCAGAAACAATACTGTTTAATTCTTAGACCACTGACAGACCATAACAGAAATAGAAGTGGGACAGTTTGCAGGTAGCTGCATGAAAAACCTACAGTGGTTGCGCTCTCTGCCAGATGTATTCTGAGCATAGTTTTTACCTACCACTTTTGCCATATTTGTTAAGGAATAGATATATCTTCTGCTTCAGAAAATATTGTTTTGTTAATTTCTTTAGGTTTTGAATAGTGTTTTTGCAAGTGTAACAAACTTTGTCCACTAACGCTGTTACACAGAGGAATGTAAGGATTAGAAAGGAAAGTGCTTCTTCAGTCAGATGTTCCCAAAGAGATTACACCTCTGTGTTCAGGAGACTCTTCTGGTGTCTAGCTGGTCCTCTGAATGCGTGGAGAGTTGAGATGGAGCACTGGGCACTTGGCTGGAGACAGAGTCCTACAGAATCGTGTCCCAAAGATGGGAAGGAAATGGGCAATAGAGAGCTATGACATGATCTCGCTTGGAAACAGGGTATCTCAGGAGCAGGGGAATCAGGTTCTTTTCCTACTGCTTAGTCTCATTGGAGGAGAGCAGGAATATTGAGTGATATTTCTGTGTTTCTTTCAGGAGTGGGGTTGGGGTGGGCAGCAGGAAGTTAGGAGCCCTAAGTTTGACTTCTTGGTCTGCTGTGGCTGTCTGTTATCTTGGGCAAATCTGTTTCCCCTCTCTCTGCCTGTCTTTCTTCCTGTGTAACATAATGCTAATGTCCCTTTGCTACATCTGGGTCCTTAGTGTTGAGCTGGGGTGGAGGGACAGGCAAGGTCCAAAATTTTCACTGCCTGTGGGGTCAGTCTGTGATGGTGAAAAACGGTTTTCATCTGTATTTGCCTGGTTGCAGATGCACAGACTTCATTTATGCCATGTACTCGGGTGGATGATAATTGGGAAAATCTGGATGTGTTCTGGGTTTCTAGTCAGTCCTGTTTTTTGCATGGAGGGCTACCAGGCGAGGGGCATTTCAGATGGACCCAAGCCCATGGGAATAACAGGCACTTTTTTCCCCTGAAAATAATTTTTCTATTTGGGCAAATAGCTCAAAAGGGGGGAGAAGTTGTTCAAGAGAGAGAGGGAAGATTAAGGAACTGTCACAGCATTAGACTGAGTCAGTTCCATGTTGAAGTCTCTTTGGGTTTAATGGATTTTTTGTGTGTATGTGTGTCTGTCTGTCTTCCTTATCCTCCATTCCTCTTCCCTTCCCCCTTCTTCCTGCCCCCTGTGCCCAGCTAGGATGGAAGAATCTCATTTCAACTCCTCCCCGTACTTCTGGCCAGCAGTGCCCACCGTCTCGGGACAGGTAAGATCTTCCAACCTGTTATGTTGGTCTTGCTTCCTGTTAGAAGTCTATGCATGATGAGTGTTTCTGTTCATTTCTTGCTCAGCCAAATGCTGGGCAAAGCTGTGCCAGGTTATGCTCAAACCTGTCCTTCCCCCCCGTTCAGATTGAGAACACCATGTTTATTAACAAGATGAAGGAGCAGCTATTGCCCACAGAGAAGGGCTGCAGCCTGGCTCCCCCCCACTACCCTGCCTTGCTGACAGTCCCCACCTCTGTGGCCCTGCCCACTGGTATCTCCATGGACTCGGACACCAAGCCGGAGCAGCTGACACCACACAGCCAAGCCCCTGTGACTCAGAACATCACCGTGGTACCAGTGCAGTCTGCTGGGCTCATGACAGCAGGTGGGGCACTCCAAAGGCTTTGGCAGCATACTCAGGGGGCTCTGGGATGGGGAAACACGAGGTCCTGGAGAATCCTTATTGGCCTGTAGATTATTCCTAGCCTTACTGATGATGTGGACTGCCTTGGCGTGGTTTCACTGTGGATCTCGAGGCACTCCATAAATCCACCCTCTTTATGGAAGTTTGACTTCCAGTAGTGGAGACTGGGAATGCCTTGTGGGGGGAAGCTACCCTTCTGTTTATGTTGTAGTCAAAATGCTTCTGTGGGATAAGGAGGTTGGGCGTAATTGGAGATGTAATAACTGACTTCCTCCATCTTCCTTTGTTTGCAGGTCCTGGTCTGGTGATAACTTCCCCATCAGGTTCTCTGGTGACCACAGCTGCCTCTGCCCAAACCTTTCCCATCTCAGCTCCCATGATTGTCTCTGCGCTACCCCCTGGCTCCCAGGCAGCCCTGCAGGTGGTTCCAGACCTGTCCAAGAAAGGGACAACCACCCTCACTGAAGGTGGCGGGGGTGGGGGAGTTGCCCCCAAGCCACCCCGGGGCCGGAAGAAGAAACGATTGCAGGAGTCGGGGCTGCCAGAGATGAGCGACCCCTTTGTGCTGACAAACGAGGATGATGAGGACCAGCACAAGGATGGCAAGACATACAGGTGGGGAGTGGGGTTAAACCTTGACTGTAACCTTGCATGGGGATGGGGGTGTATTTAACCCTTCAGAGGGTTACATGGGGAAGAAGAGATCTCTGCCTTGTTCCTAGACAGTCCCTGAGTAGACAATCTTTGAGCTGCAGAAAGAGTTGAGTTTTCTTTCTGGTCAGGAATATTTACAAGCTGATGGGTTGACCCAAAACTGAGGATTTCATTTTAGTGGACAGTCTTGATTTCCTGAATATATAGTTGTTAATGTCACCAGGTTAGTTAATGATGTTATGGAGGACGTTATGGGGGCTAAACTATATCCTCGATGGCACAGCCAGGTAGTATGGCTGGTGTACTGCAGAGTGCAGTGCTGTCTGGTGCAGATGGAGCACTTCTGGTGCAGCTGAGAGCCCTGGTGTACCTGTGCTCCTCAGTTAGGACTCCAGTCTGTCCGGTGTAAAGACTACAAACTGGAGACACACAGAGCAGGAAGTGAACTGTGATGATAATGTCTGCTCCTGTGTGTTTTGCCCCATGTGATCTCCTCCTATTTCAGCACTCCAAACAAAACAAGGGAAAAAAGTGTATTTCTGAATTAAATATAAGGGTGTTTCTGAACCCTGTGTCTCAGGTAAGAGGGAGGAGAGTTCTGAGCCCTGAGGTTGGGTTTCTGAGCTTGGAGGGATGTGGCTTGAGTTTATGAGTGATGGGGAGGGGAGAGATAAGGTAGGGGGGAATACCTGAACCAGAGGATAAGCAGTGTGGGTGTTTTAGAAAAGCTGGGAACCAGACAGAGCAGAAAGTGGTAGGGAGTAAATGTGATGGTCTGTCTTAGGCGGGAAGCAGGAGCACTAATGGGTGATTCAGTGATAAATGTTTCTGACGGATGGTTAAGATAAATAAGAGGCGAAGTAGTAGCCAAATTGAAACAGAAATAGAAGATGGTCCCTCCGTTTTCTCACTTCCCTAACATGTGCCCAGAATCCCATCTCAAACAGCTTTCCTTTTATCATCCTAGATGCTCTTTGTTTTGGTACAGATTTAGTTATCTTTCTGGAATTAAGCCATGGGAATATGAAGACATCTACACAGAATCTGTGCACCCACCTCAGGCATTTTTTCACTTTTAACTATAGCATTTTTTAAATGTTTACATTTTTTAATCAACATAGTTAAATGGGTACAAAACTAGAGCTTGGATCAGCCTTTTCATCTTAGCCAATGTCCCAGTTCTTCCACTTTGAAAATATAATCAGCGTATGGTGAGGAAGGGTGGGAGTGTTAGGTAGCTTGCTATTTGTAATCCCACCATTTATTTTGGGCCATAGCCACAGTTCCACACTACTCAAGCTGCTTACAGTCTGGGTTGCTAATTAGGTTGTTAAATATGTATTTACAGGGGACACAATTGGCAGTGAACACTAGAATTAAAGCTGAACCAGGGCTTTAATTATAGCTCCTTGTTTACTTGTAAGTTTGGAAAAAAAATGCCTAAGACCAGGTGGAGTGACTCAGCAGAAACTTTATGAACACGCATAGTCTGTGTAACAGCTCATGAAAAAGGCTTTGCAGGGAAAAAACAGATGAGTATATATGTGGGAACATGTCATTTCTTTATGTTTAAGATTTCTTTATGTTTAGTTGGAGTGTGGTACCTCTTCCTCCAGCCCCCATCCCAAGCAGGCCTTCCTCTGAGCAGTGCTTAGGTGTGAGAGAGCTAAATTGAGATTCACTGAAGACCACCAAGGATACTTCTGCTCTTTGGATGATGCATTCCATGTGCAAGTTTGGAACTAAAAAGGATTGTTGAAAAAACAAAGGAAAGTGTGATATCTTCTCTTGGAGCTGTGGGAGAGAAAACCTTTGTGAAACATAGTAAAATCATTTCTCTATAATATGCATATGAATAGACTCGCAAGTTAAAACTTTGAGGAATACTGGGATGCTTCTGTATTCTAGAGGATGATTTCAGTAGTTCCCGTCACTACAGTATGTAGACATATGCTAGCTAAATTAAGACTGTGGGTGAGGTTCATCTACTCCTGCTTCTTTCTCAGGCTGGAGGAGGAGTTGGTTGTGGCATTCATATGACTACGTTTGTATGATTTCACTGATTCCCATGATGAGACACTGAGAATAACATACTCAGATTCCTGGAAGGAGTTGTACTACATTGATCAGCGTGATTTTTTTTCCTTTTTGTTTTCAACACCCAATTCCTAAAGCCTGGGATTATTTTGTCAAATTTAATTAATTTTTTAAGCTTTGTTTTTGAGCCCTGTGAGCTCTCTTGTCATGAGTGTCTGGGCAGGTGGCTAATATTTGTGATTCCTGACTCCTAGTGTGGTGATAAAGACAGAGTAAAGCCTTGAATGAGCAGCACAGCCAGACAGATGTGGAAGGTGTTGAAGCACAAACCTTGATACATATATTGCAGCTCATCTCATTCTCTGCTAAGTGTAGAGATGCCTGCTCCAGCAAACGGCAGCTGTTTTCCTGCTGTATCATCTCTAGAAGTGAATTATTAGGCTGCTGTGAAAGCAGTGCAAGAATCTTTATGGCCAGGGGTTTTTTTTGTAAGAAAAGGTGTCAGGCTTTTGCTAATACCGGCAATACTCACAGATCTTCGGTGTCTGTCCTTAGCATTAGTCTGGCAGAGTCCTTGGTGCTTTGCGTTCTGCTGCTGGAAGAATGCTTGCACCTGCAGGGGACAGCATCTGACCCAGTCCTGTGAAGCATTTTCCTTCATGAGTAATGTCACTTCAGTCTTGTCTGGATTCATCGTCAGCTCTTTGTTAATCTTCCCTGACATCTTTGTAGAACTTGCTTTTTCTTTGGGAAATGAGATCAGCATCAAGAGTCTTTATAGAAAGATGCTGGCACTGTGAAGCACATGGCTTCTTCCCAGTGCTTTAAAAGGTGCTGAGGGGAAGGTAGCAAACAGGTCCTGGATACAGTAGGATTGTTTTTTGGTGCTGGTGTGGTGCTGGTACTTGTGCACTTTTAGAAGTCTGTGGTGTGATGTGATCAGCGGACAAGACTGATGAAGTGGTTCAGCCGCTCTGGGCCAGATCATCAATCCTCTTTCTCTTGACAGTTCTCTAAGTAGATTCTTTGTAAGAGGAAGAGAGCTCTGTATAGGCATTGCTAGGTTCTGGTATTAAGTAAAATCTAGGGTGAATACCAGTTTATAGTCTGGAATGGTTTTGCAAGCTGTGCTCTGGAGCCTCAGTTACCAACAGAAAGGTTGTAGGCTTGAGAAGGGTGTCGCTGTCAAAGCGTAATCAACAAGCTCTGTCTTCTCCACTTCTAGTTTTGAGTTTTTCTTACTTTAACTGGGGAGCAGCATGGAGATTGGGAGACAATAAGCAGCTGAGGGATATAGGAAACTTCTGAGATGAGTCCAAGGTGCAAAAGTGTACAGAAGCCTTAGTAAATTGAGCTGTATGTAGAAGGTGAGGAAGCTGTATAGAGACCCTCCTTAGGAAGCAGACTGTGTACACAAGGGGAAGCAGTGGTTTGAATACAGCAGGTGGGCATCTTCTCAGACATGTCTTGTTTTAAGCCTGTTTTTTCTGCCCTGTACTGGATTTAGCGTTGCTGTTTGGTGAACTCCCCATAGTTTTGAATCTATTTGAAATGTGGTGGCTATGGATTTTGTAAGCCACATATGTTTGTGGAAATATTGTTGGATTTGGCCAGTTATAGCTTGGAAAAAATCTGTTAAGCATGCTCTGAGATGATTTATAGTTTGGTGGTTGAAATATGTGAAGGTTATATTCTCTTTGCTGTTTCTTGAGGCTTGCACGACTCCAGGCACTGAGCAGACAGTCCATCTCCACAGAGGAGATAAATACACCCTAACTTCTCTCAGTTTCTCTGTGAGGCTGGGCTATATATCTACTCTTTCTGCAGCTCTAAGCATCTTCTAGAGTTGCACTGAAGGGCCAAGCGTGCTTTTCCTTCAGGCACAGCTGCTCCTCCTGCTTCATAAGGGGTCTTTAGTGCCCAGTGTGGACAGTAACCTCCCCCTTTGATGGACACAAAAGCAAGGCATGAGAAGACACTGCTTGGGTCAAATGTGGTAGGGATGAGAACGAGGTACGTGCAGGGACTGGAGCTGTTTGTGTTGAGGAAATCTGGAGACTTGGTAGAGATGGGAATCGGAGAGGAGGAGGGAAAAGACAAGAGCCTACAAACCAGGGACTGCAGCAGAGGATGTGATGGGGAGCCTCTTTGCAAGAGAGAGATGGGAGAGCTAGCACAGGAATAAGCTATAAACAGCCAAGACTGAGGGGTGGAGGAAAGAACCAGACCTGCTCGGTGCTGGAAAATGAGATACCTGGAACTGGTAGAACAGAGAAGGACAAGAGTATGGGATGTGGACAGACAAACAGAAGCATGGGGGAGAGGAGATAAGTGTTAGGTAATTGAGGGAATGATATAGCAAAGAGCCCCTGCAGTAGAGGATCAGGAGGCTGGGGCATGTGGGTAAAGAGCTTGGGTCTGAGCCTTGGTGCAGGAGAAGGGATTGCTCTGGGCTAGAAGGCTAAGGGCAAGGGGGGAATTAAGTTTGAAGTGTCAGGCAGAAAGTTTGACCACATTCCCTCCAAAGCCTAGAAATATTAAACCCAGTATTTCTAAATTTTGCCATGTCTTTGATGTCAGCACAAGAATGTGACCTCCTCTGGCAAAGAACCTCATCTCCCTCTTAGGCTAGAAAAAGGTGACAAAGTATTGTTGCTGTCATTTATCATCTTAGCTGCAGTGGCAGAGGTCTGTGCAGTGGATTTTAAGATTGCTGATGACCAACGTGGGTGTCAGTATGATGCCACATGTTGGAATTTCTGTTTGCTTTTTTTAACAAGTAGTTCCGTGAGCAGCGGAACTAATGATGCCTGGTTTCCAGCGGCTCTCTCCTGTGTGGATTCTCTGATGTCTAATCAAGGGTGAGCTTATTAGCCTTTCCCTCAGCAGAGGACTCCGAGAGAGTCTCTCTTCTTTCCTCAGCTGCATATTGTTGAGACTTGTGTTGACTTTTAAGATCCTTACCCCTTTTCCAGATTGGTTGGAATTGGCTTATGATCTCATAACTGTAAGGAGGACAGTTGCACATGCACATTTACATATACACATGCAGTTTGTACACATAATCCTCGCTTTGTACATAAATGCAGTGCTTGGAGGTTAGAAAATGACGATTAGACTGGCCACACGCCTCAGGGTATATAACGACGTAAAACATTGTGTTATGGTAAGTTCTCTCCCTTCTGCCGAGATACTGTAACTGTGTGAGTGTGTGCACCTACGTGCTTTCCCTTGGCAGTTCCTCATAGTGCCAAACAGAAGGAATTGACAGGAGAAGTTCTGCAGTCACAAATTCTAATTTTGGCATGTTACTTGTCAATGGAATGAGTGTGTGCAAGAGAATAAGGGGGGCAGTTACAGTTTCAGCTTGGGAGAGAGGGAGCTTCAAAACTATCTTTTGCACCTCTTATCTGATCACACCTTAATTTGGCCCTACTGAGTCAGTGCACTTTGATACCATCCTTGATTAGTTACTGGTACATGATAGCCTTTCAGAGTCCTGCATGTTTGCTCAACCTGAAAGGAATGTTCTGTTAAAAGAAAATAAAATGCATTGACATGGGATTGTGGAGTTGAGGAGGATGATCTGGGGAAGACATTTGCTAGTATGAAGAACTGTTGATTACACTTGCCCCTGCTACAGATTGCTGTGGTATCCTACAGCCCTACAGATAATCTTGCCTTGAAGTGTGTGCAAGTATTAGGTCGAATCTTCAGTGGATTTGCATTTGTCTCAGGCTACAAATGACCACAGAGAGTTATCCTGAAATAATTCGTATTTGGTGTTCTCAAAACCATAATCTCAAGTATCACTGAATAGTCCTCTGTTACAGGTCGGACCCTGTTTTGCTTTGCAGAAGTGTTGCATCTCATAGGAATAGCTTAGAAATCTATAGGAGCAGTGATATGAACATATGTAATAGGAATTTTCCTTTAAAGGAAAAATCAGGGTCACAGATATCAGTTTGGCCACTTGGAATTAGTGGGTATGTCTCTCTTACTGTTTTTCACTGTGTCTTTTGTGATTCCCTTCCCTTACAAAAAATAAAACAGGGACATTGTGGGGATAGATCAGTTCTTACGGAGCACTGATACTTCTGTGGTGGGTACAAGAGATGAGTGATTCTGCTTCACGAGGCTGGAATTGCATGTGGTTGACGAGGCTAAGACTGTCCAGAGTGGTGATATAAAAAACTGGATGCTTGCTTATTAAGTATCTGTCTGTGCAACGTAATAAGAGTGCAGTTCTGTGGAAACAGTCAATAAGGCTGTATCAGAACACACCTGCATTGCAGAGCCAAATTATGGTGACATGGATGACCTTAGTCCTGGCACTTCCAAATTTCCTAGTGCTTTCTAATGGGCCTTTTGTATTCTTTTAATTTGAGCTCCTGCATGTTATCACTATAGTAGGAAACACCTTATTGTGTTTTATTGTTTTGTTGGTCTTTTATGCTAATGGTGACTGATTTCAGAAATTGGCAGTGTCTTAGGCCTGATGTTCAATGATTTGGAGGTCAACAGAAAGTCACGGCTGATAACCTAAAGATAAAAGCAATGCTGGTGAATAGCTGAAAAAAAAAGGGATCTTTATGTGGTTGTTAGTTGTTAAGACAAAATATATTTTAATACAGTCCCATGGAAGACTTAGCCTTTTGGGACAGCGTGATGTCTCCAGCAGCCAGGGACTGAGGTCCAGGTGTTTGGACACAATGGAAAACATTATCAGACAGAAGTATCTTGTTGGACTGTTGAATGTCTCTGATCTAAAGATCAGGAATATGGAGGAACACTATCCTGGAAAGCAGTGACTGTGAAAAAGATTTTTAGGAATTAAGTGACGTCATGAAAGCTCCCAGTGCAAGACTGTGACAGAAAAGGTTAAGGTGCAACTGTTGAAAGCATAAATGATAGAGTCATTAAAAGAAGACAGGCAACTTGTGAAATATGCTGAAATACCACAAAATTCTGGGTCAGATATTTTTAGGGTCATTTGGAAAAATGGACAAAATGCAGGAATGCCCTCAAATCTGAGAACTGGGAACGCGCCATATGATGAGAGCATTTTAAATTACTCTCTGCCGTGCCAGTGTATGGGAGCATGCTTTTCTGTAGCCTTATCAAGCCACCGGGTGACTGAAGGATTGTGGAAGTAAGTTGACCAAGATCTCTGAGCACAGTTGATAGATTTGTTACACACATCGGTAGTGTAAACTGTTCAGTGGAAGCACAGCGTTGGCTTTTGAATAGGAGCTGATGCTGGATGCGCCTGTGTGGAAGCAGAGGTACAATTCCTGTGCCTTCATTTGATGTCTTCATACTCACTGCCTTTATTGAGGTGTTACCCAAGTGTACCTGTGTATCTTGGATGTTAGTTTTGTCTCCTTTCCCCGCCTCTTACAAAATGTTAACAAGAAAGTGTTTAACTTCAGCTTAAAAAAAACCTGGGGGAATGTGAGGGTCAAGTTAGCATTTATCATGAACTGTGCATCCATTATTATACTATACTTGCATTAGTTATTTAATTAACTCTGCATTGCAAAGGCAGGACATTTCCTTCCCTACTAAATGAACTGCTGACTCTGCCAGCCTAAACATACCGTTATCATCTAGTCTAACTTCAGACTTTCCTGATTTGATTTTTATTTTAACTGATGGTCTAACTTGTATTTGTAGCCTAACAGAAGGAGCAAGGACTCAATTAACTTGTAAGACTACTCTCAGTAGATACTAGGAATTTGAATTCTTAGAGCCATATAAAAGCTTACATAGTTTTCACAACTGTGATACTGATTAATTAAGCACTTGATTGAAAAAGGCTGTTAATCCATGTTAGGCAAATTTTACTATGAGCTGGTATTTCAGATGGTATTTTATCTCCTAACAGCATCTGATGAATGAGGCGGAACATTCCATGAAAAGTGGAAAAAAATACAGCACTGTGTGCCACAGAGTTGTAGTCTAGTTGCTATGAGCATCATTTTGTTTATGACTCATTGTGATGACTTTCATATGGGAGCAGAATTGGAATTGTACATCCACCTTTTACTGGCATTTCATGATTTTTGAGAGTGTCTCTATCTAACACGAACATTTTCTGAATGTCTTTATTTCCTATAAAAAAGAAAGCATTGTAAACATTGGAAGGGGTTAGTTTTGATCTCTGGCATATGGCTGAGTGCTAATTTAACTGTTGATATGAACCTCTGTGTTATTAAGGATATTTTCTCCAAGGCTGTCTGAATTTGCAGAGCCATAACAAGCAGCTGCAGGGGATGTTGTGTCACACCGTCAGTGAGAATGCTGCAGTCATTTCTGTTACTTGCTGTCAGAAAGAATACAGCCAAAGGAGGGGTAGTTTAGAAGCACAGTGGGGAGACTATTAAAAATGGATATTAAACAGTGTGGGGGTAGAAATCAATTATTTCATATAGTGTTTCATTCATGCTTAGCAAGGAGCACTCCCTACTTTTCCTCTCCCCAGCCAGAATTTCACTGAAGTAGAATGCTGAAACACTGCTAGTGTCAGATGGGATATTCTCATTATCCATATAGATTTAACATTTTTTTGAATCCATATTTGCCCACTAGAGGGCTGATTGCATCTTCCCCTTTAATATTTGATGTTGTCTGAGGCAGAATGCGAAGCCCTTAATTAAATGGATCATTTGTTCCCTTGAAAAAGCCTGATACCACACAATATAAAATTCTGAAATGCAGCTTTCTGTTATATTCCAGGGCTTTTTTTAACTCATAAGGCTCATGAATTTGTTAATGCTGCATAACATTCTTGCTCTCTCAGGGTTGATGCTAATTAGATGATTAGAAAATGAGTTCTTGCAAGATTTTCATTCTAAATGTTGTTTGATAAACAATATCAGAATGTCTATAGCTGCTAAATTCAGACAACAGAGGTTGGTTGGTTTGTTCATTTGGGGGTTTTGTTTTGATTTTGGGGTTTTTGGGGAGGTCAGGGATTTGGGGGGTTTTGTTATTGTTGTTGAGGTCTGTTTTTGCTAACAATCAGGTTTATCATTGTCACACAAGTGCCAGTGAGGTTTTGAAACAACTTCTTTATAATTTTATTTTGAAAATAGAAAAGGACATGCAGTCTATTTCTCTTCATTAAAGTTTATTTTAGAGAATTTTGACCTGAAGGCAGATACCTGGCAAAGCAGATAAGTAAAGGAAAGGGTGCACGGAAGTTATGGAAGATAAAGTTGATGGCTTTATGGCACTATAGATTTAATGCATGGGACTACTTAGACTTGATGGCATGGTAAAGTTCATTAATTTTTCAGAACAGAATAGACTATTTGAAATATAGAGTTCTTTGTACAGCACGCAGGAGATTAGTGCCCAGCATTCTCTTCAAACTAGAACAAAACCCTTAGAAGGGTATTTCTCTCAGAAAGGTAGCTGGATACTCAGAATAGTGATTGTAGGGGCCAAGTGATTGAGACCATGTTGTAGCCTTGTTCCAAAGATTCATTATTCTCACGGTTGGAAAAGGCCTGTTTCCTCTTTTTTTTCACTTCTAGTGTCAGTTGTTGTTTCTTATTATATCTTTTTTCATTCATAAAATAAGCCCCTAGTAATTGATATTTTTTCCCCCTGTGTAGATTTATTTGGATATTGAGCAAGTTATCTTTTAAGCTTTACTCCAAACCTAGATCGACTGGAGTCAGTGAATCTTTCCTGCAAAGCCAATTTTCCACATGCCATCATTCTTTAAGTTTGCTGAGCCTGTGTGAGTTTTTCAGTAATTGTTGAGGACATGGGCTTCAGGATTAGGCATGCTGTTGGCAAGAAGAGTCGCTCCCCTCCCGTATACAAAAACGAAACCTGCTATTCCCCTTTGTTTTGGTGAGCCGTATTAGCACAGCATCGCACTGGGAGCTTGTTCTCAATTGAATGGTTCCTTATCAGAGGGCCAATGCTGTGGAACAGAGTTCAATTGAGAGTGATGGAAGTCAGCATCTGCTGAGAAGGAGCTTGCTAAAAGTCAAGCACGGGATTATGCTGTAATTGCTTGCATTAGCAGGGAACTGGACTTGGCAACTCAAAGGTATTTTTCAGTTCAGTGTTCACCTCAAAGTTATTTCTAACGGTGCTCTTAAGGATACACAGTCCTCATCCTGTAAGTATGACTTGATTACTGCAAAATACATATGCTGTATTCAAGTCTAGCATTTCGGGAAGACTGGAACAAACTGTGCAACTTGAGATAGTTTGGTTTATAAACCAAGAGCTACTTTTTTTTAAAAAAGATGATGCTGATGTTTCTTTCTACTCCTTATATCTGTAATAGATGTAGGGATAAACAGCCAAATTGCTTCTGTTTGTTGATTCCAGGAAGGATTGGTGTGTATGTGTGAGCGAGGAGGGATTTATGTAAGGATGTACTTAGTTTACATGTTCTGTTAGGGCTTGCAATTAAAATGGATTAAGAGAAAGATGAAGGTAGGACGCGTGGGAACAACTGTTAGAGATGATAATGAATGTAAAAGAGCAAAGGTGGAGAGGAGAGAAATGTTACGACAGGTGTGTGTTAGAGTGCTTGCTAGGGAGGCATGGCTCCCAGCTAAATGGCTTGGAATCAAGCTGTGGCTCAGAAGGGCCTGTGGAAGTTAAGGTAGGTGCTGGATAAATACTGCTTACATGACATACGCTAACCACACTGCACACATCATAAAGCTTCTGGCTCCAACAGAGTCACAACAGTAGATGTAATGAAGTATCCTCCTGAGAGGAGATGGATATGGGGAAGAGCAGGATCAGCTCTCTGTGGCTTGTAATACCTGCAGAGACATCTGTTGCTGAGCAGTTTTGTAAACACTATAAAACTCAAGGAAATTCCCAGACAAAACCACTGTGAAGGTTGAATTCATGTTAACCAGACTTCTCTGGATAGCATTTCTTCTCTCAAATGTGACCTTGGAAGTTACATGTGGAAGTTCAATTTTGTCTTTAATGTAAATGAAAAACCTAAATTCAGATAAGCATTAACTCTGCCCCTTGTTTGACACACAGGGGAGGGGTGGGGAAGAAATTAGTAACTTGGATGCAGCTTCTGTCTCTCTGTCAAATTACCAACCACAAAAGCTTTTACCATCTTGAATTGTAAAACAGTACGAGCTTCTCTTAACAGCCTGGTGTCGTGGTGGAGGAGCAGTTTTTAACAGCAGCATCCGTAGCAGAGCGATGCCAACTGCTTCTTCTTGTTCAGAGAGTCTGTGTGTTAACAAATACATTTCTGATCATTATGGGAACAGATGGATCCAAATGCCCAGACAAAACATTTTGCATCACATCAGTAAGACTGAAATGATGGAAGCCCACTAGGCCAATGAAATATCACACTTGATATCCAGAGTATCTTTGTGAGACCCACTAGGAAAGCAGCACTGCTGTTACTCTCAGCATTTTGTATCCTAAATATTTGAGTGTCTTCTCCAAAAATGGGAGCAGAGTTAAGTGGATTTGGCCATAACTGCTCTCACAGACTTCACAGTACATGGAATTAACTTCTAATATGAATTATAACCTGGGATTTCCAGGTTTTCCATGTTTTTTTTGACTGAAATAAATCACAGATTAACAAAGTGGGGATTTTGTCTGGGAATTATTCCTATCCCCTTAGGATTGCTGTTGGAAAATTTCCAAAGTGCTGCCCTGTCTCTCTTGCAAGCCAGTTGGTTTCTTCCAACTCCTTTACTTGTCTGGCTGTGAAGTATTGTTTGGTCTGTTGCGCCAGTTCCCAGCTTAAATTTGTTCCCCTGGGACTGAAGCACTCGCAGCCAAGCAGTGGCCCAGGTGAAACCTCCCCAGTACCACACAGTGGGAAAACGCCCCTTCTTCACTCAGTGTGGAAGATCCCATCCAGTTAGAGTTGATCCATACTGGGGCTTACCCCCTGTGACACTGTCTCTTCCCCTCGCCCCGGTCCCAGGTGCCGGATGTGTTCGCTGACCTTCTACTCCAAGTCGGAGATGCAGATCCACTCCAAGTCCCATACGGAGACAAAGCCACACAAGTGTCCTCACTGCTCCAAGAGCTTCGCCAACAGCTCCTACCTGGCCCAGCATATTCGTATCCACTCAGGGGCCAAGCCCTACACGTGCAGCTACTGCCAGAAGGCCTTCCGCCAGCTCTCCCACCTGCAGCAGCACACACGGTAAGGGCCAGAGGAGGCTGGGGCCCTCCGCACTGCATGTTGCCGCCATCCCAGCATGCTGTGAGCACCTCAGTGGGCGACTGCCTGGGCAGACCTGGCCGGTTGTCACGGGCTGGTCAGGTCTTACACGTGTCAGACCGGCAGTAGCGGTATCCGACACGTGAGGCTGCTCCCTGGCCGTGAGGGGCTGGGTGCGCGCAGGTTAGCGCCGCTCAGCCGGAGAGGCGTCGGCAGCGGAGTGACGCTTTCTGCCAGGAGGTAGGGCTGGTTGTGTCAGTGCGAGAGTAGAGTGGGCATAGGAGGACTGTTCCCTGTCACCCCAGCATAGTTCTGCCAAACATCTCAAGTCCAGGCTTGCAGCCCCCCTGCTATTTCAGCCATAGGCTTCCCACACACAACTCTGCCAATGCCCCTCAGTCCAAGCTCTATAGTTCCTCTCTCTGGATCCTCCCCCGGTGCGGACAGACCATGGTCTCTTGAATCCAAGGGGAGCACGGTTTGAGACCAAGAGAGCTCAAGCTGTGTTTGGAGTTCCTTCGTGTAGCAGATAGCGTGGTGCTGTCCCACCCCCTTTGTGCCCTCATTCCATCAGCGCTAGCCAGATGGCGGTCATGTCCAACTGCTGCTGCTCCTCCTCCTCTTCGGCAGGATCCACTCCAAGCTCCACACGGCGATTGTCAAGCCGCACAAGTGTCCTCACTGCTCCAAGAGC
Source organism: Melanocharis versteri (assembly GCA_013397845.1). Lineage (NCBI taxonomy): Eukaryota > Metazoa > Chordata > Aves > Passeriformes > Melanocharitidae > Melanocharis > Melanocharis versteri. Next base: position 170,206 of record VZTG01001087.1, read on the forward strand.
TTCGCCAACAGCTCCTACCTGGCCCAGCATATTCGTATCCACTCAGGGGCCAAGCCCTACACGTGCAGCTACTGCCAGAAGGCCTTCCGCCAGCTCTCCCACCTGCAGCAGCACACACGGTAAGGGCCAGAGGAGGCTGGGGGCCTGGCCCTGGTCCCCCCGCGCTGCCGGCATGCACCTCTGGAGCACGCGCGCCAAGCATGCGGGGGGCGGGCGGGGAATGCGGCCGGCTGCACCCCCAGGAGGAGGTGACCCACCAGAGTGGACGGAGTGGAGGCTGCGCAGGAGACACTGACCACGTCAGGGCTGAGGTGGGCACGTGCTGTCCCTGGGGATCCTTGGTCTTGCACCGCGGGCGGCACACAGAGAGAGAGAGCGATAGAGAGAGAGGCATTGGCTGTAGGGGATCCCAGCCTGGCACCACGGGGGTTGGACTGAGTGTGTGGAAGCTGCTCCTGGCATTGCAGGGGGACAGGGACAGATTAACACTGTAGGCAAACTCAGCCTGTTACTTAAAAGCGCAAGTGTTGGAGTGTCTGTCCTGAGAGGGAACAGAGCTGCTTTCTTGGTACTGTGGAAGCAAGAGAACAGACTCCTCTTGGTCATTTGGGACTCCTGAGTTGGAACAGGGAGCCTGGACCTCCAGACCCCTTCCCAATACAATTTTAGGTAGCTCACGTGCTGAGCTGTCCAGGCATTCATAAGCTCTTGCTCCTCAATCCTAGTCACTCTCTGAAATCTGCTTGACTGCCTGTCTTCTCCAACTTCTAACTGGACACGGGAGCTGGGCAGAGCTCTCTTTGTCCAGCTAGAACAGCATCTGGAGGCAACATCATCCCCTTCACAGCAGCAGGCCCTGGCAGTCTGGCCTGTCTGCCTGCTCACTGCCTCCCGTTTGTGCTCTTCCTCCTCAACAGTATCCACACCGGGGACCGACCCTACAAATGTGCTCACCCTGGGTGTGAAAAGGCTTTCACCCAGCTTTCCAACTTGCAGGTAAGGGGCTGGGTGTGTCCTGCTCGCCAGCAGGGGTTGGCAAGGGTGCCTGTGGTAAAGGAGATGGAAGAAGTGGGGTAGCCAGGAGGAGAGTAGAAGAATACAGAAAGCTATTGAAGCCCTGGGAAAGGAAGAGGTTCCTGACTTGTGGCACTAGTGGCCCAAAGAAGTTGTATAAACAGTTGCATCCTGTAAAATTGTTAACTTGACTTGAAAGCAGTGAGACCTTAGAGAAGTTCCTCCCATCTGTTTTGCAGTTTTCTAGCTTAGCTGGGGCAAGACTTTTGCAAAATGTTACACCCAATAAAGTCTGGGTATCTAGGTGGGTTTTTTGCTTGTTTTACAATGACCTGGAGGGCATAAGGGTAGGGACATAGGGAAGCAGAGGTGGTGGGTCCTGTTGCAGTACCCTGGAGGAGGGGGACTGTACAGTGTGCCAAATAGCAAAGAGCTGTAAACACCTGCAAGCAGTTAAAGCAAATCCTGCCCTAAAGGTATTAGATGCAGGGAGCAGATGTGTAGGGCAGCAGAAAAGGGGAGACCAGGAAAAGACTGAGAGTTGCATGGAAACTGAGAAGATGGGGGTTGTGGAGCATTAAGAGTCTCTGCTCTTCAAATGCCTACTATGCCTGAGAAGAAAGGGTATGTGTGGGGAAGGTGTGGTGGGAGGGAGAAGTTCTGTCCCCATGCTAGCAGCCAGGTGTACCTCCCTCAGCAGCGGGGAGCTTGGGGCCTGGCTGGAAGGGGGTGTTGGAGGTAAAGCTGTCTCGAGTACTAATACTCGCTTCCTTCCTCACGCTTGCTTCCTCTTTCCTCCCTGCTGCTGCTGCCCCCCCAGTCCCACAGACGGCAGCACAACAAAGACAAACCTTTCAAGTGCCACAACTGCCACCGTGCGTACACGGATGCTGCCTCGTTGGAGGTACACCTGGCTACGCACACGGTGAAACACGCCAAGGTCTACACCTGCTCCATCTGCAGCCGGGCCTACACCTCGGTGAGTGTTTGCTGCCCTGAGGGGTAGCAGAAGTGGACAAACTTCCCAGGGTGCAGCTCCTCTAGATCCAACAGCAGCAACCCCTGAGTTGCCGTGTCCCTCCCTGCTGGCTCTGGCTCTTGCGAGCGTCGTTCCCTCCTCTCACGCCGTTCTTCCCGTTGCAGGAGACGTACCTGATGAAGCACATGCGGAAACACAACATCCCTGACCCACAGCAGCAGGTGGTTCAGGCACAAGCCCAGGCCTCGCAGCAGCAGCAGCACTTCCAGCCGCAGGGCGGGGGGGCAGCAGGGGGCCCTTCTGGAGACACTAACCAACCCAACCCTCCCCCCCAGTGCTCCTTTGACCTGACTCCTTACAAGACTTCAGAGCATCACAAGGACATCTGCCTCACTGTCAGCACCAGCGCCATCCAAGTGGAGCACCTCTCCAGCTCCTAGAGAGACCTCAACCCAGGGAGCAGAACGCCTCTTGTGCATAGCCTGTGCCAGGGGCACCGCTTGTGCAGCGGCCCTCCTCGTGCAACAGTTTCCGGCCTCTCCTCCTGCAACAGCCTCTTCTGGCCGTGTAACCCTGTTCATGGCAGCCCCTTGAACAACAGCCTGTCTCAAGGGGGTGCTCCTTCTGTGCAACAGCCTGCCTGGTAGGAGGATGCTTCCTTGTGCAAGAGCCCCTTTCCTGTGCTGGGATCACTTCCTCATGCAAGAGCCCCTCCTTTGAAACCCAAAGAAAGGCCCCTGTTTTGCCTTCTCTCTCACTGTAGGATGTGTACGAAGCGGGGTTGCGTGTTGAGACACGCATGGTGGATGGGATGGAGAGACGGCCCTTGTATGTACAGGGGCTTGGACACGTGTTTTTAGCAGGCCACAGAAGAATGTGGCAGGGTTCACAGCTGGATGGGGTTCTTTGAGGATTGCCTTGAGTGTCTAAGAGAGAAATATCCATTCCTGTCCCTCCTGCTTGTGGAAGGGAGGAGGGGTCGCTCGTCCTGCCCCAAGGACTGGATGGGAGAAACCTCCCCAGTGGAAGGTGAGACCAGTGGAGGGGGGAGAGGTGAGGCATGTTCTCTGGGATGGACAGGTGCCTACGCTGCCCAAGGGCTGTGGAGTATTGCATTCTTTCTCCCCCCCTGGTGGAGAGCAATAGAGAGGAGTCTGTCTGAACTGGCTGCTGCCTCTCTCTCCCAGCTGTCTGAGCAGCACGATGGCCCCGCAGGAATGTGGGTTCCTGCTCATTGCTCTTCCTGCCTGTTGTGGATGATATCCTAGCAGCTTATACTCCTCCTCCTCTCCCTCCTGCTTTTCCCCCCACCTCAGAAAAGCCTGCAGGCATCAACAACAAACCAAAAAGCAACTGGAGGGAGGGTAAGAGACTGCCAAAATAATCATCACCCTTCTCTCTACTCCCTTTCCTGAAAGGCGGAATGACAGCAGTTCTGACACTCACATACCTGTCCTGCCCCCAGTTTCCCAAAGGGAAAGAGGAGGAGGAGGAGGAGGAGGAATAGACCAGTCTTTTCAAGGAGCTGGCAGGAGGCAGGGAAAGGCTAGCTTCTCCTGCTCATCTCCTGCCAGAATGCTCTCCCAGGCTCCCTCTTGCCAAGACGGGCTGGACTCACATGGCAGTGGTGGCCTCTTCTGGACCCTGGTCATGGGAGAGAATCCCCAAAAGGTGGACAGTGGAGAGAAGGGGATGAAGATCCCCACAGAGAGACCAATCTAATGAGAAGGGGGAGCCAACAAGAATAAACTGAAGGCCCCTTGAATTTATATATATATATATATATAAATATCTATTCCCCACCCCTGGCCCGCTCTGTCCTTGCTGTAACTGTTTCTATCTCTGTGTTTATAAAACGCATTATCCTGGCGAATTTTTATTTTCAATCTTCGTTTGTTTTTCCCTTTCTCTTCGTCTTCAATTCTTCTTCCTCTTTTTTTTTTTTTTTAATTGGTCCACATGACTGCTAGTCTTGTGTGTTACTTGTTAGTTTCTTTGGATCATGGAGGCTGACTTGGAAGAGAATGAGAAGGCAAGGGAAAAAGCATGTGTTGTTGGGTTTTAAAATCAGTCACCCACCCAAAGCCTATAGAATCCCAGACTTCTGTATGAACAACCAATAGGGGCTTCTATTTTATTTTTTTTTAACCACCCTGTATAGAAATAAACTGGTGTAAAAGGCTCCTTGAAGGTGCTGCTGCGAGCAGCCTGCCCCTGTGACGTGTGTTCCTTCCCCCTGCACCCGACCCCTGCAGGAGCCTCTGGCTGCCGTGAGTCCCGAGGGGCTGCGAGGGCAGCACATCCCTGCCTTTGGCACTTTGCAGTTTGCACAAGGAAAGCGAGGAGCTCTGCACCTGGGGAGCCTCTGGCAGAAACCTTTTTCTCTCTGTTCAGTCACCAGGGTTGGCTGCAAATGGGTGGAGTGTTTGGTAGGTGCACAGGTTAGGCTAGAAGGAGCTGTCTGGTTTGGCTCCTGCATTTCACAGGTGACATTTCAATCCATTTAGGCTGTACTGAGCCCCAAGAACTAATGTGTACTTGAACTGTGTTAACAAAATGCATTGGCTTGATTTTGAGGCACTGGGACACAAAATCCACTGGTAGCCTGCTGCAAGGGCTTCATATTCTCACTGTTTAAATATTTAAACCAGATTTCTCCTTGCTTTGGCTTCTGGTTTCTAATTCTGGAAACATCCATCCCTCTGATTCAGAGAGCCTGAATGGGACTTTTCCCCCCCAGACTTGTATTTAAACACTCTAATGTCCCTTCTCAATCCACTTTTTGACAAGGTAAACGGATAGAACTCTGTAAATCTTCCACTATAAGGGATTTCCTGCAGCCCATGAATTATTCTTGTCTTTCCTTTCTACATCTTGTCAAATTTTTCAGTATTTTGTAAAAATGTTCATTTTGGAATTGAGTGTTGAAGCCCCAGTGCCATGGACAAGGTTTCCCTGCCCCTGTGCCTTAAGTCTGCAGGGGATTGTGTTTTCCCTCTTCTCACAGCGTTATACAGGAGCTCACAGTGGCTGCTTGTCTGGTCAAGTCTGATCATCCAAAAGTCTCGGCTTTCCATGATAGTGTTTTCCCTTCTCTGCAGCTATGCTCTGGGTTCTTATTTCCTGGATGCTTCACGTGGGGCTGTGTCCAAGTCCAGCCTGTGTGAATGGACCTGGCTGACTGATGGACCAGGTTACTCACAGCTTTCATAGTTCTGTCACCCACATACTGTATCAGTTGTTATTTTTACTTTCAGATCCAGGTTGAAATGCAATTTTGCATCTGACCTACGCTAACTTGAAAAGCATCATTGAGTGCAACTTCTCATTAGCTTCTTTTTGAGACGTGCAGGCTGGGCATTTCTTAATCCTCTTAGTATTTGATTATGTACAGTAAATCTTTCTGACTTACGGTGCTAGGTCAATGCCTTATAAAAATTTAAGTATGTCGCACCTATGCAGTCCCCTTTGTTAAACCAAATGTATAATGATGTCATCTAAGAATGAAATTAGGGTTTGGGGTTGTTTGGGTTTTTTTTACTACAGAATCTGTATTTCATAAAACCTTTGTGTTATAGGTTTTATTTTTTCATTCACTAATTCTTCATCTCTACAGTTTTTCTGTAATTTTGTCATTGAGCCGTTTCATTTGCCTTTTGGGAGTACTGTCATGAGTGTCTTAAGGTATTTCTCTGATATCCCAAGTTTAATTAAGATCGGAATCACTGGGCAAGAGAGCTTATTAGTGAACTCTTTCAGGACTCCTGTTACTTTGCTGATTTCAAAATACACATCCATAGTAGGTGTTGTCTCATCTCCTACTTTGATACTATGGTACTAGATAGAAGTTGCTATTTTCTTATGATTGCTACATGTTATTCCTTTCTTTATATGGAATTGGAAGTATTTGTTGACTGGTTCCTCCTGTTCTGTGTCACTAGCATTTTCACCATTTTAATCTAGCATGGATCAGTACTATTACTAAGGTTTCTTTGTTTATTTTGTGATTGAAAGGAATGAAAGAGCAAAATATTCCTTTCCTTTTACCACTAGTTTTGCTAGTCACAAAGCTTTCCTCAAGAGTTTTCTCTATTTTTATAGTGTCTAATTTATGTTGGTTGCTGTCTGGCCTTCACCTTTTCCATCCATTAAGTTTCTCCTTACAGGAGAGTTTAATTCATATTCCTCTGCCTTCTTTCTTTTTTTCCCATGTACAACTCAGTTTATAGTTTTGCTCCCCTTCGAAGTTATCAGACTCAGCACAGGTTTATTACTACTTGTGGCTCTCCTCTGCATGTCCATATTCCACATGAACGGGACAAAACCGCCAGCTTCACTCAAGTTGTTCTCTCATTTTGAATGCATCATCTTGAACTCAGAAAAATGACTTGGTTTGGGTGCAGTGTCTTGAATTAAGCTGGGAAGGCTTTAAAAGTCGGAATAATTCTTTGCTGACTGGTTGAATTCCCTGGGGAATGGCTCACAAGTTAAAATTCTTTGCAATGATTTTTCATTTTATGTTAAAGGTGCTTGAAATCACCTTTCCTGGTCCCTGGTTTGAGGTGTTGTTTTCTGATGTCTGCTGCCCTTTCCCCTCGTTGGAATCTGCTACCTAGCATGGGCATCCATATGTATTTAAGGCTGTACAATTCCTGTTCCCAGTCATTTCAAAGGTGTTACTGTTCGTGTTTGTGCAGTTTGCTGCTGAGCCTATAGCTTTTACTGTTGCCCAGGAAGAAACTAATTATTTCTTACTAAGGGACTTTCCCACTGAGCTTCCAAAATGCCACTTTATTCCAGGCCTCCTTTTCTTTCTTACCAATGAGAATTTCTCTGTTTACCCAGTCCTGTTGCTGATGTGGAAATAATTGAAGATACCTTACCCTCATTATCTTTGTTACTTATTTTAGTTCTGATTAGGTTTTCCTCTTTGGATTCCCAAGGTTGTTTAACATGTTCAGAGTGCTCCAGGTGGTTTAAAAAGTACAGTAGCTACCTGCGAGACACAAAATGTAACAACTTGTACAAAATTCTTCCCTCTTCAGATGAAGCCTGAGGTTCCGCAGTCTGCAGCTTTGTGCACTCAAGCCAACAACGGTTCAATTATTTACCTCCCACTCACAAGAGTGGAATATTCTCTTAACAAGATCCCATGGTCCTTCTTCTTCAGCTCCATGAATTCTTTGACCCTGCATTTTCATTGTGATGCCAGCCCATTCGTTTCTGTATGTTTGTACCCAAAAGACTTGACAATGACTCTGGAGTTCTGTATTAGGTTGCATCTTGTATCTTTGCTGAAAAGCAATAGCACTTTTTCTTGTCCTTTTCCAAGCTGATTTTCTGTTCTTAGCTGAATTTTACAAATTATCATTGCTTTAAAAGGAAACATCATGTAGGCTGGAAATCATTTAGAAAAGTCACCCACAAACAGTAACAGAATCTCAGCCGTGACTAATGATAGTACTGCTAGTCTATAATTCACTTAAATCTTCAAGAAAGATTTAAGACTTTTATAATTTAAAGCCTTATGGTTAATCAACCATGTCCCTTATTACAGTTTTTTTGTTAGTTATCACTGCCATTGAAACTGCCACTCTGTATTACTACATTTTTTTATTTTCATCCATAGGGTCTTGCTATGCCTTTGTTGAGTACATTAAAGTCTTCTCCTATAAGAAGTCTTTCTTCTTGTGTAATGAATTACAGACCATGATCAAATCACTGCATTCATCTTTCCAAACAGCTAAATTAAATGGAGCTGGTGTAGGTGTCTCACAGTAAGGCTTGGCTCCATCGTGTAGTTCTTATCTGTTGCCTTTCTTTTCCCTGTCAGTGACCCGGCTGTGTAGCGTTCAGTTGAAGTCTTGCTACATTAGGCCTAGATGGCTATCTTGAGCCACCAAACTTACATTGCCATACAAGGATATCTAGTTCTTTTAATGAGGTCTTTTTCTTCGAATTAAAACAAACAGCAGTACGTTCCTTTTCTTAGCTGAGTGCAGCCCCTGTCAATGACACTGTGATTTTGCCACATCAGTGTTAGGTTAACTGCCTTACAGCAACCTGGATGTGCCCACTTGCTTTGTAAATACTTTTGAAGTAAAAGTATTTGCTGGTCTTCTGGAATACATTCAGAACTTCAGAGTTGTTTGGAAAAGAAAGCCCATTGCTTCCATCTGCTTGCCAGATAATTCTTTTCAAATTACTGATTGTCAGTTTCTAGCTATGCAACTTCTAGGATGTTTTATTTAATGGGTAGAACTAAACATCTTCCTAAATCTCATTGGCAATAGGTAATATTTCATTACCTCATGGATGTGTCTACATCATCCAACTTTCTTCCTAATATAGAATATAATTATGAGATTCTGTCTGTCTTCTATATTTTTATTGATTATTTTATCATCTTTATATCAACTAAAGGATATATATCATGTTTAGGATTTTCTTCTAATATTTTGCAGGTAATGTACCTGGAAGCTGCCCAAGTTTACTAGTGCAGTTTCAGAACACAGAATGAAATTGCTCTGTATACTTCCTGAACTACAAGATAGGTACCTGTTCAATCGTCCTTTCAGGTACAACAGATTAAATTTGTGTGCATGGTTTCTTGTTTCTGTATAGTAGAACACCAAAGTACTAGAGAGATGTAGTAACTTGGTCCAACAAACATTTCATGTAGTGTCTGTGTAATGAATGGAAAAAAAACTGCAAGAAAAGAAATCGTGACACCAAAGAACTAGAGTCTACGCCTAGTTTTGCTACTGAAGTAGGATATGTTTTTGAAACATGGACACAGCTGTAATCTGTGGCCTTTGGCATCCTCTTTCGTTTGTAAAGCTAATTAACCCCCTTGGGGCCGACTGCTGCAGATCAATCGTCTGCCATTTGTGAGAATGAAGTGTGGGTACATCGTGTTTCCTGAAGATAGGAAATGCAAAGTTCAGGGACCTCTGAACTGAGAATGTTAAAGAGTGAGAAGAGGTGAGCGTACCTCAGCAGCAAAAAGGCAACTGAACAAGAGTCTGAAGTTATAGGTCTCCTGCTGGGTTCTGCATGAGGATCCCTTTCAAGCACCTGCCTTCACCTCACAGTCCTTGGACAACATTTAAGAAGTCTGTAAGGTAACTGAAAAGCTGGAGGCTTGAATTTGGTATGCAGATGTTTACATTTCCAAGGGAAAACACGCAGGCATCTGTAGATCAATAAAGGTTGAGAACCACTCCTGCAGACTGCTTCCATAGGCCGTGCAGCCACCCTGTGGGAGGTGCCGAGGCCTTCTGGGCAGCACTGCTCATCCCGCAGGTCCCCTCTCGAACCAGGAGCTACCTCCAGGATTAACTGCAGGATGGAGCTGCAGTAGCAAACTGGGGTGAGAGGGAGTGTGATGACCACTGGGGTGAGGCTTTGTTAGTACAGCACTTGCCAAAGGATCAGCGTATGAGGCTGGGTGAGGGTTAGACATCAGTGGTCCTGGGTCTCTAGAGCTTATTTCAGCTGGGAAAGCACCTTCCTGCACAGTCACCTGTGCCCATGCTCGGACTTCAACGTGCAGAAATGTTTGCTCTAAAAAATATTCCACCTCTCGACAAATAGCTACTGTGGTGACACTTCCTCTGTGGGTGCGGATGCTTCTGGAGCCCTGAGCGATGCAAACCCTTCCTTTGACTTTGTAAAGAAAGCAAAAATATCAAGCTTTCCTGGACTCAGAGCTCAGGAACTCGTTTATGCTGGAATGGTGGAGTTTTACTGCTGTGAGACCACACAGGCACACAAAACTGCCTCTCCCCTTTATTTTGCAACTTCACAGTGGCAATTCATGCAGTTAGGAGACACATTTGTACACTTTACTCAGATTTGCCATTTAGATTTTAGGCAGGTGTCTCTTCTTTGCCCTATCGTTTGTATCTGCGGTGACAAGAAGTCCAGAGGGAGTTTGTCTCTCCATTTCAGTGGTCGAGAATTCTGACATCTTCCTAGCCTTGGCTTGGAAGATAAGATGGAGTTCCCAGGTGGTCTCTTAAACAAATTAGTGATGTCTAAGAGTGTCTAATTTTTAACATCAGCTCTGTTCAGCCTGGTAGCCCCAAGCAGGATGTGTTTGGGAGATTCTGGTTTAGGACTGTGACATGGTATAGGGAGCAGATTTTTCTTTTTTTTTTTTTTTATGTAACAGCCACATCCTTCCCCTTAATTAAGAGTGTAAGGCAATTTATACAAGAATTTTGAAGTACTTTAAAGAGGCTTAACAATAATGTTCAGCTAACTGAAGCCAGCTGCTCCACATGGGAACTGAAAAGACTAAGAAATGTGTTTTGAATAATTAAAAATATGTCATAAATAACTTAAATGACTGTAGGAAGACGAATGGAAAACTCCATCTTCAGAACACAGAGGATCTCTGAATTAACCAAGTAGTTTGACAGCAAGATGGTTCATAGTTCAAACAGCTGCAGTTCCTTTATATAACAGCTCCTCAGTCTTGCAGTGCAGGCTGCTCAAAGACTTAATCCCAGTGTATCCACATAAATAAAGGCATGGTGTCTTGGAATATCTTTGGGAGGAAAGAGAGAAAAAGAAATCTAGTCACTTCTTGTGGCCAGTGCTGTGGGATCACTCAGTCCTGAGCAATGGCTGTCATTATACACACTGTCAGGAAAAAGAGAATGGTGTAGGTGAGTAGGCGGAAAAAGGTGGGTAAAATGTAGTATTTACCAAACCCAGTGCCTCCTAAAAGGTATAGGATGCTAAATGAACGCTGCCCTCTTGAAAAAACAATCCTGCATCTCTTACAATCTATGGATCAACAGAAGTAAGGTAATTTTGTCTCAGTTCCTCCATAATCTCATGTGACTTCACAACACCGCACCATGCGTGTAGCAAAGGACGGCTAGGGAAAGGCTCAACTCTGCAGCACGAGGGGCTCTAAACCTTCAAGTGGCTCCTGGTGTATGGTCATGAAAGTGGGTCTGTTGAAGAAAAAGAGCACGGTCACATGTTTAACTTCACTCCCTTGCTTTGTTTGTCAATTAGAAGTGTTACATTGTACCAGTCCTGCTGCAGCAGCGACCATCCACCTCCTTTTGTGACGCAGCAGCAGCTGCTCCGCACGGGTGGATTATGAGGTGAATGGAAATCCACAGTGCCAAGTCAACAGCACTTCCTCGCCCAGATCACAGCATGGGTCAGGTTGGAAGGGACCTCAGGGGGTCANGTACCAGTCCTGCTGCAGCAGCGACCATCCACCTCCTTTTGTGATGCAGCAGCAGCTGCTCCGCACACACGGACGGATTAGGAGGTGAATGGAAATCCACAGTGCCAAGTCAACAGCACTTCCTCGCCCAGATCCCAGCTTGGGTCCGGTTGGAAGGGACCTCAGGGGGTCACTGCTCCCACCTCCCTGATCAAGCAGGGCCATCCCAGAGCACGTGGCACAGGATGGCCTCCAGATGGTTCTGGAATATCTCCAGTAAAGGAGACCCCACGCCCTCTCTGGGCAATCTGTCCCAGTGCTCAGTCACCCGCACAGTCTGAGCACAGTACAGAAGTTCCTCCTCATGTTCAGGTGGAACTTCCCGCGCATCACTTTCTGTCCCCTGCCTTTTGTCCCAGTGGATGGCACCACCGAGAAGAGCCTGGCGTTCTCCCTTCAGATACTTATATGGGTGAGGTCCCCTCTCAGGCAGACGAGGCCCAGCTCCCTCAGCCTTTCCCCGTCGGAGCGATGCCCCGGAGCCCCGGTCCCGCTCGCTGCCCCCGGCGGGACGGCGCGGGGCAGCCCCGCGGAGCCCGAAATGGCGGCGGGAGCGGGGCGGAAGTTGCCGGGCAGGCGGGCGGAAGCGGCTTCGCGGCCGGGCAGCGCCGCTTCCGGGCGGCGNGCAGCCCAGCCCGGCTGTCGGGCGCCCGATCCCCGGGCCGTGCGGAGAGACCCCGTCCGTGGGGCAAGGCTCGGCTGCAGCTGCTGCGGGAGCCCTGACACCGCGGCCCCGCGACTGGTTTGTCCCCTGAGAAAGGAGCCCGGTGCTGCTCCGGCCGCCTCTCGGGAGCGGGAGCTTGGCTGTCAGTGGTTTCCCGGGAAAGACATCGAGCCAGAGATAACTTTTGGGTCTGTGGGGCGGTAGTTATGGTAGTTTTTTACGCTGTCGATTTACAAACGCAGCCCTGCTTTTCTGGCCGAAGAGGAGCTCTGTAGGTGCTGATGGAGTTGGTAACGTTATCAGAGCCCTCCTATGGTACCTCCTGTTTTACCATCATGCCTTAAGGTGCTTAAAACTTTGTCAAACTCTGCCCTTTGGGAATGAGACCTTCAGTGCATGTCTTACCCACGTGTTCTTAAAATAGCCGAGCAGATCCGTCAGAGGAGTTGTTTCTCAATGAACGGGCTAATGAGTTAAGATTGAATAACCTGTTCTTTGAGGAGTGCTGTTCGCGCGTTTTCCTGCTGGTCTGGTGTTGGCACTAGAGGCAGGGGAGGATGTTCACGGGGTGCTGTGTTTGAAGCTGGGTAGTTCTGGTAATGTGTCTTCTGCTTCACTGTACCTGGCCAGTTAAATCTCTCACTGTTTGCATGTGCGTGGGAAAAAATAGAGTTTGGCTCTTCAGAAATCTTGCTACACTGGGTTTATTCCAGCACAGGAATGAAAAGGTGCTGATATGGACACGGGGTCTCATTCCTTGGGTCTCCAGTGCTCCTTTTGTCCATAGGAAAGGAAACGTCTCTAAGAATGTTCAAGAACCATAGTAAATTTCAGTGAAAGCTGAAAAGAAGCTGCAGTTAAACAGGGAAGGATCTAGGAGCTGCTAAGAAGGAGGATGCAAAAGCCAGGAAGAAGAGTTGGATGAGGAGGCACGTTATTGGAGAGGAGCAAAGATTTATGTCCTTATGCAGTTCTCATTCCGTTGTGGAAGGCTGCAGTTGAGAAGGGTTGGGAAAGAAGAGGAAGAAGCAGATGGACGAGGAGTAAGTGCATAGGGAGGATGCAGGGTTTTCCTGCTGGGAGGGCAGAGGTGTATTTTGGGTAAGAGCTGCAGAGCAAAGATGAAGGAGCAAAAGCCTGGGATCTGCAGCTGGTAGGCAGAGGTGAGCAGGATGCAGCAGTGAGTGTGGAGAGGTACCGTAGGTGCCCCGTTGGAGAGAAGGGAAGGCTGGTGGCTGGAGAATGCTCCTGGCAAAGTCAAACATCTCTGGATTGTGTCATCACAGTCAATTAAAATCAGCCAACCCCCTGGGAACTCCTCTTCCTCTCTGGTACAGACTTGCAGAGGAAATGACAAACTCTTCTCTCTCAGCTGAGATTTGTGGTCCCGCGATTGGATTAGAGATTCTCGTCCTGTTGAAGGTGGATATTAATACAGTGGAGTCACTGTTACTGTTGAGGTATCTTGCTTTAAAAAAATGAAAGTGATGCGCACAATCTAAAAGTCCTTAAAAGTATCTGGTTACAAGGATTTTAGGAAGAACAAAACATTCTTTGCTGTGATGGTTTAGGCTTTTTTGCTTACTCTTAGATCTCTAAGGCCTTTTTCAGTTTTGTCTGGTGCAATATTGCTTCCTGTTATTAGCTAATCATAAGACACTTGCTATGCTTATTCTAGATTTCTTTCAGAAAAGCATAAATGAATTGTGATAGTTGGAGTCAAGAAGCACCCATCACAGTCTTCAGTAAGTTAGGCTGCTGATAGGTGATAGCATGTATTTCTAATTACCCGTGTTGTTCTTCTCGAAGCCTGCTCTCCTCTTCTGGAGTTCTGCCTGAACTCCTGGCTCTGTGAAAATGCAATGCAGTGTTTTAGACACGAGTCTTCTTCTTGGTGCTAAATGATTGACAGCATTCCGTTTCCTACTTGCTGCTTCCCTTTTTTTCCCCACATCATTTCAGTGTTTTCAAAACATTCAGTTCTGTTTTAAAGTAGTTCACTAATATTCTAAAACTTCCTGAAATTTGATAGAAATAAATAGCCCAGAACTTTTGGTCATCTCTTACAAAAAGCATCTAATTCTTAACTTGCATTCTTGTCTTGGAACAGAATTCTTTTAGTAGTGTAGTGCTATTGCAGACACAGTTTTCAGCTGAATGCCTTTTCTCCTCCCACAGAGATTCTCTTTCCTATGGTTTTCTGTCTGGATCTGCTCAGGGAATGAATGAGGAATGTGTGATGAAAGAGGGCAGTTACTTGTAGCACCTCTTCGTATCTTTGAATAAAGGAAGGTGTGTAAGGAATTAAGTGAAAATTGTAGGAAGAAAAAAGGTGGCCTCCTGTTAGAAGCAGCTGAATATCACTCTGACGAAGTGAGTTTGATGTTTTTATTTATGTTGTGAGTCCCACTTTATACAGGTTTTCCTTGCTTGGATTGTGCTTCCCTCAGATTACGAGTGGAAATTTTTAGTCAGAGGAGCAGATGTGCAGAATCCTCATAGCTGCATCTGGAGTCTGCCTTGAACAGATAATTTTGAAAAGTCAGGCTGTGAAGCATTTTCGCACATTTCAAGAGGAGAGTTTGTAATTAGCTGGCCTTCTTGGCTTTAATCTCTTGCCCTCAGTAAATCTCTTGGCTTTCATTCTGTTGGTGAGGGACCTGGGCCAGTCCACTGCAGCGTTGTGAAAACATTTGAGTGGCACAATAGTGAGCACCTTGAAAAGCTGATTACAAAGTCAGTTTTCACATTGAGCTCTGGGTCTGAGCGTGTGACTCTGTATTGAGCAAAGAGAATAAAATAAAGCTTTGAATCAGTTCTCAGTCACTGGGAATGAGAAACACCTTGTATGAAGAAACATCATGTGATTAGGTAATTTAAAACTGTATATTAAAATGCATGAGCAGTCTGACAAAGTTAGGCATACAGCCCCAGTTGCTTCGTTCATATACTTTGAGTCCTCTACTTTAGACACCTGAAGTTCTTGTCCATGATTTTTTTGTGGAATAGCCAAGTTAAGAACAGTTCTCTTAGTAAAAGGTGTCTAGAAGCTTCTTAGGTCAGCTTTTTCAGCAGCTTTCAAGTCCTTGCTGTAATTTGAAACTGGGTTTAGACCTAGGATTAGGCATGCTCTTTCCTTGGCTTTGAGCTGTTAATTACAAAGCAGATCTGTCTAAAACGTGCTATGCTCTTAGCAGATGTTTTTGCAGCAGAAAAATATGCACATTCCTTCTGAGCTGAGCATCCTGACAGAGAAATTCCAAATCTTGTCTGCTCTGATCGCCTTCATTCCTTCATCCTACTTACTGAGCCGAAGGACTCAGGGAACGGGAGAAGAGGAATGTGTCTTTTCCAGTTCTTTTCTTCCTCAGTGTTTTTCTCCGGTGGCTGAATTTAAACATAAAAAGATTTCCATCTCTTCAAATATTGTCCTCCTTCTGGTTTCTCCCTGAGTTTTCTTCATGTTTGGAAGTTTCAAGAGGATTGTAGAGCTCCTTTGCGGAAGACATCGTTGGAGCACGCATACTCAGCAAACGGTCCCAAATCAAGTCTCTGTTTATATGTGAACGTGCCATGAGTGTAGGGATTGTCGTTATAGTAGAGGGAACTGCTGTGCAGCCACCTGTGTTTCCTGCCATCAGTGCTTCCCTGTTTACCCACCTAATGGGTGCCAGAATAAAGGACATGTACTTAGTGACAACACATGAATAATCTTTTATGGCAGCATACCAAGGCATGTACTTCTCCTCAACAAGAACTGTTTCCATCTTCCCTCACCTCAAATCCCTGAGGAACTAAAGCCAGCATTTCATCTCAATTAGTCCTAAACATTTGGGAGAGTCATAAGCAGCAGGAGTAGCAGGTGATCTTGGTGAGCTGGAGAGGCAGAAGGCTGTCCCAGGCCTGGCTGCTCAGATGGCTGCCTTATATTAATTCTGTTGCCTTGAAGGTCACCAGTCAGGGGACCTGTTCCAGGAGCAGGCACTAGGACATTTCTGCCTCAGTGCAGAGGGTGATGGAGACAACAGGCTTAGATGAGGAGACCTCAGCTGGTGAGTTAACATGGTACTATGTAGCCAATGTACCTTGGGTTTTTCCCCTTTTTTACACTGCTTAGGGAGGCATCAAATTTCCTTTGCTCCTTCCGTTTGCATTTGTCAGTAGGCACATAGAGATGCACCAGTTCAGGGCTTGTCAATGCTAGAAAACTTAAGCCAGCATTAGCACAGAGCAGCAGAAGCAGCACATGCCCTCATGGAAGTCATCTTCTTTCTCCTACAACTGACATGGGAATGTCCTTTCGTTCCCTGATAACATTAGCTAACCCAGCAGAATAGGATTATTCTTTCGGAATAGCTACATCTGCCTGGATTTTCCTCTGGACGGCTTCATGAAATGAGGGTGCGATGGGTGTCGTCATCCTAATGCTCCTAGAGGACATGAGTGTGATGTCGGAAATTGCTGTAGGCAAACCCTTGATTCCTTCCCAGACCTGGCTGTGTTCCAAATTCCCCAGCAGTTCTTTTATCTCTTGGATTCCCTACCTTCATTACTCTTATCCCCTCCCCAGTGTAGCATGCAGCCATACCCCTGTCCCTGCCTCCACAGTTTCTCACATCATTCTTCAGAAATGCGAGTCTCTTACCAAATCGTTTCTCTACTTGTCACTGTTTGAGTGTAGTGAAAGATGTCTTTCACCTTGCTGAGACTTTGGATGAGTTACACCTGTGATGCACCACACATGATCTATGGAAAATTACAAGATTTCATGTAGGGGAGAGAATTTGGTGATTCATAGGCATCATTTGTTTCTGTGTGAAAGCTACTGGCACAGCCCACACTGAGCTGACACATATAATGACCAATTCATTTAGAATTGATTTTGTTGTTGGCTGATATTTTTGTTGGAGCTGATACAAGATGGCTTGACATGGCAAAGCGTGCTGTGTTTTCTCTGTATTTCTTCACTTACCCAACTGCAAATCTGATGTCATTGTTTTGGCAAACAGCCCTGTGATCTCTTTGCTGGTTGGCCTTGCCTTTGGAGGTCTGTGGCAGGCTGGAAATACGATATGGCCACAGAATTCCTGGGTGGCTGTGGCTAAATCAGTCTGCTATGCACCTGAGCACCCTCTTTGTAAAACTGTACATAGGGTTATCCCTTACCAAGGTGTTGTGAGGATAATGGTACAGGTTGGGATTTTTTATTGCAGCAGGGCTAAGCCATCTCTGAATAGAGGGAAAGGGATATATTGTACTCAAGCACCAATTTCAGTAAACTGTGTAGGAAGGTGACTGATTACTTGAGAATGCAGGACAGAGTAGAAGCAAAGAAGTAAAAGGGTGATAAACTTTGAAAGGAGGGATATACAAGACACCCTGCCCCCTAATGAGGGAGGAAGGAAGCTCCTGAAGATTGCTGCAAGCCAGTTGTCCTGCAGTGTACTTCGAGTGCTACAAAATTATGAGAATCGCAGAGCACTGAAAAGTCTGATGTGCTTCCCCAACAAGATCCCAGCCAGTTTGCTGTCTTGGGGAGCAAAGAATTTACCCTCTCGTTGTGGCAGTCCCTGGCACAAGCAGGAATTTTTTTAGTTGCCTTCACTAATGTGGTGTCTGAAGTGTTTGCTGAAATCTAAGCTGTTCAATAAAGCAACTGTGGTTATGTTTCAAAATGTATTTTCCCATTTTTTAATAAAATTTAAACGTGCATCTAAACGTGGTGGATGAACAGATGTCTTGGGAAGGGCACTGTGTTTGCATGGTCCTTGGTGCTGTGGATCCTTTTTTAGGACTTTGGACAGCACAAATCCATTGTTTGGCACAGCACAGACGTGCTGCGGAGGATTGAAGCACAATTGGAGTTACCAGGCTGTGTAGGCTTGCTCTCTGCATTTGTATGTCACAGTTAACAGCTGAGTTAAGTAGCTGAAGTTTAAATACCAGTTGCCTGCACCTGGCACCCCACACGTGTTTCTAAAAAGAAGTAAATAAAATAATAATGATTGGAGAGGAAAAAAAGTGTTGGATTCTGACTTTTGGAGAAAGAGTGCATGGTTCATAAGGGAGAAAACAGCATGGTTATGGATGCCTGTGGAAGAGTGAACAGGGGAATGACAAGGAAAGAGGAGAATAAAAGAGACGAAAGAAGAATGGGGATAGTGAAGGAATAACATTTGAGGAGAGGAAAGACAAAGGTAGGTAGAGAGACTTTAGCCTGTGATCAGAAATGAAAACAAGGTAAGAAAAGGAACGGATGAAAAAAGTTCACTGAGAGACCTGCACCAGTGATTTTCAGGGTAACCATACCATGAGAGGAATCAGTAGGGCTGCACAAGGGTTCTCCATGGATCTGTGCAATGAGTCCATTAGGAAGAGATTGCCAGCAGGTCAAGGGAGGGATCCTGCCCATCTACTCAGCCCTGCTGAGGCAATCTGGAGTGTTGTGTCCCATTGTGGGCTCCTCATTAAAGAGAGACATGGAGCTCCTGGAGCATGTCCAGCTGAGGGGAATGAGGGTGATTTGGAGACAGGAGCATCTCTCTTAGGAGGAAAGGCTGAGGGAGCTGGGCCTGTTCAGCCTTGAGAAGAAATGTCTGAGAGGGGACTCACCAGTGTCTGTAAGTATCTGCAGGGAGGGTGTTGAGGATGGAGCCAGGCTCTTCTCAGTGGTGCCAGGCACTAGGACACAAGGCAGTGGGCAGAAACTGATGCCCTGGAAGTTCCACCTGAACATGAAGAAGAATTTCTTTACTGTGTGGGTGACCAAACACTAGAAGAGATTCCCCACAGAGGTTGTGGTGTCTCCCTCTCTGAACATATTCCAGAACTGTCTGGAGGCAATCCTGTGCCACGTGCTCTGGGATGACCCTGCTGGAGCAGGGAGGTTGGAGCAGATGACCCACTGTGGTCCCTTCCAGGCTTGCCCATCCTGTGATTCTGTGACAGTGGCATTAATGCCAGCCCACGCTTTGAGCCAAGCTGCTGGCCTTCCTAGCACTTTCTTCCTTGAACATTTTCACCATCCTCCTCTTCCTCTCTTGCTACTGTGCCATTTTTGTGGAAAGAGGCCCTTGCTTTTCCTTACTTTTCTGTCCGTTGTTGCGTATCATCACTCTTCTCTAGTGATCAAAGATGCCTCTAGGGTGTTTTTTCTTTACAATTATCAGTTTCATAAACTGAGAATTATGTGGGTATTTTATGATAGATAGTATTTAGTCATGATAATTTTAGGTGAATCTTACTAAGATGAGAGAGCAAAATTAATTGTAGAGGAAAAAAGGAGAAAAGCAGGAGGAAATGAAATTACATAAATAACATGAATGTTTTTAGAAATAGTGAGGGAAAAGTGTGGTGATAGGAATGAGGAAATGGAGACTCAAATCTAGATTTTTTTTTTAATGGGACTTCTCGGGTGGTAATGTCTGATAGCCAGCACAGCACAGGTCAAGCAATTTCAGCAAGTGTTCTGGCCCCTGTGATAAATTCTGTGATGCAGAGAATCACTTCTGTTTAAGGCTATGCAAGTGCTTTGGAGTTAAGCTGCAGATAGTAGAAAACATCCCCATAGCTAGATTAAGTTATGTACCATACAGATAGTTTGTTGCTCACTTATAACTTGCTTAGCTGCAGCTTTATCTTGTTATGCTTTTTGTTATTGCCAGACTCTCTCTGGATCATAATTTGTAATGGTCTGCTCAGCTTCCTTCCACTTTCAGTTGAGCAGATAAAGTATCTTTGTAGCAGTTCTGAGTATAAAGTCACTGCACTGTGACTTGTTTCATTTTCTCCCAGTTTATTGACGAAGCAGATGTAGAACATTTGTCCAATAATACATTTGCAGAGTGAAATATTTCGCTGTGGTTTTAGGAAATCATTTTGCTGGTTTTAGCAGGGAAGGAATTCAACTGACAGGGGTTTGTCTCGTCAGCCCCAGTAGAAGCCTGCCCAGCTAATGAGCCTCTGGAAGATCATGGCTCAGACTCAGAAGTGCATAAATGATCCGCCCATGGTGCCTGTGCTGAGCATGTGCTCAGCCAGAGCCAGAGCCAGGTGTCAGCTCACCTGGAGGCAGGAAACGAGGCAGGGGAGCCACAGGCCCGGCCGAGGGGCTGCGGAGAGAGGAGCTCTCAAGGGGCTCTCACAGGCTGAACTGATGAGGCCGGGCACGTAGAGGCAAAAGAAAGACAGACAGATGCCATCCAGACAAGGGCATGTGCTGGCGTTAGTGGTGGTGGCAGATTTTTACAGTGACGGCTGTAAAAACTAGAGCACAGATCCTTTCAGATTCTGTAGCGGAATCAAACTCCTGGCTGAGTTTCTCCTGGTGCAGAAACATGGCTGTGAAATGTGACCGTAACCTCGTGTGGGGTTGTTCTGCCCGCACAGCAGCATCCTACTGGTTTTTGTGCTAGCTCAGGTGCTTGCTCTATCTAAACGTTTCTAGCCCTGCTGAGGGAAATCTGACAGTACCTGGTGGAATTTGTGCTTTTACCATCTGTCCTTTTCAGAAGAGAAAAAGGAAATTACATTAATCCTTTCTAAAAACCACAAAGTCCAGAATTTAGAAGCTGTGATCTTCCAGGATTAATAAACTCAATATAAATTTGACATATTATGTGCAGTACTGGAGCAGCTCCTGTTTTCCTCTGGAGGATACCTGTCTTGTCTTCTGCAGCAGATGCTTTGGAGAGGAATGAAAAGCAGCGTGCTGCAGTATGACCCGTGTTTCATTTGCTGTATAAATTGAAAGGTTTAGAGTTGATGAGGCTGGGGATTGCAGGAAGGAAAAAGGCATGGTCTCTAGATTCCCAAGCTGGATTTCATCCCTGCCATAAGCTCCCTCTGTAAGCAATAATAATTTTCAGCATTGTGTCCCCGTCGTGTTCTGAGATGCTTTTTCGAACCGTAGGGATGTAATCCAGTAGTCTGCTGCTTAAACCTCGTGCAAAGTCTGTCATGCTGAACAAACATGGAAGTATCAAATTCAGGATGTGCCCACAGACTTAATTTTGCCGCTTTGTAGTTTTTCAGAATTTGAATTTGCGCTGTTAACTGTCCTTGAATACAGAGGGGTGATGTGCATGTGCCGTGGATTATGTATCTGGGTACTTAAGGACACCTACTATCTGAGCATTTCTCAGGTAGCTAAATCAGAAATGGCATCAGAAATCTGTTGAAGCAGCAGCTTGATTGCTCCTAAGGATCCTGTATGTAACTTACTATTATGCTGTTTGGGCAAAAAACTAAGTAAAAGGAACAACTTCTGTGCTCAGCAAGGCCCACAGTTGGTTTTACCTCTTACAGGAATTAATTGCACGTCCTGTTATGTAGTACTTGTTAAAACTTGTTAAAACCTCCCTCTTGCAAACAGAACCTTCCCTGTCAACAGGTTGCTCTTCAGGGAAGTGGAAAAGCATCCATTGCTGTAGAAATACGTGCAGTGAAAATAGAGACTGCTGCCTGGACTGATGTGTTGGACAGCTTTGGTGATGGCCAGCCAGACACACCTTCAGTTGCTCTCCCTGTGAGCTGAGAGCGAGTTCAGGAAGCTCAGACATGCTTGTGTCGTGTTTGTGAAGAGCTTTTCCCACCACCTTTTTTTTTAAACCTGCAAGAGAGATTTATTATCCTTATTAGGTATAAAGGTGACAGTAATCAAGCTTAGACTTCAGGTTAATGCAGTGACACTAGATCTCGTTTTGATTAGACAGGCATGGAAAAATGAGAATTGTTTTTATCTGCTTTGCCAGTTGAGCATCTGGTGATGCCTGGGGGGTGAGTAGCATAGTGCATTGAAAATTAATTGACTATCAACTTCACATTGCTCATTCAGAGCCCTGCAGACGTTTATTATTCACGATGTGTGGCACCCTTCCAGGTGTTGGACAGACCACACTGAGATGACAGTGCAGAAGGCACAACAAGTTACAAGTCACAGGGGGTTAAGGCTGCTCACTGTTCCCCATCCCATCTCAGACTTGATCTTTGCTCTGCTTAAAGTGTCTACTGTCCCCTGTATGTTAAATGGATGCATTAAACAGACTCACTTTTCAGTGAATTAGCATTTGATCAACTTTAATTTTTACATCCTTGGGTAGAAATAACTAAATGGCTTTATTTACCAGCTGTTGTGCTGGTTTTTTTCATTACTGAGTGGAGTTTTTGGATGGAGACGCTGTATTATAATGACTGACACTCATTAGAGATTTTGGGTTTCTGCTTTCTTAGTGTAGACCTTTCTGCATGGCAGCAGTTTTCTGCTAACTAATAAGTATTCTAGAGCTATGCTCCTGCATTAAATATATCACATTTTTATAGTCTGTCTCCTCTGGGGCTGGCAACAAATGGAAGCAGGCTGATGTGCACCAGCGGGGTGTGTGTTGTTACTGGCTAGCTTTGTTCCTGCCTTGGCATCACGGACAAGAACCTGATTTCTCCATGTATTCTCCTTTCCCTGCAGGTATTGAGAACCTGCCATTTGAATTACAGAGGAACTTCCAGCTCATGCGAGATCTGGATCAGAGGACAGAAGGTGAGGATTAGAGATGGTTTTGTTGCCAAGACAAGGAGTATGTAGCTTGACAAGCTTTGCTTTGCTTTGCCTTCTTCATGGGGATCTCCAGGCAGGGGAGGAGGCCTGGAGCTGCTCCAGTCATTCAGTCTCTCCTCATGGAGGGCACTGTAGTGGGTGTGCTGTTTGTGTATTTAATCGTCCGCTTGTTTCAGACCTCAAGTCAGAGATCGATAAGTTGGCCACGGAGTATATCAGCAATGCACGGACTTTGTCTTCAGAGGAAAAACTGGGGCTGCTCAAGCAAATCCAGGAGGCCTATGGAAAGTGCAAGGAATTTGGGGACGACAAGGTTCAGCTGGCCATGCAGACCTACGAGATGGTATGAAGGGAAGTGTCTCGTGCTTATCATGTGAACGCCCGAACTAAAGCCGCCCATCTCAGAAGGCCCCGATCTCTCATTTTCAGGCCATGCCCACTCTTGCTCCTCAGCTCTTTAGTGCAAGCCCCCTGCCCCTTTGTCCCCTCTTTGTCCTCTCCGTGCCTGCCTGGGCTCTGTCCTGTGGTAACTCCCGGTCACTGCTGTCTTTGCAGGTCGATAAGCACATCCGGCGGCTGGACACAGACCTCGCTCGCTTTGAAGCAGACCTGAAGGAGAAGCAGATAGAGTCGAGTGACTATGACAGTTCTTCCAGCAAGGGCAAGAAGAGTGAGTACCACCACTGGGCTGCAGATTGATTCAGGAGGCAGCCAAGTGACTGTGGAAGTGGTGGGGATGAAGGCAGGCACTGGAGTGGTGCAGATCAAAGACTGTTGCGCTGGAGTCTGAAGGACAGGTAAAAAGATGATGACCTGGGCTCTTCTTGTGTCAGCATATTCAAGGCCGCTAGATAAATTAAGATGGGGTGCATGGCCCAAAGCCAATATACATTCCAAAGTAGGAGTGTATTTTAGTGCTGGACAGCTTGTCACTGTCAGGTGTCTGTTTTGGTGGGGTGACAGGTGCAACACCTTTTTCTCCTCTCACCAGAGGGCAGAGCCCAGAAAGAGAAAAAAGCTGCCCGCGCTCGCTCCAAAGGGAAGAACTCTGATGAGGAAGCACCAAAAACTGCCCAAAAGAAATTGAAGCTCGTTCGCACGTAAGTGTTTAAGAGGCTTGAGGGAATGAGAAGCAGCACTAGAAATCAGACCGAGGCAAGCCTAGCCAGGCTTCCCTGAGAAGGATAGCTGATCCCCAGACTGGAACTGTGTGTCCTCTGTCCCTTCTTGGGAAGCAAGAGGAAGGAAGCTTTTTTATTCTTTCAGGGGAGTGTGGGCTGAAGGGGAAAGCAAGTCCCCTTGGGTGTTTGTACTTAAATAAGAGAAGTGTCTGTCTCTGGCAGACAAGGGCATTGTCTTGGGACACGTGAAGGTACTCAAAGCCAGTTACTTTGCTGACTTGCTTTATTCCTGTCCTGCAGTAGCACAGAGTATGGGATGCCTTCAGTCACCTTTGGAAATGTGCACCCTTCGGATGTACTGGATATGCCCGTGGACCCCAACGAGCCCACTTACTGCCTCTGCCACCAGGTCTCCTATGGGGAGATGATTGGCTGTGACAATCCAGATGTAAGAGCCTGCACGTGGTGGAAGTGGGGGGAACGGAGTGGGGATGAGTTTTGCATGGGAAGTCTTGTCTTGCTTGGGTGGGGCCTGAGACAGCAAGCAGTGACAAGGAGAGGGCTTACCTCAGGTAGATGGGACGGGCAGAGGTGTGGCTGGCCATGACCTCTGAAGTGCCTCTTTCTTCAGGGTTTTCCTTAAAATGTTTTCTTGTCCCTAAACCTAGCAAGGGAGAAGGGGAGTTCTCCTTGCTAACAGTGTGTAGGGTGGGTGTGAGTATTCGGTCCTTGGTCACTGCTAGGGGTTTAGGAGTTTGTGATCAAATGCTGGGAAACTCTGGTAGCTCGAAAGCAACAATTTCAAAAGAAAACTGCTCTTTAACTGGCTGCTCTTCATCCCAACAGTGTTCCATTGAATGGTTTCATTTTGCCTGTGTGGGTCTGACAACAAAACCAAGAGGAAAATGGTGAGTGAAGCAACCTGGGGGGCCCATTGACCTTTGGAAAGGGGAGGCCCTAGGTGGCAGGAGGAAAAGTACTATATGTACACACTTAGAAGATATCATTAAAAGGAAAAGTTGAATTAAGGCTTTGTCAGGAACCTTGGAAAAGGTCTTCTGGGACCATGTACTTGAGGCTTATGTCATGCCCTAAATGTTGGCTTTGTACTTCGCTTTCTAACAGGTTCTGCCCTCGCTGTTCCCAGGAGAGGAAGAAGAAGTAAATTCACATGAGACCTCAGTACTGCTGCAGGAGCTCTCTTCCCCCTGCCAGGGCCTCGTCCCAGTTCCCCCAGCCCTTGGGGCCTTGGCTGAGGGGAAGTCTTGCCCTATTTGTGGTTTGGGCCATCCCCGGAATGGTGTGTACCCTCACGGTGGTTCCTGTGTGTTCTGTATCCCTGGTTGCTTCTGAGTCCTTAAGGGAGGCCCTCTCTGTGTGCTATTCCAAACAGGTCTCTGAACCTCAAAGGGAATGAATGAGGGCACCAGGGTAGCCACCAGATTCCCAGGGATTCAGGTAGCCCCTGATTTTCCTTGGCTTTCCTTCAGCCTCCTCAGAGTTCATTGCCTACTCTCTGCTTAGGGAACAAGGCTATGGGATGGGGGAAGGAAAGGAGGTAAGTCTTCAGCATTTTAGGTCATTCATTTTCCTGGATCTTTTTCAGGAGAGAGGGAGTAACCAGGCTACTTCTTAATCTAGTAGGCTGATTGAGAGACTGAAAACCTGATGTGCTCCCTGTCTTTAACCATTCCACTGCTGGCATTGAGCAGCCTCTTTTGTTGGGGAGAGGAGGAGGCAGAGGGAGTGTTTAGAGCTAGCTTTGTCTCTCTTATTCCTGGGGTAAACCTGCTGGTCTGGGAAGCACACTGTGTGAAGGAGGAAGAATTTCTGACCACGTGGGGAGAAACGGCTTGGTCCAGTCTGTCTTCCGGCTTCAAAATTCTGCCTTCCTCTTGTGTAGTGGTGCTTCTCCATTATGTTGATGGTGGGAAGTTTGGGGATTCAGGTCCCGCTTGTATAATACAGAATTAAATAAAATTCATTGAAGCAAATACTCTGTTTGCCTTGATGTCACCTCCAAAATAAACTGCGGCACTTGGTCTCTCTAGTTTTTCTCTCTCTTAGCTCTGCTTTTATTGTAAATGGGGAATGTGGTGCAGCTTTTTCATGTAGCAATCCTGAACAGCACTAAAAAGTGACATCCTGTGTAAGTCAGGCTTGAAAATGTACCTCATGTACTTGCAGAAAACTACTGAGCTTTCTGTGGCTGTGAAAAATACCTGCTCCTGCAGTCCTGCCCTCACAAGAAGGTGAACATTTATTCCCACTATTGTTTCATCATTTACTTCATCAGTTGCCTTCTCGTAAATGAGGAGGAGTGAGGTTACAAAGGCCAACCCTCACTGTGTGTTGGGCAGCACAGCTGAGAAAATAAACCATCAGGACAAACCACATGTCTCCAAGAAGGTGCATAGGTTTTCCAGACACCCTGATAGCTTGCTTCCCAGTAGGTCACAATCACCTTGTCGCCAGAAACTCCGGCTGCTGTTACTAACATAACATTAGGCTCCAAAACAATTCCTGAAGAACTGCGGTCTGAAGGTCTGTAGTGTCTGCAGGTAACTGTGAGGAGACGGCCCACACTGAAGCTTCCCTTTATCAATTCCATTGGCACAGCTTGGAGACTGACAAAGCAAGTCTTCTTCCCGCTTCTGGTCTGCTCCTCAGGAGGGTTTAAGCCTTTCACCTGAAACATGGAACGTTTTCCTCACCCGGATAACCTGTGTGAGGATCCATGGAGGATTTTGCTCATTTAGTCATGAAGCCAAAGCCCTGCTCAGGTTCAGAAGACAGTGTGGGTGAAGATCAGTGCTACTCCTGCCTTGTCGTTGCACGGGGACCCTGGCAGCCATCAGCTCAGAAATTGGTTTTGTTTTCTGTTCAAGTCAGTTAGCACTGAGTCAGTCTTTGCTTTTGCCTCAAGAAGCAGTGTTCATTCTGTTTCTGTTCATTCTGCACAGAAAAAAGGATTTCTTCCCCAGGCTGTGGCTCATATGGTTTGTGGTACCCTGCCACAGTCTGGCTCTCAATCCCCAGATTGTATTACACTGCTTCCTGGGGCTCCCCTTCTTAAACAGTGGCGAAGTTAATTCTGGAGGATGTTGGCTGTGTCTCTGGCATGGTTTTGATGACAGGGAGAATCTGCCATGATCCAGTGGGTGAGCAGGCTGTGGCCGGAGAACTGATCTCTTCAGCTGGGGGTTACTCAGACATCAACTGGTGCTCAGCTGATGGAAGAAAGGGGGGATGTGGCCTGAACTTGTAAATGGGCTTTGGGCAGAGTGTGAGGGCGATGCAGGATGCAAACGCTGCTCCAAGCAGCTTGGTTTTGATGGGACAGGACGCAGGATTGTAATGGCCAGCATTAGCAGCAAGCTCTCTAGGAGCTGTGGGCTAGAGAGGTGTTTGAAGCACTAGCCAGCAGCAAGGAGCATTCCAGAGACTTCTGCTGTCACTGAGGGAATGCTCTGACTTACGCAATGAGACAATTTAGACCAAAATTTGGATAAAACCTGGGCATTTTTAAATGGCGTGCAAGTATAAATGCAAATGAAAGCACATTAAAAGCTAACCTTGGAAGAGAGGGAATAAGGGCAATAGCTGTGCAATATTTAATCACCAGAGGAGGAAAAGAACCAGTAGAAGCTAGAAAATACAAAGTACAAAAATGAAGCCAGTGGGAACAAAGCCTGTAAGTTGCAAGGCCTGAAACATGAGCAGCTTTATTTAGAATGCCTTTTGTTTTCGATATAATTGAACATGGCACTTGTCCATTACTGACTGCAGATAGCAGAATTGTTTGTAATGAGAGGAGGGGACGTGTTCTGTAAATATTTATTCTGTGTTGGTGCTGGTGTCGTATGGGGATGGTGTACTTCCTAGGCAAACAGTGAAGAAGGGTTTTAAATGGCACCTCTTGGGGCAAAGACTTTTTTGATCATCAGTCCTCAATAAATGGTGTTTGTCGTCCTGTGAAAGCCACCCGGAGGCATCTGTGGGCTGATCTCTGTCAGACTCTGGACTGCTTGGGAAAACCTATAAGGCTGGAAAAGAGCCAGCTCTGTTCTGGTCCTTAATGATGTCAAGAAGGCTGCCACAACAGTCCACGTGTGAAATACTGGAACAGCGAGGAAGTAAATTACTTCTTTCTAAAACAAGCAAGAAATCCAGGTCAACAAAATAAAATCAGTTTGACGGGAAGTAGCAAAAAAAAAATCAGTCAAAAATTACTTGAATTTTTTTTTTTTTAGATCCTTGTTAATAGTTACCTGGATCACTGTAGTGGTAATGGGATCTGAGAAGTTTACTTCTCCCAGAATTGAAGTGCTTAAAGCAGGGATATAGTCGGTTAAAGTAATCATGAACTCCGTTACAGAACTGGCTAGCTTGCAGATTTCCTGGAACAGCTGTCAGTGCAACATAAACACTTTCTAAAATGGTGCTGGAGAAATTGCCCTTTTAGAGTGATTGGAAATATCCTAGTTGATGAGTGAAGTCAAGTCTGAGTTTCAGGAGGCTGGAGTCATACAGCGTGACAAGAGGGAAGAATTTTCCAGCCTTGTTAAGCCCATTTATTAATAATAATTGGTCATGCACACAAACGACCAATTTATCTTGCCCAGTTGGATTGCCCCATCTGTGGGCATCATTCCTGAGTAGCTGGGCAAAAGTGCTGATGAGGATGTTCAGCTAAGTATTCCCCTCTCCAGCCAGCAGACGTGCTCACCGGGCTCCCATCCCTCAGGCTCTGCCACCACCGTGTCCATTGCACGATGTGCATGGAAACCATCCCAGCCACAGCTGTCACCTTCCACCCCTGGGACCACCTTCCTCTGCTGCTTTTGGATAAACTCACCCCACAGCTCTGCAGCACACAGCCTTTCTTTAAGCACTCCTTAGGTGTTACTTACCTCACCACACGCTCAGAGCCGTGTGCTGGACACTCACTCACCATCATTATATGCAATTCAAATGTTGCCCAAATCGGTCCAGAAGTCTCAAACTGGCAGTGGAAGACATTCCCAAGAGACAGCTTGCTCATACTGACTGAAAATAAGCCCAGCTCCTCCCAGACCTGGCTGGTTTGAAAATTTCTGAGCTGCTCTGCTTTTTATAATCAACCACAGCTCTACTTTCTCCCTGCCACGTGAACCAGGAGGACAAACTTGTGAAGACATTGGCAGCCTGAGTGGCAACATCTGCTCTAAAGATCTGGCAGTAGGCAAGGGAGACTGCAGTACTGAAAGAGTTAAAGACTAATAGAAGGAAATTAAATGTCCTACCTTTCTTTCCAAAGACAACTGAAGGAAGTTTCTCCAACTCTGCTTCCTAGTAGTTACAGTATCAGAAGAAATATAGCTGTTTTTATCCAATAAAATGAATTTCATTTACAAAAATAGTCAAACATCTTGATTAATTTATGCTAATTTATGTTTATTTTTCTGAATACATAATAGAAACTAAGAGAGTTAGTTTAAAAAAACACATTTGTGCCCGAGGCTTAAGGACAGGCAAAGCTGTGACAAACACTAAGGTTGGTGTGAAAGAAATGTTCAGCAAGGTGTCCACTTCGATCTGTTTTTGCAGGTGTGCAATTTAATTTCAGTGGGCTGGGTTGCCGCCACTGAAGAAACAACTCATTCAAAACTGAAACCTCATCTGGGAGTAGGGACGGAATTATATTTTACACATTGACAACAAGCAAGAAAAAGAAGTGTGAGACCCTGAGATTTCCTCGTTCCAAAAGCCTGGATGATGCAGTCATTGGAAGAACCCATTTACTCACCACAGAAAGACTGAGGTGGGAAGAAGCCTCTCTGGAGCTTTGTAGCCCAAGCCCCTGCTCACATTAGGGATGAAATTGTGGTTGGATCAGGTTGTTCTTGCGTGAAACAAACCTGCCTAAAAAGACTACAGCAGTTTGTTCAAGCAGGCTTTTATGTATCCACTCCATTTTAGGTTGCATTAATAATTCAAGAAACCATTTTTAA
Source organism: Melanocharis versteri (assembly GCA_013397845.1). Lineage (NCBI taxonomy): Eukaryota > Metazoa > Chordata > Aves > Passeriformes > Melanocharitidae > Melanocharis > Melanocharis versteri. The sequence continues at coordinate 199,782 of VZTG01001087.1, forward strand.
ATGCTGTTTTTGCAATCAATTAAATATTCCATTTTCTAAATGTCAAGTAAAAAATGCTTCATTCACTATTTCCTAACAAAATAAAATGTAAATTAAGTATTTGAATTAATGCACGTTATAACTGTGCGGTGCTTGTACAAATGTGAATAGATTAACATATCTACCAGGTTAAAAAGATTGCCAGTTTTAATGTAAAGTCTATATTTATCAGCATATTCGCATAGCTCTCAGCCAATGACAGTAAACCCACCGAAAGAAAGTACAAATGCAGAATGGAGATGATTTAACCTGTGAATAAAGTCAGCAATACAGAGAATTTTGGTTCGAATCAGAACGCTCCCCGGTGCTTTTGTCTGTGGAGATGGACCTGTGCACCCTGCTCTGCATGGGCTGGGACCTACAGCCCTTCCCACGGGGTGAAGGTGGCCAGCACCGGGATCTTGGAGTAGCATTTGGAAGAGTTGATGCTGAACTGGAAGGGAGTCTTTTCTTGTCTGGTGTGTGATGGCTCTGAGGCTCCTCGGCAGGGCCGTCCCCTCTGCTGGGAGGCTCCTCTGCACTGTCCAACTCCTTGTGTCAACAGAGCGAGCGTCCCCCTTCTCCACCTGCTCCTTTAGGTGTGTGTTTTAATAAATGCAGGTATCCCCCCTTCCATCGGTGCTCTGTAAGGAATGCACAACCTGGCACATCCCAGGGGCTCTGTCGACCCCTTCCTGAGACCACCCCAACATCCACACAAGCAGACTGCTCATGGCCTCCTCCCTAAGCAGCCTGGTGTTTATTTTCTAGCAACATGCACGGTGTTTGGAAGTTGTTTTGGAAGTGTTTGGAAGCACTTTTCTATCATCTCTGCCTACATTTCAAATTATTTAAGACACATGCTTTCCAGGGATGCTGCTTGTCAAGCCACTGAGCCTGGAATTCACAGCTAATCTTAGTGGCCTCCATCTTTAAGGGGTTTTGAGCTGACCAGACATCCTCTCCCTGCCCCAAACCCCCCAGTTCAACTCACTGGGCTGACACAGGCTCTGTGAGCCACAGTCCTGGAGTTTCCAAGAGGTTTTCAGACATTGCTGCTGCTGATGGTGCTGGTGGTGGAACATGCAGCACGGAAAATGCTGAGAAATAGCTGAAGTATTTAGACAACGACAAGGAAGAGGAGTTCATCTGCTGAAGGGTGGTCCCTCACAAACCAGAGAAGCTCTTACAAAGCTCGGGGTTGACATGCAATTGGACAGCAACATGGAAAACATCACTCCAGCGAATTCTTGTCCTGCTGTTACACCTCCCTGCCGCTGGCTCAGGCACTCTGCAGGCCTGGGGGTCACAGCTGTGTCCCTCAGCCCGCCGCGTCCCAGCTGGCACAGGAACACCGGCTGCAGGAAACTGCTGTGTGGCAGCCCTGAAAACAAGGGGGCAAATCTGCTTCACTGCAAAAATTACGCGGCTTGTAATGCGCCATCGAGGGCACAGCCTTAAAGGCGCCAAGTGAACCCTCAGAAATCAGAAAACACTGGAATTAACATCAGCCCCGTGCTCCGCACTGCTGACAACTACAATTGCTTGGTGCAGCGGTAGGGAGCAGGCTTCCCCCAGCCTGCAGCATTGATGCATTGTGTACAACTCACTGTTCCTCCCCTCCTCATCCTTCCTCCAAAGACGACTTTCGTTTTGCAGAGACTTGAAATGCAGGTGCCCCCCGGCCAGCTGGCACACACCTCATCAAACAGCACAGCAGTGCCTCCTGCTCTCGCAGCCTCCCAACCCTGCTGGGTGCATGCCAGAGACTCGCTGGCTTCTGTAGAGTCCACTACGGACCATGAGTTTTCTGAAGGGTTCTGACAACCTGAACCAAGTCCAGGGCATGCCACAATGCATGAGAACTGCCGAGTAGCCAACCTGCCTTCACATCCATAACCACCTTTCCAAATAAACAGTAGCTCCCCACAGGCATTGCCACCAGAGCACCAATGAAGGGAGACTTTGACAGGTCTCCCTTCTTTTGCATTCATTCTTGTTTCTTGTTTTCATTCGCCATGAATCTCTTGCTGGCACATGTAGACACAGGCAGTGTAACCAGCACCTCCAGACATCAATAACACTGTGTGGCATTGCCCAGAGAAGCTGTGAGTGCCCCATCCCTGGCAGTGTCCAAGGCCAGGTTGGACGGGGCCCTGAGCAGCCTGGTCTAGCGGGAGGTGTCCCTGCCTGTGTCAGGGGGGGTGGAATTGGATGATCTTTAAGGCCCCTTCCAACCCCAAAGCATTCTATGATTCTATGATTCTGTGGTTCTATGGTTCTATGATTCTATGGTTCTATGATTCTGTGATTCCGTGATTCTGTGATTCTATGATTCCGTGATTCTGTGATTCTATGATTCCGTGATTCCATGATTCTGTGACATGCCACACCAGTGCGCTTTCCTTAGTCCCACGTTTCCATCAGCCAGTGAGGTCAGCACTGAACTTCTCCGGGAAGCTGCTCAATCAGGGTGACAGAGCTCAGCCTTGGCTGTGCTGTTGCAGAGTAGTGGAGGTGATTAACACAGCCAGGGAGCTGAAGGCCCTGTAATTGTCTAAAATCAGCTAATAAGCAATATGTCTCAAGCTAAGTAACGGAAGACTAGGAACTGCCAAAAATTTGCAAGCTCCAGCAGTGTTGCCTGTTTCGATATGAGTAGCAAGAGCTGGCTGGAAAAACTCTCCTGACCAATGCCTTTCTAAAGAGCTGCAAAACCATTCAAAATTCAGTGCTGTTGTAAATGGTCAGGCTTCAAGCTTCTCAGAAACGCTACTTTCCAACAAGACATCTTAGAGCAAACTACAGCTCCTCTCTTGCCAGGCCCTGCAGAGCTACGTGCTGTTTCCAGACACCTTCCTAACAGCCTGCGTGGCTGGAGCGATCTGAGCTTTCACCTTGGTAGCCTGAACGGCCACAGGGCACTGGCAGGCGACGTGCCAGCCTTGCAACCGCAGCCGGCGCACCCGCAGCCCGGAAACCTTATAAACCACACAGCAGAGCCACCGGAATCTCCCAGGATTTGCAGCAGACGCGGCTCCTGCAGCAGAATCCTGCTGCGCAGTCGAAAACTTTGCCCGCTGTGCCCGCAGCTCCTCCTTGGTTCCCGCTCTGCAGAGCCAGGGGTGCCAGGCGGGTGCTGCTGTGCCAGCCTGGCTTCTGCTTACGCCTGCACTTCCCGGAGCTGCTGTGCCAAGCGTTTTCCTGCCAGCTGCTCACCCGTGCCGGCTGCAGTCGTGTCTTTCCCTCTCCCATCAGAAGGTGCCCAGCTGCGGGAGGCACCGTGCTGGCTGTGATCCACGGGGTGCACCCGGGGCTTGCTGTGTCCGTGCCCTGCCCTTCAGGCGTCTCGGCATTAAGGAATGGGCATGGGTGTGGGTGTCCCTCAAAGTCAGTCCTTAGGGCTCTGGGCACTTCTGCACTGGTGGTCTCCAAACGTTTTTTGCCGGCAGAAATCTTCCTGCTTTTTCTTGGGAAGGCTTTACTGTGCACAGAGAGGTGCTCAGGGCACCTGTGCCAGAAGCAGAGGAAGAGCAGCTGGTGCTCCCTTGAGTCCCCGGGAGTTCAGAAAGTGGAGTGTCTGCCTGGCAGAGATCAAGCCGGCTTCCCACCACATCCCAAAGCAAGCTGGTGCTGGGACACTCCTGGGAAGGTATGAGGTGCTTCTCAAACCCCTGCAGACAGAACAGATGTTGCCTCCTTCCCCCTGTGCAGGGGAAGATGAGACTGGGAAACCTTATAAATATGATTGCCTGGACAAAGATGCTGAGAATATGAAAACTATTAGCGAGATTGAAATGAAGGCAAGCTTTGAGATACCAAAGCTTAGCTAGTGAACAACTGGAAACCAATGGTGTGGCAGGCGGAAGGTAATCCCTCTTGATTAAACAATACCCTCTGCCCGCGGGACCGGAAGAGGCAGATTAGACCCTGATGGCTTGGAGGAGGGGTCCAAAGAGTAGTCTTTAGGGTTTAAAATGTAAAGTAGTATGGTAATGTAAGGATTCTCATAGGCTGTATGTAAATGCTATAGGATTTGTATCTTGCATCACATTGGTTAGTGGAAACTAGAATATTCAACACAGAGGATGATTTAATGTATCGTCAGCAAGAACCTCGAGCTCTTACTCTCTCTTACTCTCTTACTCTCTCTTATGCTCTCTTACCCTCTCTTACCCCCTCTTGCCTGCTTGCCCCGCTTGCCCTGCTGTCTCCCCTGTCCCCTCTCTTGCCTTCTTACCCTCTCTCCCTCGTGCTTCTCTCTCACCTTTCTGGCCTGCTTCGAGCTCCAGCTAGCAGCTCCAAGCAAGGCCCTTCCACAATAAATCACTTGCACTAAAACTTGCTTAAAGAGATCTCTCATCATTACCTGTCCAGCGCAGAGGAGTCTTCCTACACCCCTGCAGAAGAGCATAAAACAAATTGGTGTTTAAGGTACCCCAGAGGTACCACTTTTGGGGTACCCTCAGCCTCAGGTTAGCCTGGCCAGGCCTCAGATGCTGTTGTGGGTTGTTTCCAGCCACCACCGTGCCCCTAAACAGAGGGAGAAACTCCCAGTTTGGCTCCGGCTTCTCCTGGTCCCCATGAACCTGCCCCACACAGGCCTGACGCCGGGCTCCAGCTGCCCCCCACACGCCCCTCCCCAGCTCCGTGACACCGCTGCCGGGTTCTGATGGCGGTGCCATGGCCAGGGAATGGTTCCGCCGTTGCCAGGGGCAGAACCCGAGCGCTCAGACTGCCTGCATCCGCCCTGCTCGGCGTGCGAGTGACTCCCACCTGGCCACCGAGCAGCTCCATGATGCTGAAGCATGTGGCAGACACATCGTGGCTCCTCTGGCTGCTGAGTAAGTGACCGCCCTTGCAGGGCCACCTCAGAGCCCGCGGCTGGAGCCCCTCTTCTGCTGCCGCCACACCCCCGTCTCTCACAAGGCCACCCCACTTGGCCCACGGGCCATGCCAGCCCTCAGCTCCGCTCGCCCCTGGGGCAGCTGGAGGCTCTTGCAGGGGACTTAGGGCAGGGGACAGAGGAGGGGACGGAGGCAGCAGGAGAAGGGGCCCAGCTGGAGGCAAAGAGGGGAGGGAGAAGACGGAGGGATGTCCCCATGGACAGGGAGCAGGGGAGCCGCCACCATTGTGGGTGCCTCTGGAGGCTGGGGCTTCTGAGGGGAAAAATAAAAAAAGCACATAAACACCCCCTCCCAAAAAAACCCCAAACACAAAAAGAAACCACAAAAACCCCAACCTCCTCCCACGAAAACACACACACAAAAAAAGGAAACAACAAAACCAAAATCAAAACACTTCCCCCCAATCCAAACCAAGCTCACAATAAAATCTGACTTTTAAAGTTTTTTCGGTTTTTTCCTTCCTTTGTATTCCTTTTTCCCCCTTTTCCCTGGGGCTCCTGGTTACCCCAGCACCCTGCAGGCAGGGGCGATGGAGGGAGACTTCAGGCCAGCATCCGAAGGATTTGTCCCAGAGCTCCGCTCTGTGCCAGCAGACAGGAGCAGGCCAGCCTGCCAGCTGTTCCTTCATTCCCATTCGCTTGTCCCTGTCACGGACAGCCCATCCCATCCCATCCCATCCCATCCCAGCCCATCCCATCCCATCCCAGGTGTTTGTCCCGCAGGTGCGCTGACCTTGCCCGCGGCCGCCGTGGCGCCGCCGGTGCCGCCCGTGGCGGGCAGCCCGCTGTCGGACAGGGAGTACCAGCAGTTCTTCGCGAGGCTGCACCCGCCCTGGCAGGCGAACATGTTCTGCCTGCTGCGCCAGGCGTACGGCTGCCTCAGCCCCACCATCCTGCGCCTGGACCAGGACGAGAACCACGGCGAAATCCCCGAAGGTAAGGCCATCTCCCTCCCCCAGGCCCCTGGACCCAGCCGGAGCAGCCTGGCTGTTCCTCCGCCCCAAAATGCCACAAGACTGCGGGAATGGGACGGGTTGGTTTGGGCTCTGTAGCCCAAAGAGAAGCTTGGAGCAGACACTCGCACGACTAGAGCACACCGGCTTTTGTGGCCTCTCTGAGCATCCCTTTCAGTGCTGCACCACCTTCCTGAAGAAAAGGCTTTTCCCAAAGGCTGGCCCTAACCTCCTAAGCAGGAATTTGCATGTTTTTTTCCCCTCTTCCGTGTGTTGTCTGGCACCACCAAAAAGGGTTTGTCCTCTCGTAGCTTTCCTTTAAGCCCCTGTGGGCTGCAGTAACTCCTCCTCCTCACCGGGCTGACCTAGCACAGCTGCCCCAGCCTCTCGTTACAGGCCACGGGGCTGAAAGCCACGGCCACTTCAGCGGTCCTTCCTTTCTCCACATCTCTGCTGGTGGGGTGGCAGGAGGAAATATTTGCCACAGTTTTCTCAAGCTCAGTGTAGTTCCTCACGTCTTACCAGCTCCTTCCAACGTCATCTGAGGGTTAATGCAGAATCTTGGCTCACGGGCTCTCGTAGGTCTTTAAGAAAACTTGAGATGATAAGCTGCCTTTTTAAGTGTTTAACATCTCAAGAGCCAAGAAACATCCCAGTTCAGAAAGCACCATAGCAACAGCACCCTTCAAATCTCTGCAGTCATATTTTCCCTGCACCCCTGCATCAGAGAATTTAAGTGGTATAATTATATCTGTGCAGCTGAAAAACTTGGGACTGCTTCTGTTGTATTTTTCTTCAGAGGGAAAAAAAATAGGAGCAATTTTCTCATAAAAAAATATGTCTTTATATTTAGAGATGAACGTCAATGAGCTGAATGATCAGCCAACTGTGCTTATTTGGACTGCAGCTTGAGGGCAACTATTTCTTGCTGGCTTCTGCAGCTGTGTTGGGGGAACGAGCCCCACCCCACATCACCAGACCCAGGGACAGGTCCTGTGCTCCTCACTCATTTTCGGGCACCTGCAATCCACTATGCCATGGTGCTTTGTGCACCCAGGGACTGTCCCTGGTTCCTCTCCTCGTGGTGCCCAATTCACCAGCACTGCTCTTTGTCATGTCCAGCCACACTCCCACTGCTGCTGCCTTCAGAGACTCAGTTGTTAGCAGCAGAAATGCCAGAAGATGGGGCAGTTTTGCAGGTCGCCCTCTTTACCTTCTTTTCTCCCACACTTCAGCCTAATACACCCATCCAGCAGAATTTATTCCCCTTTGTGTTACCTTTTTTCCAGTTTTGGGGCTATTCTGGCATGTTTCAGCCAGGCTGAGAGGTGGAACAGATGTGGCAGAGCGTGTGCCCTCTCATATTTAGCCTCTGCTGTCCTCACAGAGCTATGGCAGTGCTGTCTACATCCAGATATCCATGAGCATTAATTGTGCCCATTCAGGTGTGGCGCTGAGGAAGGCAGTCACCTTGTGCTTTAAACAAGGGACAGGATGTGGGTCTGGAGTTTTCCCTGCAAGCTGGGCGTTTTTCTGGGCTGGGATCCTGGTGTATACCTGAAATTCTACTTGTGATGGTGCAGCTGTTTGCTCAGCACAAGAAGGGAGTACAGGGTAAGGGATGGTGCACGAGCAATACCAGGAGAGCAGTGCAATTTCACTGCTGATGCGCTCCCTCTCAGCCAGCACTCCCCCTGTTCTCACAGGGCTGGCTGTCCCAGCCAGGCCATGCACTCCTAGAGCAGAGGGAGCACAAGATCACCCCGTTCTCCAGGGTTTTCTGCTCCCCTGCATGCCCTTGGCTTTCCTGCAGTCGCTGCAGGAAGAGCTGCAGCTCTGGAGTCAGCGTGTCAGCAGTGCTGGTCGAGACTGCGGTGTATATGTGTACAGGCACAGGCTTTGCCAGCAGCAGCCTGGCCCTTTGGATCCTCCTCCATCCCCTGCAAGGCTGGAATCAGTGTCAAATTATACTGCCCTGAAGATTTTGTCTCCTCTGGAGCCATCTATCTGAAGAAGCTGTGGCAGCCCCATCCCTGACCCATCAAGACCAGGCTGGATGGCTCTTTGAACAGCCTGGTCCAGTGGAAGGGACGTAGAACTTGATGATCTATAAGGACCCTTCCAAACCAAACCAAACCATTCTCTGATTCTCTGGTGCTCCCTGGCCCGGTCTGGTCATCTTTTTAACTTATTACATCACTACTTGCCTCATTTCTCTTTTTTAAGCCCAACAAGGACTAATAACAGAAGCATTGGATTCTGGAAACAGGAAGTTAGTGTCTCTGTCATGGGGAAGATACCTGGGTGAAAAGGGCAGAAGGACAAAGTGAAACCCTCAGGGGGTTGGAGGGAGAAGGCATGTGGCGCCTGGAATTGGGAGCTCTAACAGCCCAAGGCTGTGGTCTCCACCTGGGGGCACGCAGCTTGGACTTTCCCTGCATCCATGAGCTGCCACCCGAGAGGACCCCACCTCCTGGGGCACCCAGGCCTGCCTCCATCCCACATCTCTGTCTCCAGGGCCGGTCTGCTCTGAATTTCCAGAGGAGGTGCAGTTCCAGACCTTCTGCCAGTTCGCCCAGTATCGCTGCCTCAAACATCAGTTCTTCGTCAAGGTAAGGGGTGAGATGTGCGACAGGTGGGGGGAGTATCTCCTGGGAAATGGAAGGGTGAGGAGGAAGGGAAGATAACACAGCCAGAGTCGTGTTTCTCCCTCTCTCCTCCACGCAGCGAGTGCCGTGTTTGAGCTGGTCTCTAACAAGCCCTTTCCCGACGGAGCCATCCAGCACCGCGAACTCCTCGGCAGAGGGCAGAGGCTCCCCTGCCACACAAGGTATGGCTGCACCGAGCTGTGCTGGGCACCCCTGCTCACCTGCTGGTCTCCTGCAGCTGCTCTCCACCCCTGCAGCTTTCTGTCTGGCCCCCAAAAGGCGCCCTCAGTGGCTCCATCCCTCTGTCTCACCGCTCTGAAGCAGGCTTGTCTGTCACCTGCTGATGCCCTGCTGCGGGACAATGTGGAAGGCCTTCTCAAGTTCTCTCATGCGCTGTTAGGTCAGAAACCATGGCCGACGAAGCACCCCACAGCCACGCCAGAGGCGCCCACACCCTGGCAGAAGAGCGGGACTACGCGCCCACCAAACCTCTGGGCGGCCACCTCACCTTCCAGGGCGGAATCCCCTGACGAACAAAGCCTGAGGAAAAGCATCTGGCAGCTGATCCATTCGGCCCTCTCCTTGGATGCATCCCTGGACACCACGGACTCCTCTTGGAACTTCACCACCTCGGGCCCAGGACACACGTCAGAGCAGGAAATTCCCCCCCGAGGCAGGTGAGGGGAAGTCTGCTCTTTCGGGGTACCACACGCCACCCGTGCAGGGCTGTCCTCGTGCACGCCAGACGGCAGCTCCACGGCATCCGTGTCCCTGCTCGGAGCAGGTGGTGAGCCCGGGCAAGTGTTCTGGAGCAAGCTGTCCCACCCAGAGCAGGAATGTACCCAGGCAGCCCCCAGGCACCCGGTGTCCAAATAACCTGTGGAGATCAGCCAGTTGATCCAGCACTGTTAGTGCCTGAAAATGGCACTATCCTTGCATCCTGAGCAAAGTGAGTTTAGTCTGGGCCTGAGCTGCCAGCAGGGCTTTGTCCCATGCCTGTGTCCCCCCACACTGTGGCCATCTGCACTGCGCAGTTACGTCTGCACTCGTCCTCGTCCAAACACATCTCCCAGGAGTCTGGGTGATGCACAGAAGTAGTGTCCTTGCAAACACAGGTGCTTGGGATGTGTCTCGCCGTGCTCCTTGCCTCTCGGTGTGCAACGCGAAGCAGATGCTTCCTAAAGCAGTCTGACCTGAGGAACGCTCCAAGGGGCGCTCCGTCCTCACCCAAGGGGAGCAAAAGCAGCCCTGGGCTAGGAAACAGCCGGAAGCACGAAGCTGTGCAGGGCCACAACTTCTCCTGGAGCACATGCACCTCTCTGCACTCTGGATCTGTGCACAGCTCTTCCTAGGATGTTTCTGGTTCCCCATTCTGGTTTTGGAGGCAGCAACATGGCCCCGCACCAGGCCAGCTTGCTGCAATCCTTTCACACACCCTTCTCAGTTCCTCTGGTCTACGGATGCGTCAGGAGCTTACGGAGCTCATGTTGAGCTCTTCTCTGCTGGTCTGCCAGGATCTGTTTGCCTCTGTCCTCAGGCAGCTGGGGCTGCTGACCCCACAGAGAAAAGACCTGCAAAAGGATATTATGCTTTCACCCAAATTTACTTTCTGATCCTTTAGTACCTTGTGGCTGAGGATCACTTGCTTTGACTGACATTCAAATATTACTTTGCTTACCAAGAGAAAAAAAAAAAAGGTGTCCAAATGCGGTTTTCATGGAGAAGTCATTTTGGTTTCGCTCTCTTGCTGGCCAGGGATGTTCCTGTAAGCGCACGGATGTTGTGCCTGATCGCACATCCGTGGTTTCTCTTGAACACACCGCATGCCGCTGCCACAGCGCAGCCAGAGATCCCACTTCTGCATGTAAAGATGAATTGCATCACGTTGTCAAAGCCGCAACTGTCCTCTTGCAAGCCTCTAACATATGTCATCCTCCTTCCTAATGTTGTAGGAGGTTTTCACTGCCTGGAAAAAGTTTTCCTGGTGTATGTGCTCTCAGGCAAAATTGTGTTTCATCGAGGATTTTGTTCTCCCTGCCTCTGAAACTGAGCCTTGCTCTGATCGAGTTCTGTTGGGATTACTGGGGGACTGCTGTGATTGCAGATGACACTCGCTATTCTGCTGCAGAGTTTCTCGAAGACACTAATGCTGACTGTGTGTCTGTGACTGGCAGCCGAGCCCCATCAATCACGCTAAGCAAAGCTTAAACCCCACTGAGGATAAAAATGCGAGATAGACCGCGCCTGTCGGCTTTGCCGCTCGCCACATCCCGCCTCCTCTCAGAGGGACTTCAAAGCATGACCTAAAAAAGGGGCAAAATGCCTGGAGGCATTTCCATTCCAGCAAGAGGAGCAGTGCTGGGTGGGACCGGTCCTTGTGCACAGGTGCCAGTCAGCATCTGGTTTAACACAACGGGGGCAGGGTTGTGATGGGCGCAGATCCCAGAGCTGCGTGTCTTCCCAGGGGTCTTATGCCCAGCAGGACATCCATCCTTCTTGTTCATCCCCTGTGGCTCGTGGCAGCTGCTCTGGCAGCTCTTCCAGCTTTCATAGTGCCTGATGAGGCCAGCTGTGATCTTTGGAGAGAGACAGGGCAAGGGTAGTAGCACAAGAGGAATCTGCAGCACTCTTCTGTGGTCTTTCTGGCAGCGGTGAATCACTGGGCGGGAGGGGGAAAACAACAATTATTGTACCTATTTTCTATTTTTAGTCCTTATTGTGCTTTCTGCCTTCTTTCCTAGTATTTCCTCTCCTCAGAATTACCTCTAAACTATGATTCAGTCTCGCAATAAGCTAAAGAGAGCTCTGTAGCCCTTACCTTATAAAGCCTGTGCAACTCTCATTTTCTGCAGCAACTTTCAGTGTCCCTTTAAAACGCCCCCACGTTCCAGCTCTGTGTGCACTACCCAGTGATGGGATTCAGCATTTGGGCACATGGAAGGACATCAGTCTCTCTTCCCTGCTTTTCTGTTTGCACAAAGAATTGCATTTGCCCCTTTTCCCAGGGCTTCCCACTGTGGTGTCATTTGTCAGCTACAACCCCTACACCCCTTTCAGCACCACAACTGTCCCAGATCCAGATCTTATTCTGTTGGTATTCTCACAGGGATGCTCACTTGTGGTTCATGCAAGCCCAGCTTCCCCAGCAAGGCTGCTCCGAGCCCTCTCAGAATCCCAGGATTGTTAGGGTTGGAAGGGACCTGTGGAGATCAGCCAGTCCAACCCCCTGCCAAGGAAGGCTCACATAGAGCAGGTGACACAGGAACCTGTCCAGGTGTGTTTGGATTGTCTCAAGAGAGAGACTCCATGACCTCTCTGGGCAGCCTGTTCCGGCGCTCTGCCACCCTCAGAAGTTCTTCCTGATGTTGAGGTAGAACTTTTTGTGTTTTAGTTCATGGCCACTGCTCCTCATCCTGTGGCCAGGCACCAGTGAAAAGAGCCTGGCACCATCCTCTTGGCACCCGTCCTCGAGATATTTATGTGCAGTGAGAGATACATACACTCCTGGTGACTCGCCCTCCTCCTCCTCCTGCTTTACCCCTCCAGACAGTCCTTGTGGTGCTTATCTACTGCAACCCCAGAGGCTTTCATTTTAAGGCCAGACCCTTCATTAAAAATACCATCCCCAGAAAAAACCACTCCTTTTGAATTATCATCACCCATAACCAGCCCTGGCATGCAGTCAAAGATCTTTTTTCCTCTTTCTGAAGCTGTTAAGAGTGGCTTTTTCATAACTGGTTTTAGTTTCCTGCAGCAACCCCCCTAAATCAGAAGTTACCAAGTGCTGGAAAGCTGCTGTTCGCTCCTTATCTTCTTTCCTGCTCGCCTCAGGTGCTCAGTGCACCTCAGCCAGCCAGTATCAGGAAGGTTCAGCAGCTGAGAGCTAATGGCCCAAATCCTTGTCATTACATGGCGGGAGAGGCGGGCGCTGCTCACCAGCGCTCTTCAGAGATACCGCTGCAGCAGGCTCTGTGTGTCCTTCCACATCCCGAGATGCTGAAGCACGATAAGCTCTTGCCTGAAGTTCTCTCTTTTTGCCTTGGATCAATTACTGATCTCGGCCCACAGATTCTTCTTAATGCCAGGTTGTTGGTTTTTTTTCACATTCTCTTTGGATCCTTGCCTCACAGTCCCTGTTAGGCTTTTTCCAGGGCAGTGGTTAGGACAATAACATGCAGAGGTACTAAGCTGGGGAGGGATTTGCATTAGGAAATCGCTTTAGAAAGATCCATGCCTTCCCCTGAAGCATGGTGAAACGTCCATGCATCCACAAACAGCTCAGCAGCGTGTAAATGAGTGGAGAGAACCAGCAGCAGTGCTGTTATACTCACCCAGAGGTGGTAAATCAGCTCATAAATTTGCAACTGTGAGGCCAGAAAACCTCGCAGCAGAGATGGAGAGCAGAGATGGAGAGCAGAGATGGAGAGCAGAGATAGAGGAGGAAAAGGATGTGACAGAGAGCACAGCAGAATTTCTTGGTAAAACCCAGGCAGGTGGCACAACTGAGTTTTCCGTGAGGCTCATCTCTTTTAACATTCAGGTCTAGGAACTGCCCTGACCCTGCACCCTGACCTTCCTTCTCAGCACAGGACATGAAGTGACGGCTGGTGAGCCCCAAAGAAAACAACAGTGCTATGTGGTCGAGCCACAGACTCCTCTCCTAACACAAGTTGGGGATATCTTTTCGAAGTCTCCGAACTGTGGAGGAAGCACCCCATCAGCTGTTCCCATGCTAAACACCCTCGGTGTCAGGAAGAGGGGGTTTGCTTCTGGTTTGAATGGATCTCGCCCTGAATTCCAGTCACCAAAAGCCATTACTCTTCCACCTGCTGACAAGGAGAGCTTTCCAGCTGAAGCCCCCCTTGGCAAAAGGGCTGACTCACTGAGTGGGCACCCACTGGTGTCTTTGCTCAGCTGAGTGATGCTTTTTTAGCTTTTACCTCTAGGTGGAAGTACTCCAGGCCTTAGGAAATCTCATCTTCATGACCTTCCTTCAGGTTCTCCACCTCTTCTTTATTTTTTTTTTTTTTAATGCTAATCTGAAAGTCTCCAAGAAGTTTCAGATATTTTCAGGAAAACTTGTCCATACATGTTAGCCCATGTGTGGATTTTAAGAGCATTTTCACATAAGCAGTTGCTGCTCTTCTTACTCTCTGTCAGATCAAAGTTTGTTTATTTCTCACTGGCTTTGTTTCCAGACACAAGAGGCAAATATCTAATGAGCATGTTTACCTCTTCTGCATCATTGGTGATGACTGAAACCAACCATCCCCGTCTGCTAACAGTTCTGTACCATGTTTACAAATTCCATTGTTCCTACGAGATGCCAGATATTCTCATTGCTCTGATCCCATTGTCCTTAAATTTCCTACTTTTAGCTACCCATGTCAGTTTGGATGAACAGTTAATTCACGGTTAATAAGTTTTTCCCCGTTTCTGTCAAATACTTGGGAGGGAGGCTTAATATGTGACATCCTCCAGACCCAAATGGGGCTGCCCGACGCTCAACACTCAGTAGACATCTAACAGACATCTCCTCGCTGTGCGCTCAGATGGATGAAATTAGGCAGCAGCTGCTGCAGGGGCCCTGGGAAAGCTCTTCAAGCTGTGCTCCTCGTCTGGTCCCTCTCACATGCCCCCAAATGCACACCAACCCCCTGCAGCCTCTGTGTCACACAGGCATGTCCAGGCCCTGCAGAGAGCCCCATTCCTCTGTGCAGTTTAGCCAAGAGTCCAAGGTTTCTTTGGGAAGGGATTTTTTGCTTTGTTTTGGGGTTGTTTTCAGCTTCTAACTAAAGATGCCTCTCTTCAGTTTGTGACAAGGAATGAGATGACTCCCCCGCTGCCTTTCTCTGTCAGCCTTTTAGCCCTGCAGAACGACGAGGCAGTGCTGGTCCTGTGCTACGCAGTGCTGGAGGGAAATTGTCTCTCGTCGATGCTCGCCATGGCCTGGAAGGAGATGGAGAAAAGAGTCTTTGGGTTCGGAGACTCGGTAAAGACACCAATGTCCACCTTTGGCCCCCTCTGTGTGCAGGCCACCTCCTGGGAGAAGCTGACCTGGGAGACCGGGGAGGCCACCTCCAAGCCAGGAACATGGGAACTCCTCAGCCTCCTCTTTTGGGAGGTTCTCAGTCTCCTCTTCCCCCCTGACTCCCCGCTGGATCCACCCCAGGTGTGTGACAACCTTGGGCGGCACCACGTGGACCTGTGCCCTGACTGTGCTTTCTGCTCGCTGAAGAGGGAGCAGTGCCAGAACATCGAGACCCTGAACCGCGTTCACTGCGACTCGGGCGGCTTCTCCACCTACATCAACCCCCAGATCTCAGCCCAGCACGAGGATGCCGAGGGCAAGGTACCGAGCGAGCTGTATGTCCTGCTGCTCTCCGAGGAGGAGCCTGGGCGGGCAGCTGGGGAAGGGGAGGAAGAAGCGTGGCTCACTTTATCCCACCCCTTTGCAGTCCAGGTCCTCACAGACCCTGGAGGACTACAACACGGACTTTTTGAGAGGGATGAGGCTGGAGTACTGGTGCAGCCGGATGGCCATCTATGGCTGCAAGGACCCTGCTGTGACCCTCTGGCTGAAGGCAGAGTACGACGCCTTCCAAGACGAGGACGGCCCGGGAAAGGTGGGTGGCCATCGGTCGATGTTCCCATCCCTCCTTCTCCTCTTCGTTGTCTGACCTTCATTCCCATGTCGCCAGATCTGTGACTCGAGCGGAGTTCAGCATCCCAACTACTGCATGTTCAAGAGCTACCAGTGCCTCCTGAAGAGCATCTACAACGAGAGGGTGAGAAGCAGCTGCGCTGCCTTTTCCACAGCCTGCTCTTCCACGGCTGGCCCCTCCACAGCCAGCCCTGAGTCCCTGCTGGACTCACTGGCCCACTGCTTTTCCTTCTAGGATGACAGAATGGGGTGTTTTTGGGGGAGGGGAGGATAAATAGTGACCCCAGCACAACTGGGGTGCCTGGGATTTGCACAGACGATGTAAGGGATGATATCCCTGCAGGGCAGGATCTCCCCCATCTGCTGGGAGTTTCCTAGGCAGTAACAAAACCCCAAATCACCAGAGCAGGAGAGAGGACTGGCCTGTGTCCTAGCAAACACACAGTTCAGCTATCAGCTGAACTGCCTCCCAGCTGGTCCACCCTCTTCTCCCTGGTGCCCCCATCATCCCAGCCTGCAGATGCCATCCACCACGGAGGCCTCTTTCCTCGGGGAAGGATGGGCACTGGTACCACTCCTACGAACTCAGGCTGTTCCTGCAGGTGACTCGCGTGGAATGCAAGCGTAACAAGACCTACCGAGTGCTGAGTGCGAAGGAGGGAGACAAGGAGGTGCAGCTCTGGCAAGAGAGGTTCCACAGCCTCTCCAGGCAGCAATCAAAAGATGATTAAAGTTTGTAAAGACCTTCAAGGTAGTCAAGGCCTTTGACGAAATACCACCATGCCCACTAAACCATATCACAAAGTGCCACGACTACTTGTTTTTTGAACACTTCCGGGGTGGTGATTCCACCACTTCCCTGGGTAGCCTGTTCCAATGCCTGACCACCCTTTCAGTGAGGAAATGTTTTTCCTAATATCCAGCCTGAACCTCCCCTGGCACAGCTTGGAGCCTTTTCCTCTGGTCCTGTTGCTGGTTGCCTGGGAGAAGAGGCCAATCCCCACCTGGCTACAGCCTCCTTTCAGGGAGTTGTAGAGAGTGATCAGGGCTCCCCTGAGCCTTCTTTTCTCCAGGCTTAAACAACCTCAGCTCCTTTAGCCACTCCAGACCCTTCACCAGCTCTGTTGCCCTTCTCTGGACTCGCTCCAGCACCTCAGAGTCTTTCTTGCAGTGAAGGGCCCAGAACTGGACACAGCGCTTGAGGTGTGGCCTCTGCAGAGCCGCATACAAGAGGACAATCCCTGCCCTGGTCCTGCTGGCCACACTATTCCTGATCCGGGCCAGGTGCCATCGGCCTTCTCGGCCACCTGGGCACAGCTGGCTCATGTTCAGCTGCTGTCACCAGCACCTCCAGGTCCTTTTCCTCTGGGCAGCTTCCCAGCCACTCTGCCCCAGCCTGGGGTGCTGCCTGGGGTCGTTGTGACTCCAAAGCAGGACCTGGCACTTGGCCTTATTGAACCTCATACACTTGGCCTCAGCCCATCAATCCAGCCTGTCCAGATCCTCTGCAGAGCCCTCCTGCCCTCCAGCAGATCAACACTCCCACAAACTGACTCCTGCAAACTGACTGAGGGTGCCCTCGGTCCCCTCATCCAGATCATTGATAAAGTTCTTCAAGAGGACTGGCCCCAGTACTGAGCCCCGGGGAGCCCCACTGGTGACCAGCTGGATGTGACCCCATCCACCACCTCTCTGAGGGCCCAGACACCCAGACAGTTTTTAACCCAGCAAAGAATGCACCTGTTCAGGCCGTGGGCTGCCAGCTTCTCCGGGAGGATGCTGTGGGAAATGGTGTCAAAGGCTTTACTGAAGTCCAGGTAGAAGATAACACGCACAGCCTAGGTTGGTCAAGCAGGACCTGCCTTTTATAAACCCATCCTGGCCGGGGCCGATTCCCTGCTTGTGCTGTGTGATTGCACTTAGGATAATTCGTTCCATAACATTCCCTGGCACTGAGGTCAGGCTGACATGAGGGGAGCCTCACTGTGGCAGCTGCTGGAACTCCTCCTGCTGGAAACATTTCTCCAGCCAAAGGAACAGCTGAGCGCTGGAGAAGGCACTTCTTGCGTGTCCCGAGACAGGGAAGGGACCAGAGACAGGGGAGGCACCAGAGACAGGGACTCTCCAGGTCCCAAACGCAGCACGTGAGCGAGAGGCTTTTGTGTGCACTTTGCTTTCCACTGCGGCTGGGGTTTGTTTTTTTTTTTCTGAAGCCTAGTGGTTTATTCGGCCCGTGTCCTCCAACCCTCCGTCCGGAGAAGTAACCCGAACCGCAGCAGCGCACCGCGGCTGGCGGGAGGCTGGTGGCGCCCTGCGCATCTTCCCTGCGGCTCCGCGCTCCCTCCGCGGCACCCGCGCAGCTCCGCGGGGCGCCGGCACCGCTGGCGCTTGGCGGAGCAGCGCTGCCCCGCCTCGGCCGTGCTCCTCAGCCGTGCCGGGCTTGAAGCGAGAGCTCTCGGGCACCAAACCTCCGTTGGCCCCTCAAGCCTTTCCTTGAGGGCGTTGCCCAGCCGGCGGAAGGGAGGCGTGACCTTCCCGCAGGCGCGCACCTGGCAGGAGCCCGACACGCCGGGGCACTCGCACTCCACCTTCGTGTGCGCCAGGAGAGCCTGGGGAGCGGGAGGCAGCTGCCAGCCGCACCAGGGACACCCTCCCCAACACCTCCCACGCTGCTGCTGCTCCCCGTACTCTCCGCCCGTGGGGCTGGAGAGCAGGGGCCGGAGAATGGAAGGGCAAGGGCAAGGGCAGGGCGAAAGTGTCTTTTTAAACCAGGCCAATATGAACAGAAGGAGATCCACTCCATGGGAAACACGATGGTTTTTGGGTCTGTAAGGGAAATCCCTGAGGCAGAGAGAGGTGGGGACCTGTTCTGACCTGTGGGGCTGCGGGGAGGGGAACAGATCTGCCCAGAGGCAGAGGATGTTCAAGGGACCAGATCTGACTGTGGCCCCTGCAGATGTCTGTCTTTATTGAAGAGAGGCTGGAGGGGCAGGGAAGCCCTTCAGAGCAGAACAGAGTAAATTATTTCCTAAATCATAGCTGGGGTCTGTGAGGAAAAGGAGACTGCACGGAGGTGTGTAGGGGAGGCTGGGAGCCCCCTCCACACAGGCAGGAGCCAGCGCAGGGTGAACAGCGCAGCGCTGGGCTAGGAAAGGCAGCAGGATGCCGGCTCCTCTGGGAGCACGTGGCCGCCCTGAAGGGCCTGTTGGGGTGTGGGGCTGGACGGAGCTCTGCCTAGCCAGGGAGAAGCCCCTGCAGCCAGGCTTGCTCCCAGGCCTTGCTCCTGCCCTTACCTTCCTCCCAGCCTCGTCGTTGTGCAGGTTCATGAGCGCTCTGCTGGAGGAGGCACCGCGGCTCCTCTCAGGGCTGTCCACGAAGGCCTGAGAGAAGGCAGCCCCATAGGACAGGTTATCAGAGCAGCCCGACCACTGGAAACCTGCAGAGGGAAAGCAGCCTTGAGACGAGGAAAGAGAAGCTCTGAGAGGATCTCCCGAAGACCTGTGGAGAATGGAAGCGTCTCCTTCTCTGATCTGTCTCCCCCATGCACCTCCCCCTCTGCCGCCTGCTCCCTGCCACCCTCCTCTTCCTTCACCTTCAGGGCTGACTCCCTGGA
The DNA here is from genome assembly GCA_013397845.1 of Melanocharis versteri. Classification (NCBI taxonomy): domain Eukaryota; kingdom Metazoa; phylum Chordata; class Aves; order Passeriformes; family Melanocharitidae; genus Melanocharis; species Melanocharis versteri. The sequence goes on from VZTG01001087.1 coordinate 218,584, forward strand.
TCTTGCGGTCGCAGCCACACTCGTGCAGCTCCCCGCGGCTGCAGGCACGGGTCACAGCAAACGCAATGCTGGCAGTGGAGATGGCATGGATAAAAGCAGACTCTGGCGTGCCTGCAGCGGGACAAGAAGTGGCACCGGCCTGCAGAGGGCAAAGGCCTGATGGGGCACAGTCTGGGAGAGGTGGCTGTCACTGCCTGCAGGAAGGATGCATTCAGATGGAGACTGCTCGGGAGAAATAGATGTCAGGATGTTCACCCAGAGCAGCTGCTCCCAAGGCTGGGAGACAATGAGTGACATGGCTCTGTGGCAGCATGGGTGGCAGGGTCAGGGAGAAAATGTACCAGTCTGCAGAGCTGGTACCCAGGATGCTCCAATGGGACCACAATGCCAAATCTGGCCAAGGGGGAAGAAGCTTCTCCAGAATGCTGATATGTGTGAGAGCATTCGGTTCAGTTTTCTCCGTGCTGACAGCCATGTCAGCATGTGGAAGAAGGCACTGGCCGCTCTGGGGATGGGTCCAGTGCGACCCTTGCACACTAGCCCGGGAAAGACTGATGTGTCAAGGGGACGGTGGGCATACTGCAGGGACACCGTGCCAAGCCTGCCTGCGCCACCTCCCCCTCGCTGACCTTGGATGGTGGCCTTGCCGAAGACCTGCGGCCCCTGCAGGGTGGAGCAGTTCCAGCGGCGAGAGTGAAAGCGGTGCTGGCACTCGGGGACAGCCAGCTCCGCGCCTCGCTGCACCGCCTCCATGGCCTCCACCCGCTGCCGGCAGACAAGGACCTGCTCTTCCACCAGCCCCGTCAGGCCACCACGGCCCCCAGGAGGACTGCCTGCAGGGAAGTCTGCTTGGCCAGGGACCTGTGGGGCAGGGGAGAGGTTCACTTGCAGATGGGCTAGAGCCACGGCCTTACCTCTGCAGGGCTAACCCTCTCTAGCCGTATCTTAGAGCAGAAATGGGGCAGGGAAGGGGCTGTGGCCATGTTGTCTGTGAATTGGACATTCTTGCTCCCCATTCTGGTCTGCACCTCTTCAGCCTTACCATCCCTCTCCCTCCACGCTCCCAGAAATGCCCCTTCTGCCTTTTGGTTGCCCAGATTGCTTCTCCCACCCTGTTCTCACCCCATTTTCTCTGGCTTCAGTACCTCCCTAGGTGGCTTTCCAGCCCAGACAGTACCAGCACAAAGCATACTTACAGCCAGGTCACGGCAGTGACGTGCTGCACGTGGATCAGCATCACATACAGCCACACCAGCTCCATCCTGTCCATGGCAAAACTTCACCACCTTCAGCCCCGGCGCAGCAGCCGCCTGAAACTCCTCCTGTGGCTTCCCAGAGCCTCTGCCCAGCAGCGGCTTTCAGCAGCTCCAGCCCAGCACTGCAAAGCAGGGGTGGCCCCAGCCCTGGGCAGTGACCATGGGCTGTGCAGGTGTGCCTGCCAGCATCAGAGACCCTGTAGCCCACAGAGCCCTGCTGGGTCGGCCCTGCGAGGTCGTCCACACCAGTGCTACAGCTCGGGCAGCATGGTGAGAGAGGTCTGGACTAGGGCTCTGGGCTGGGCATCCATCACAGGGAGATCACGTGGATGGGGACAGCATCCATGTCACACCCATGGCCTGCGCCATCCTGTCAGCAGATGATGTGGTTGTCTTCCTCCAGAGTCCCGTCACTTCTTCACCAGGAAGCAGCCCAAGACCTGCTCAGCAGCAGACAGAGCCTTCCACACAAGAACCCAGCAGCACCAAGCAGCTGTTGCCAGACCCACCAGCTCGTCACCACTTTGTCACCAAGCCCTTTGGGGTCACAGAGAATTTCCCTGCAGTGACGGCTCACGGGAGCAGAGAGGGGAAGACCTGCTGCCTCCCTCATCCACATGCACTGTTCTTGAAGACACTCCCTCATCTGCCTCCTCCAGGCTGGAGATTCTTCTTTTCCACCCTGCAGCCCACGTAGCTACAGCAAACAGACACAGCCCAGCTGCTCCCTGGCTCTCTTAACTCTTTCCCTGGCTGGTCTCCCTTCACCTCCCTCATTTTCTTCCCCATGGACTGTCCTTCTCTGAGCTCAGTCCTTGCCTTTCTCCTAGGAGGCATAAGGGGGTGGCTGCTCCCCTTCTCAGTGGGTACCCCTTTCCATAGCCCCTGGGAGCCCAGGAAAATGTGAGCTGTGTGACCAGGGAGCTGAAATGTCCCAGGACAAAAGCCTGTCGTTCCCCCAGCCAACCTGGGAAGTGCCAGCTGTTCCCAACGCCTTGGAAGGTAAAACTCCGCAGCCACAGGTTTCTGCTTTTCCTGTCTGAATCATTCAGAAAGTGAAGCAGGGCTGTTCTGGCCCTGATGTGTTTCTTCCATAAAGGGACTCACCCCTTTGCTCTGCTCTGCCACATTTTGCTGCACAAGGAAGTCTGAAGAGCACTGTGGTTTATCAGTCATCCTTTCAGACCTGAGGAGCCTCTCTCTTGTAGCGTGCATTTCACCTCTCCTCTTGCCTTCCCAGCCCCCTGCATCCCTCCTCCTGTTGGGTCCTTGCTCCTGCTTTCTGGAGCCAGCACTCCGGGGTGGCAGGCGTGTTGGGATCTGCAGCATCAGGGTGTAGCCTCCAACACACACCCCAGTAATCTGGTCTTACCTGCTGCTCACTCAGACAGCGGTGAGGAAACGCCGGGGGTTGAGCTGCGCTTCCCCACGAGCTGAGCCTCCAAGAGACAGCGAGGGGCAGACGTGTGAGCCCACCCGGGTGAGGGGACACGGAGTTCGTGGGCTGATGCACCGGGATCCAGGGAGGTGAGTGAACTCGGCTGGGTGAGGATGCTGCGGGGCTCACGGGCCGGGCTGGGTGCCACTGTGTCCTCGTCTTCTCACACATGGAAGAGCCAGGGCTGCCGGGCTCAGCCAGGTGTGTGCTCATGTGTGTGAGGGGTGAGGGCTGCAGGGGAGGGGGAAGTTCCCACAGAATGTGTCAGACACTCCTGAGGCAAAGGACACCCCCCGTGGCATATCTGCAGGCTTTTATCAGTAGCAACGCCTTGACGGGAACTGAAGAGACACAAAAGGCCGTGAGAACAAAGATCCCAGCGACTAGCAAGTGAGAAAAGGGGTCTGGTTAAAAAAGGGAGGCACTGAAAAGAAGCAGGGTGAGCTCAGTGGTTCGGGTGTTATTGTACCCTCCAAAGATTTATGAGCAGCAGGAACATATATCCCTTGGTGTGTCATTCCCTGAATGAGGAGTCAGTAACAGCAGAACAAGGGAGGCAGGGAGTGAGAAAATCAAACACCAGCAGGCAAGGGCTGCAGAGAAAGGGAGCCCACAGCAACCTCCCAGGGCAGCTGTTCCTGGGGCAGGACGACAGTGGGATTAGGAGTGTCACCATGACTCGTGTCTTCTTCCAGGTGTGCTGAGACTGGCAAAGCAGAAATAGGACTCGAAGCAACAGAGTGCCAGATGGGCTCTGCACAAGGTCAGCTCCCTTCCCAGCTACACGTGGCAGTGCCAGGTCACAGCTGTCCTGGTAAATCAGCCCTTGTACTTTCATAGCACTGTGCCTCCTGTAGCCTTGAACGCCAGGGACTGATGTTTGTGGCTAACATGCCTTTGCTTGCCACAGACAATGACACGTCTTCGGAGCCTGGTTCTTTTTGGGACCCTTCCACATGCCAGCGGTGCACAGCTGGGCCCCCAGGCAGGAGTTCAATCCCAAAGTGCCCAAGCCCATGGGAGTGACAGGACTCCAAGTCTTTGTGCTGGCTAGCAACTAAATCAACTTTGCTCTCACTTCCCATATTTCACTTCTACCTCCTGTTTAGCAACATTTTGAGGAGAAGGATGTTTTATTTTCTCCTTGGCAGTCCTGGGGGTGGCTGAGTTAGCAAGACAAGCAAGTATTTGGCACTATGACCCAGGGCAGGTCTCAGTTGCAAGGACACCTGGGTACTGCTTCTTTCATGATTGCATTTGCTGTTGTAGGATGTGGTTTAGCTTATCAGCTTTTGATAACAAAGTTCATGCTTTGTGGCGAGGCAGAAGTGCATCAGGAAGTGAGAAAGGAGAAGAGACCAACTGCAGCATGCCAGACGCAGAATCAGCCGCAGCGCGGTAGGGGACAGCTGTGATTTGGATGAAGAGGCTGCCTGGCTCTGTTTTGACCCAAGCTGCTTTGCAGGTGTGGTGCCCGGATCGAGACCTCTGCAGTGGGAGCAATCACCAACCAGCAAGCCGGCATCCACGCTTGGCTCTTCTCCAGCAGTGAGGTAAGGCGGACGGGAGCATCTGGAGCGCCGGATGGTCCGGCACCTCGGGCACCGCTCCCCGTGAGCTGCAGGGCTCGTGCTGCCAGACCTGGCCACGGGGCACTGGGGGACATCTGCCCCTCTTCGGTCGCCCCGTGGACCTGGAGGTGCAAGGCACATCTCTGTATTTATCCAAACTAGGCTTTCTTTGGGATCCTGTGGTATCAAAAGCAGGGGCAGCCTGCACAGCTTACTTGCCAAGGTGCCCACGGGGCTCTCGGGAGATGAAGGGGGTTAACATCTCTAAGGAGTAAGCAATAGCAGCGTGATTAAACCTCGTGAGTTAAATACAGAGGTCTCAGATTTTATATCATGTATCTCTCTCTAAAAACAAGCCATCCTAAGTCTTGAATATCTTCAAGGTTCTAATTGTCACAAAAATCTAATTTCTTGAGTAGAAAAAAAGATGAAAAGTGGGGCTGAAATATCACCAACAGCAGGTAAAAAGCATCCGCATTTATAAAAAAAATATATCTCTAATTTCTTGAGTGAAGTCAGATGCGTTTTCTGAGGTTTGACACATTTTTGTTGTTTCCTCTTTGGTTTCAGATTGAGTGAGCTCATGCAGTTTGTGTTTTAAGTTCTGCACCCCATTGCCACATTTGCTCTCTGCATCCTCAGAGTAGCCCCAAAACTCCCCATGGTTTTGGTGACGAGCCGCTAACAGAAACACTGACCCTGCAGCATGCTCAGCAGTATTTTTCCAGCTTTCTTTTTCCATCTCATTTCTCAGCCCCATACTCAGATTCTTCATCATTTGTGTAGTGCTTGGAGGCAGTGACTCCTAGTAAGACAGTGCCAGGAGAGAGAATTCCCAGGACCAGGCAGCAAGACGCCAGGCACACATCCCATCTCGGGGCATGCCTGCCTGGTCTGGACCCTCTATGCAAGTACATTTAGGGCTTCTCACCCCCCAGGAAGAAAAAAATCAAAATCCCATGGATTTTGCAAGTCACAGTCTTGGCAGTTAATGGTATTCAGGGGCTCAAACTGAAGAGGCAAAAAAATGCTTCCTCCACCTCCTGGGGCACATAAGGTCAGTCACTAAACAGAGAGTTTCTTCAGGATTTAAAGAGAGCATCTTGTTGTGAGGAGGGGATTATTCAGCTGGTACCACTGCCTCCTTACACAAGCTGGTGGCTTGAGACCTCTCAGCAGCTTTTGTGCAGAGCAATGAGCACTTGGGGTTCTTTAGAGGCAGCCACAAGGAACATGCCTTTTGAATCTGAGGCATTAACCAGCAAGGCTAATCGGTCTCTCTGCTGCCAGCCTGCTTTACCTGCCCATAGCTTTCCTTTTTACAGAGGGACAGTCAAAGCAGGACCTCCAGACTCACTGGAGAAACTCTCTGCTCCCACAGCTTCATCCTTCCAGTGGCTGTGTCTGCATGCATCTCATTTCAGGTCTTGGTCACAGTATCTGTTACGGCAAATCTGAGACTGTCAGCGTAACTTCCATACCAACACCATAGCAGACTCTTTCTTCTGTGTTTCCATCCACCCACAAAAAAAAAATCCCCTCAAAAACCCCAATCTATTTTCTGCTCTTAGTCATCTTTGCTGCCAGTTTAGAACTGTGCTGTTCAGTGTCTTGAAGGCCAAAATGCTGGAGTACGTAAGGAAAGGCCACTCAGAAAAGAAAGAAAAGGTGATGGTGGGCAGAAAATGGAACAGGTTTCTTTCGCTGGTATTTGTGGCATGAAAGCCTGGGAAATTTCCACAGCAGAAACTCTCTTAACGGGTAAATCCATCAAAGGACTGTCTCTGGTCAAAACAGTAGTAGGATCCGTCACAGAGCAGAAAGATGAACTAAACAGTGTCAAAACCACACGGCTCCCACCCCAGAGGTCCGAAAATAACTGAAGGGTGGAAGACCTGCCTAATTGTCCTATAGAAACATTTGCTTAAAACAGCTCTTAAAGGCAGACTCAATTTAAGAAAAGGCACTTGGGGGGTTTCAGACCAGGGAGCTTGATGGTTTTGCTGAACAAATTAGTAGAAGCTATAATAAAGGAAAAAATCAATTGGCATGCAGTCACATCTAATTACTGGGGGGAAGTCATCATGGCTTTTATAAAGGGATGCTGTTCCCACAGTTCTTCCTTCAAGGTCTCAATAAGCATGTGAACAGTGGCCCATGTGGATTTCCAGAAGGCTTTCAAAGGCGGTCTCACCAATGTCACTTAAAAAATTTTAAAGAAAATGTTCCTACCTGGATAAAAAAGCACCTAAAAGAAGGGACAGAGAATGAAGGTAGACGGTTGTTTTTCTCAGTGGAGTTGTCAGACACCTGTGCTGGGGCTTGGACTGTTTGACTTATTCATGAGGGATGAATAATAAAATAACAAATCTGTTGGAGACATAAAATTATTCAAGTTTAAAAAGATGAGGTTTGGCTGCGAAGAACTGCAAAGCTTAAGAGAAGTGTGAGTGACTGGACTTAAACTAACAGCTGAAATTTTATCTAGTGAAGTGATGGGGGAAAAGCAAACTGAACTGACCATTACCACTTGCAAATGAGATCTACACCTACGCAGCTCAGTGCATCCACATTGTCAGCACTGTGTGTTTTCAGCACCCCAGAACAGGGCTCACAGAGGCTGTAGCAGAAGTGGAAAGGTGCTGAGAAGGGCAACAAGGATGTTCAAAAGTACAGAACAGCTTCTCTACAAGGAAAAACTATGAAGACAGGGACCCTTTAGCCTGGAAAAAAAAAAAAAGTTACTGAGTGGGAATATGGTAGAAGTTTATAATATCAGCCATGAAATGAAGGTGAATAGGGATGTTTTTTGCCCTGTCTGTTCCAGCACTAAAGCTAAGAATTGAATCTAGTGGGTGGTGAATCAAAGATGGGTATATGGAAATGATTCTTCACCTGAGGCACAAGTAAGCTGTGGAACTCCTTGGCACTCCTGGCACTGGATAATGTTGATGGCAAATTTTACATCCATTCAAAAAGTGACTGAAAAAAACCCTAATGAAATAAAAGTTCCCTGAGGGCTACTGAATACAACTAGGTCACCTGTGGCTCAAGAAATTCCTGGGCTACAATTTATGCTGGAAGCAGGAGGACAACTTGAGGCAGTGTAACTACATGATTGTACTGTTCTTAACATAATCCCTTCACTATCCACAATTTGAGATGGAATACTAGTTGTAGAATGCCTGACACAGCATGGACTGCGCTTACATATTATATTCTCTAGATCTGTTAATTGAATACCTTGAAAGCTTGAAAAAACACATTGTCTGTAGAGATAACTCCTTTTCACCTGACATGTGGCTGGTCTGAGCTCATGTGTTGCAGCAGGTCATGGTCACTCACTAAGCCTCAGTCTCAGTAATTTTGTCTCTATCAAGATAAAGGTCTGACCAGTCCATTCAGTCTGCAGTTTATTGCAGGGTTTTGGCTCTAGCAAAAGCTGACATGTTCTCCTAGAATTATAGAATCACAGAATATACTGAGTTGGAAGGGACCCATCAGGATCATCAAGGATCATCAAGTCCAACTCCTGGCCCTGCACATGACACCCCAAGAGTCACACCCTGTGCCTGAGAGCATTGTCCGAGCACTTCTTGAATTCTGTCAGGCTTGGTGCTGTGACCACTTCCCTGGGGAGCCTGTTCCCGTGCCCAACCACCCTCTGGGTGAAGAATCTTTTCCTGATATCCAACCTAAACCTCCCCTGATACAAGTTCAGGCCATTCCCTCAGGTCCTGTCACTGGTCACCACAGAGCAGAGATCAGTGCCTGCCCCTCCTCTTCCCCTCTCGAGGAAGTTGTAGCCTGCAGTGAGGTTTTCCCTCAGTCTTCTCTTCTCCAGGCGGAACAGACCAAGTGACCTCAGCCACTCCTCATACAGTTTCCCCTCAAGGTCCTTCACCATCCTCATGGGCCTCCTTTGTACACTCTCTAATAGCTCAATGTATTTTTTATATTGCCCAAAACTGCACACAGGACTCGAGGTGAGGCTGCACCACTGCAAAGCAGAGCAGGACAACCACCTCTTTTGACCATTGGCAATGCTTCTCCTTGAGATTTTTTGAAGCACGAAACATTTCACTTGAAACCAACAACATCCTTGCACTTTTGCCTCGTCAGCTTATCGTATACTTCAAACTTGCACAAGACTTCACGCAAAGTATTCATCCACCAAGAAGGGTAGAATCCACTCAGATATAGTTTGATAAATCAGTAGAAGTTTCTCTAAGAAACCTGTGTTGGTGATGGACCTGCCCAACAACACAAAAGGATGGGCAAGCTGGTAGCTGTCTCCACTCTCATAATAGGTTTCCACTTCCATTGTTTAACATGTTGTTACCAGAATGATTCTCTTCCTCTCTATGAGGTCAGCACATGTTCTGTCTGCAGCAGATTCTCTCTGGATCTGTGCATTGACACACAATGCCATCCAGGCCTGACATGCTTGACATGCCTGTCAAATCGCTGAGTAGTATCAACTTCATGTAAAGATATTCTCTAGACAGAAAATTCTACTTTCCTTTTGAAGTAAATCACAATCTACATGGACTCTGTGAGGGAGTCCCTATTTGACCCCTGCAAACAACTGTGGAGAACTGTTTCAAACCAATCCCTGCTCCAGTGTGAGTCCTTTCCACAGGGTGCAGTCCTTCAGGAACAGACTGCTCCAGCATGGGTTCACCATGGTCTTCTCCAGAGGCAACAGAGGAATCCAGTGCCTGGAGCACCTCATTCCCCTCCTTCACTGACCTTGGTGCCTGCAGGGCTGTGTCTATCACATGTTCTCACTTCCCTTCTCTGGCTGCAATTGCTGTCTCACAGTAACTTTTTCCCTTTCATTATCCCAGAGGTGCTACCACCATCACTGATGGGCCAGCCTCGGCCAGTGGCAGGTCCTTCCTGGCACTGGCTGTATCAGACAGAGAGGAAATTTCTGGCACACTCTCACAGAGCCACACCTGTAGCCCTCCCAGCTACCAAAACCTTGCCATGCAAACCCAGTGCAGGGAAGCTGCTGTTAGATCACCTGGAGCCTTCTCTTGTCCAGATGAACAAGACCAATTGCCTCAGCATCTCCTCATGGTGCAAGTGCTCCAGCCCCCAGACAATTTTGGTGGCCTTCCACTGGGCTCACTCCAGCTGTTCAATGTTTGGACAGTGGTGCCGTTAGTACCTAGAGTGGTTACCAGCCTCACACTGCTTTGTCCACTTGAATCCCATGGCCCTTCCTTTTTTATTGTGCTCCCTTCCGTGGCTGTGCTGCTCTGTGTTTGTGGGACATGGGCTGCTTCAAGCTTTGGGGTGTTATAAGCAGCAGAATGAAGACACGCAGTCCAAATAAGCACCACTGGTCCCATGCAAGTAAGGACACCGAAGGAACTGTATGAATGTAAGCAACATAAGGAACTCAAAGTCACTGGGACTGAGGTTTGTGTGTGTTGTTTCCCGTAAGAAAAGGAGTTTGGGTGGAGTCGGGTCTAACTGTAGTGTAATTTTTTTTATCTGAAATGGATGTACAAAGTCCTGTTTCTCTGATATAGGACAGTACTATGCAGTTTTTATTTTAAGTTCTTTCCAGTCAGCATTTTTCCTTCAAAACGCTGCTGTCTTATTTTTCTTTCTCTTTCTCTGGAGCTGCCTCAACTGCCTTCCCTGTGTGCTTGTGGTGTTCCTTTCTTGTGTTCATGTGCTCTTAGCAGTGATCAAAGCAAAGTGCATTTTCTGGGGCTGAGTGATAAATGATTCTGTAAAGCAACCATCTTCTCTGTGCTCTGTCTTCTTCTGCCATGTAATTACTCACTTTTCTAGTGTCCTTTTACCCTCGTCTTTTAGTTTCTTTGTGAGTTCTTGCTGCAGAAGCCACCATGATAGGATTTTAACAATTCAAGAGATTTCCTCCTCTAACTTAAACTCTTCTGTTTTGGTCTTCTACTCTGACCAGGAATTGTACTGACAGCTGGCAATGATCCTCCATCGCCGTATCACCTCATAACCACTGGAAAGAATTGCCGAACTAGGGGCAGAAGCAGACTCCACATCACCATCCCTGCCAGATGACCACAGACCAGCAATCCAAAGCAGTGCCAGCCAAGAGAGATATTGCCCATCTACCTCCCAGCTGCAGATGACAGGAATGACCTGCCCGTGGCTTCTTAGAGGGGAATGACTTCCCTCAGTGCTCTTCTTTGTGCCTCCTTAGCCCACCAACAGGCTCATCCATCTCAACGAGACCATCCCCTGATCCATGCTGGGCATGTCAGCGTCCAATACGTCCAATACGTCTCAGACATGCAAGGATTACACCTTCAACCACCACCTCCTCATGCCTGGCTACGCCCTGATATTCATGACAGGTTTGCTACTGAATGTGGTAGCCCTGTGGATATTCTTCCGATACCTGCGCCTGAAGTCTGTAGTGATGATCTACATGTTGAACCTGGCCATAAGTGACCTCAGCTTCACACTCTCTCTGCCCCTGCGACTCTACTACTATTCCAACCACCACTGGCCCTTTGGTAGCATCCTGTGCCAGGTCTCTGGCTCAGTCTTCCAGATCAACATGTACGGCAGCTGCCTCTTCCTCATGTGCATCAACCTGGATCGCTACGTTGCCATTGTTCACCCACTTCGCTGGCGGCATCTGCGGCGCCCCAAGGTGGCCAAGCTCCTCTGCTTCATTGTCTGGGTTGTCATCTTCATGGGCTCCATCCCCACAGTCATAGTCCACAAGCAAAACCACTGTGAAGTAAAAAACCAGACCATTTATCTGTGCTTTGAAAGCTTTAGCGACAACATGTGGCAGAATAACCTCTTCCCCCTGGTAATCCTGGCTGAAATCTTGGGGTTTCTCCTGCCTCTCAGCTCTGTGACATACTGCTCAATTCGGATCTTTCAGGAGCTCTGCCAGCCCAGCCAGACAAAGACCCTGCGACAGCAGAAGACTGTCCGTCTCCTCTTGGTCAATCTGGTCATCTTCATCATCTGCTTTGTGCCCTACAACACTACCCTGGCGGTTTACGGGATGATAAAGGCCCGGGTGATGAAGGTTGAGGAAGAAACCCAGGCCTCCGTGCGCCAAACATTAATTATAACGATGATGCTGGCCAGCATGAACTGCACGCTGGACCCCTTGATCTACTACTTTAGCACTGAGGGTTTCCGTAACACCTTCAAGAAACTGCGGCGGGGACAAGCCTGGGACTCAGAGATGGGGACGCTTAAGCATCAGATTGTGGAGAGTAAGTCAGCCCGAGACCACGCTGTGTCTAAAGTAAAACTGTTCCCACCTGAAAACTTTATCCGTCCCGACGAACCTTCGCCGTCACTTCCTACTGCAGTATTTCTGAACGGCCCTATTGAGGACTCGGAAATTTAAGCCCGGGAAAGCCATACCATGGCAGAGTTACCCATATAACCCATATAGGCAATAACTACAGCAAGCCTGTGGGATACAGCAAACTGTTTAAGGGAGCACAGCAGACTGTCTGTGGGTGAACGTGACGATGCAAAGCTGAAGGATGAAAGGTTGTTTCGAATAAACAGAGGTGCCTTGGTGACATGGTCATACCTGACTCTTTTGGTACAGGAAACATAGTGAGGAACAAGGATTTGAAACAAACTTAGTGTGTCTAGGTCCAGCCAGCATAAATTCCTATAGCAGTTCCATGCTGTCTGAGTAGCTCCTGGCTGCACTGTAGCCTGAGGCAGTTCTGGGGATCATCAGAACACAGATATGGTACTCGCTGCTAACAAAGTGAATTTACTAGCAATGGCTGAGGAAAACCTTTGATCAGATGTTTCAATTTGAGTCATAGGTCCAGCTGAGGACACCTAAATGAGTATCTTAATTTTCCAAAAGAACTGAAGCATTTAGCAAGCTTTGTTGGGGTCAAGGAGAATAGCTGAGTTTTCAGTAATCTTGCAGAAAATAGGTTCCTAATTGATTGAAAATCACAGACCTTAGCAAAACAATCTTCAGGAGGTTTGTCAAATGTGCAGCTGTACACACTCACACGTGGCACAATGGCTATACATTTACCTAAAGCAAAATGGCTTGGGAAACACTAGCGTACTTCTTTAAAAACTACATTCCTAAGGGCCCCAGGAAAGAAGAGAGGATACCAGTATTGTCATCATGTCTGAAGCTCACGCTGACGTTAGTGCTTTGCACTCTCTTGTTGCGGGCCCCTATATGGGATGATTGATTTCAGGTCTGAGTGATTTTCACTGTTGAAAAGTAATGATGTCACAGAATGAGGCTGCGGTGAAATGTATTTGCCTGCACTGTTTGTCCATGCTTTTTCAGGCTGCACTGTATGTGAAAGCCCTGTAAATCTCCCCAGAAGCAAGATCCAGCTGTACACAGGCAGTGCCAGAAGCCGCAGTTTTTCACTCCTGCTGATGGCCAAGGGTTGCCTTTCCAATTGCACTGCAAAACAGCCTCTCCGTGGCTTCCAGCAGGTCTCAGGCTATTCTGGAGTGGATCCATTACAGTGGTTTGGTTTTGGTTTTTTTAATGTTAAAGTAAAGGTCAGGGAAAGTGACAAGAAATGCAGCCCAAAGTGCTAGGGTTTATAGTTTTTAGACTTCTCAATAAGCGATAAATCTGGTTTCAAGTTCCTACCTCATGACTGCTGTGGGAATAAATGCATTGTAATACATCATGGGTCCGTGTTAGGAGATATTGGGTTTTAAATCCATTTTCCCAGTCTCCCTTGAAGACCCTCTCTTTTACGAGAGAAAATTGCAGAAGCAGGTCTTCAAGAAGACCTGTAGAAGATGATGAGCCTCTCCACAGAGACATCCTTGTGTCACAGGCTGCCTGTGAGACATATGCCCTAGGTGAGCCAGCTCTGTCCCCTTGCTCAGCCCATGTATCACCAGCAGAGCAGCCTTGAAACCCATCTGCAGATGAAGAGCATTTAATGGTGCCCAAGAGATGCAGGGAGAGAGGTGGAAGAGGGCTTGCAGGGAGTAGGTATTTCTATTTCAAAAACTCAGGACTGCCATGAATCCTTTGTGACATAGTGCAGCTAGAGAGGAAACAGAGCTGTGTGCATCTCTTCTGTGTGCTACCCTTTTGTCCTGGGATTTATGGGATAACGGAGTGATATTACAGCAGATGCACTGCTGTCCATTTTCAAACCTTCCTCCACCTTCCTTTTTCCTAGACCCCTTTCCTTGTCCCTGTCCCTCTGGTCCTTTCTCTTTTCCCTAATCTAATGCACCATGCACCTAAGCATCAACACAATGCCTTCACAGCTATGTTTTCTTCCCTGCCCAGAGAAGTTGATTTTTTTCTTTCCTTTTAACTTGGCTAGAGTGCTGTCATAAGTTCACGGAAAGATTCGGGTGGGAAGGGACCTCTGGAGGTCTCTACCCAAGACTGCCTGCTCACAGCAGGTTGCTGGGGGCAGTGAGGGCTGGCAGACCCCTAAAGGAATATAAGAGCTGAGATCCAGGCGTGTAACAAGGCAGGCAGAGGACGAGGCTTAGCCAGCAAGGGAAAGCATCCAAGCAAGGGGACAAAGGCAGGTATAGGCAGACAGCCGGGTTCATCTGAGAATCCAGATCATCAGACGAGCTTGTGGTGATGAGGCAGGTCCAAGGTCACAGCAAGAAGTGAAGTCAGCATCAGGACCAGGTCTGGAGGCAGGAACCAGGGTGAGCCACAGTCCAGAGATTGCCTGACAAGTCCATCATGACAAGGCAGGTCCTGGGTCAAGCCAGGAAGCCTATCCACGGGTCTAGATGCACAGGGTGCATGGTCAGGCACAGGCCAGGCTCCTCACACAGGAGCCAAGGGCAAGAGCACCAGCTTAAAAGCATCTCTTGCGGCAGGGGGTCAGTCCTGGCTGAGCCTCCACCAGAGCTTTCTGGAAACTCTCCCCAAAGTCATCAGAGGGAAGAGGATGCCCTCGGCTGCACTGCCTCTGACCTGTCCCCAGGCTCGTATAGCCAAAGCCCCAGGAGCAGAGAGGATGTACTTTGGACCCCAAGTTAGTTCAGGTTGCTCAGAGCCTTGTCCAGGTGTCTTCTGAGCACCTCCAAGGATGGCGATTCCTCAGCTGCCTGAGGTACCCGCACCAGTGCTGAAACATGCCCTGGGGAGAGGCTTTTCCTAATGCTCACCAGGATTGTTGCAAGTCATGGCTGTTGTGCTTTCTCAGGGCCACTGCGAGCAGAGTCTGTCTCTGTGTTCTCTTGGCAAGCTTGCCAAGTATGAATGAAATGTCAGCTGGCAGATGCCACTCCTTCGGAAGAGGCTGCTCCTCTGCTGAAGTTACAGTATCCTCCACAACACGCAACTTCCCGAAAAGCACATCAGAAAACATGATCTTTCCTTGTAGCTTCATTCCTGAAAACAGTGGAACTATTTTTACCTGGAACATTTCATAAATATTCCACCTCCAGCAGAGGAAATTTTAGCTCAAATATTTTGACTAAATTATAAATAACTGCAAAGCTGATTTCTTAATGAATCTCATCAACCAGTTTAACAATAAAGAGGGCTGCTGGTCATGTTACACACAGCAGAAAAGTTCCTGACTTTGGGTTTCTGAAGGCTTTGCTTAATTGTTACATATGCTCAGTGGTGGGCCCAGTGTGGGCTGTTGCATTTGGTCCTTCGGGTATTCAATCTTTTTCAGCTTGCATTAGTTTCGTTTTATTCTTGAGGATTCTAGTCAAATTTAATTGCTTTGGATTCTAGAGGGGATTTGGGATATTTTTCATGTTTGACAGAGAGAATTGGTGTTAACTACGTTTCTGCTTCCGCATTTTTGCTTTGTAAGCTTCAGGAGTTTTTTATTCCGTCACATGGTGATAAGGAATAGCACACGTATGTGCTGTCTTTTCGTGAAATGAGTCATTCACCCTTATCTTGCTTTATGGCTTCTTTTTAATCAGTGTGTATAAAAAAAGCCAGACAAATCTGAAAGCTCTAGGGTATGATGGTGTGCAACAATACAAAACAGAACCACTTGAAAGCTTGTGTTTAGAACAGGAGCTACGTGAAGCAATGGTATTCAAGAAAGGAAAGTTAAATTGGAATATAAGCCTGGCAAAGTCTTTTCAACCTGTATAGGTGACCCTCTACATCCTACTGTGATAATTCTTGAATTAGTATTCTTGTTAAGTACGTCAGAGGTAAAAGGTGCCATTCACTACTTCCCTGTACTTCGTGTCATTTGCAGATGTGAACATTAAACAAATGTCTCCTCATGAAGTAAGACTAAACAAGTGAAAGGTCAGAGAGATGGCAAAGGCACACAGAACACTTATTCTGTATGGATCAGACAGTATCTGCAAAAATGTACAAATACATTAGGATTTCAAGTTCTTTGACTTCCAGAATGGACATGTCCTATGCTTCTGGAAATGGTTCCCTACTTGGATGAGATATAAAAGTATTTTTATTACTATTAATATTAAAATGTATTTTATACTTTTTAGAAACCCTCTGATACTCTGAGTTCTGTAAGTCAGCTTGAAAAGATGTTTCAGAAGTCCCAGATCAAGCCAGACCTTATCTTCAAATTGCTTTTATTACTGTTTTTATTCCTTCCACCGCGTACTGGCTGTGTGCCTCCCACCACTAAATGTATCCCTACAACAAAACATGTATTTTGTTTTACAAATGCCCTGAGCAACTTCAGCTGTGCCTGCTTTGAGCCTGGGAGGTACCCTCTGCCTTCCACTCCCCCCCCCGTTGCTTGGAGTTGAAACGGATGTCCTCCAGAGGTCCTTCCAACCTAAATAATTGTGTGGTTCCCTGACCTTGTGTTTTAGATGTTGATCTGTCATCCCGGGCATTTTTTCATTATCTTTCCCTCTCAGAGTTGTTCTTGCTCGGATTACACTTTGCATACCCTGCTTGCCTTCCAGCTGCAGAGTCCTTGATCTGTGGCTGAGTGCAGCGAAAGCTTTACATTTTGTGTGTTGCTTTTGAAGCCTTTCCTGCAAACCCGTGTATTCTGCAGTGCTAACAGCATCTTGGCAGAGGCCAGGCTGCCGCTGCGCTGATGCTGCTGTACATCCTGCTGACCAAAACCGGCTCGGGGTTTCCTTCTTGTTTCCCGCATTTCCACCGTCTCTGCTTTTACACTCGGAGAGATCTTTGGGCATGGATCGGGGTTTTTTTGTTTGGTTTGCACAGCATCTTGAGCAGCGAGATAGCGATCAGTGAGGGCTCCCAAGCAAAATAAGAAGAAATAGTGTAATATCACTGAAGACCCTGCTACGCTGATGATTTTGTTTGAGGTTACCTGGGAGTCTGCATGTACTAAAGGCAGGCATAGCACTGCTTTTACCTATTTCAGATAGTGGCAGTGACAGTGACAAGGCTTCCATGGTAGCTGTAAAACCTCCCCGCACTGCATACGCTGTCCCCTGAAGCACGGGCAGCCACTCTCCCCTTGAGCCCCTGAAATACGAAGGGACAAGGAAAAACTTTTCTCCCAAGGAGGGCGAGGAGCGGAGGGAGAGAATCAAACTTTTCACCTCCGGGCGATGATAAAAGAGGTTTTCTAACACTGTGTGGAAAAAAAAAAATAATAATAATTAAAAA
>VZTG01001087.1:251266-272105 GCA_013397845.1 Melanocharis versteri
GGGCGGGTTGGGGCTGCTGGCCAGGGCACCGCGCTGACAGCCGCCCCGCCGGCCCCAGGGCTCCCTTGGAAGCCCGGCTGCCTTGCCTGCCCCGCTGCCTTCTCCCGGCCCAAGGTAGAAATAACCGAGGGCACCCGGCTGCGGAGGACGGGAGAGTTTTCCTTTAGGACAGCTGTTTTGGCTTCCTCGCCAGAGATGAGTTGCTGACTCAGTTTATTATCTGGTGTCTTCAAAGCCTGCTTTATCACAGCTCCAAACTTATACTTGCTGCCAGTGTTTCTATTATCCATAGGCTCCAAAGCCAGTAAAGTTGCTGTCTAAGCTTTCTCACAGATCCACTTGGTAGCACTATTGCTTGGGAGAACGGAGTTCAGGTTTGCTGTAACTTTCTCTTTTTCTTTTCAATGAAGTGCTGGCCAGACTGGCAAGAAGACGACAACCTGTGTAAGCCCAGGCCTCCCCCAGTGTGGAGGACATGGCTTCGGGCATTGGATCTCCATCACCATGCTCAGGGGGCAGCGATGATGATGAGATGGAGATCCTGTTGAACAACGCTATCCCCCAGCATCCAGGTATGCCGAGCCTGCAGGGCATGCATGCGGAGTGGGGACACTGTTGGTCTCAAGCTGAATATGTGAAATGCATGATGTGTTGGGGAATGTAATTTTTTTTTCTTTGCTGCAAGTCATGCGTATGTTTTTGATATCCGAGTCCCAGGGTTACTTCGAAGTGCGAGGCTTGCGGCTTTGTGTCAGGTGGAGCTGACTTTGTTCCAAGCCATTGCAGGTTGTTAGGGCCTGTGCTTGGAGGAGGTGTAGAGGGTGGAGGCAGAGCATCCATTTCTGACGGGGTACCGAAATGCCTCCTAGTTTCAATTTTCATGAATGAGGAGGGGTAGGAGGGGGTGGTATGTGAAAGGGCAGGTTGCCTGGCTTGCTTTCATCTGGGAACTCAGACCGGCTGACGTCCAGAGAAAACTGCCCTGGGCTGTTGCGTGACCCACTTTCCTTCATTACCACACCCAATTATTGAGGTTTCTTGTGATTCTTGCTCCGTGCTGCTTGCTCACCTTGCTTTTTTTTAGTCCTTGTATCTTGCTTTTTCCCTTGTATTTGCATCCTCATCATCAGCATGAGGCTTGAGTTAGAGCCCTGGGAATTCTTCTGGTTTGCTTTTTCTGTTGTTGCTGCTGCTGCTGTTGATGACCTGCTCTGTGGACATGCATCTGGATTCTTTGCGTCCTTGTGAATAAGGAGTGATGTACATAGTCAGTTGTAGGACAAGTGTGGATTTTCCTACCAGCTAGGAGTGTTGTAGTGTCATACAAGAGAAATGTAACTGGAGAAGGGAAGATAGTGTTGTGGAGTTTTGGATTTTTTGTTTGTTTGGCATTTTTTTCTTAAGCTTTGACTCTGGAGTTTTCGGGTGCCTCTGAGATCTTGGGCAGAAGGGGACTATCAGTAAGAAAAATCTTGATTAAAAAACTGGTAAAATCACTGCAAAATGCAGAGGTTTAGGTGGTACCTTGGAAAGAGTGGGTCATTAGAGGCTCTAAATCAGAACTTGGGGGAGAAGATGCATGATCCTTGAAGGACCTGGTGTTGCAGCACCATGGGAGTGAAGAGACATCCATTGGTTGGGAATATGGCAGGGGCCAGGCATGGGAGTCCAGGTTCTGAGACCTCCATCTCTGCTGTTTCAACCCCGGCTGCGGTAGCTCCTCTGCCCTGTGGCTTCCTCCATCCTGCCCAGCTCGGGTGGTCAGGAGGCCATTTTCCCTTGGAGGGAGAAGGAGTGACTCTGGCTGTGTGCGGTGGGCGGGGCGGCAGGGGAGGGCGGGTGGCCGTGCTGCTCCCGCAGCCTGCCACAAAGAGAAGGAAGGGCTGTCTGGCTGCCCCTGCCCCTCGGGCCAAGGGCAGCCAGGGAACGGGGGCACACAGATGGAAGTGTGCCCTGGTGCTGGGGAACTGGCGTGTGTTCTGGCCGGGCAGTGAGCTTGCTGGCTGCTGGGGCTGGGGGAAGGTTCTGTCAAATCTGGATCAGAATAGAGTTGCTGAGTAACAACTTTCCTATGGAGGAGGAAAAGTAGCAGCTTACTGGCCTGTATTTTGCATGCAGCTGTAGGATGTTCTGTACTGCTGAAGAGGCTAGATGGTTTCTTTCCTGGAGGTCCATGGACTGAAACAGTATGCTACTCAGGTTCTCAGATGCATTTGCCCCCTTTAGATGTGGCCATCTGTTTTATGCTCTCTCCTCTTCTTGTTGGGTTATAGCAAACTTCTTGTCCTGCTTAGGGAAGCAATATTGTGGAAATAAGTGGTGTTGGGAGGGGGGGAAACCATGTTCAGTGGTGTCATAGGATACAATTTTTGAGTATCTGTTGTGAACAGTAAGAGTTGTAACCACCTCTGTTTGTAAGTATGTAGCAGGAAGCAGACAAGTTGATCTCTGTGAAGGGGGGCTATACTATACTGCACAGATGGGGATTGAATGAGACATGTTGCCTCTTCACATCCAGAACCTGAAGAAGAGCCAGAAGAAGAGCTTCTGTCAGAGGCTGACACTCCTAAAATCAAGAAGAAGAAGAAGCCCAAGAAACTGAAGGAACCCAAAGTGCCCAAGCTCAGCAAACGTCAGAAGAAGGAGGTAAGAAAAAGGATGCCTAAGGTCACACTCTAAAATATGGATATATAGGGTGAGGGTGCATACTGTTGTTGTTGGCCAATGGCAGCAATCTTTTGAATGAATCCTGTAGAGCTTGGGGAGAGAGCAGTGTTTAGTGTTTATCCAGGGTGTTTTCTCATGCCTGATCCCTCCCTCCGCAGCTGGGGGACAGCTCTGGTGAGGGCAATGAGTTTGTGGAGGAAGAAGAGGAGGTTCTGCGCTCTGACAGTGAGGGCAGTGATTATACCCCTGGAAAGAAGAAAAAGAAGAAATTAGGACCCAAGAAGGAAAAGAAAAACAAAGCCAAGCGCAAGGAGGAGGAGGAAGAAGAGGAAGAAGATGATGACTCGAAGGTAACAAGCTACCCTGCTGACTGCTTGTTTTTCATTCCCATGTATCTGATTTGGGGGATCATTGTGCTCTCCCTTTGTGATTGCACAGGGAGTTGGGACCGTGTAGTCTCTTCTTACACTAGACCCTCTTGACTTGACCTTTTTCCCACCTTGCATTCTTCCTTCTCTACAGCTTTAAACACACATGGAATTTATATTGAATCAAAATACTTTTCCTGTTTCTGCTGATTTGCTGTTGCGGCTGTGTCCTATGGTAGTGATAAATGGATGCAGGGGAAAAAAATTCCCTGGGTCATCAGTGGAATGTGGAAGATGTGTGGAAGTTCTGCTGAGAGTTGCCATGATTCTCTTTTTATAGGAGCCAAAGTCATCTGCTCAGCTCCTGGAAGACTGGGGCATGGAGGATATTGATCACATCTTCACAGAGGAGGATTACCGCACACTCACCAACTACAAAGCTTTCAGCCAGTTTGTCAGGTGAGCTGCAAGCCTACACTTGAAAGGACTTGGGAATGAAAAAAGACATGAGACAAAAACTAGATTCCTTGCTTTTGGAACCTCAGTGCACACTAGTGTAGTACCTAGAGGGAAAACCGAAGCGACAGTAAAATAATTGATCCACAGCTTTTTTGTTTTCAGTCATCAAGATGACGCAAGTCCTCCCAGTCCCCTTTCTTCCCTATTGTGCTAAATTCCATTTCCTTTTTCCAAGCCCCTGAACATTTCCATCTTTCACATAGAGTGAAGGATGAGAATGGGGAGATTCATTGGCTGTTGAGATCAGAGATTAGAAAGGAATGTAGTTTGAGATAAAGGTGCTAATGGGGGTGGCAGTGGGGAGGAATAATCTAGATGTCAGGGTGGTTCAGTAACCTTTCCTTCCTTCCTTAACTGTACACAGGCCACTTATTGCAGCCAAGAACCCTAAAATAGCAGTGTCGAAGATGATGATGGTACTGGGAGCCAAATGGAGGGAGTTTAGCACAAACAACCCCTTCAAGGGAAGTTCAGGTGCATCTGTGGCAGCTGCTGCAGCTGCAGCTGTTGCAGTAGTCGAGAGTATGGTGACAAACGTGGATGCTGTCCTGCCGCAGCCCCCCGTGGATGTGCCACTCAGGAAAGCCAAGACAAAGGAAGGCAAAGGTGAGAGGAGGAGTCTGGCAGGATAGAACATGAGCGGTGTTAAGGCAGTAGCCGTTCTGACCCTGCCTCCTGTGTTCCCAGGACCCAATGCCCGGCGGAAGCCAAAGGCCAGTCCTCGTATTCCTGATATCAAGAAACCTAAAACAAAGAAGGTGGCACCACTGAAAATCAAACTGGGAGGATTTGGTTCCAAGCGTAAAAGATCATCAGTAAGTCATGCTCCTTTCTTGGACCTTCTGAGGAGGAGGTCATGATGTGATAGTGATGCTGGGGTGTGTATCTGATTGCTGCCCCCCGTCATGTGTGTCTGAGTAACAAAGCTTTTCTCTTACCTACCTCAGAGTGAAGATGATGATCTGGATGTGGAGTCAGACTTTGATGATGCCAGCATCAACAGCTACTCTGTTTCAGATGGATCTACAAGCCGTAGTAGCCGCAGTCGCAAAAAACTCAAGGCTGGGAAGAAGAAAAAGAAAGGTATAGATGCTTGCTAATACTTGGAGACAGAAGCTAAGTGTGTAGAAAGATTAAAGGAATGTCTGTGTGGAGTTTGGATGTTTAACAGCATACTTGAGGGAGAATTGATTGTGAAGGAAGAACCTGATATTATTTTGAATAAGGAAAAGATTTTCAGAAGTTCTTTCAGGAATTCTTTTTTAGGGAAACAGATGTGGTGCTGAGTTTTCCGGGCCTTAGCTGTACCTTTTATTTCATGGGTGGAAGGGGGCACAAAGGGACTTGTTTTGCTGCTGTTCTGGGTCTTCCTCCTTGCCCTGTTTATTATATAGAGTAAGAGTTTTGGATTCTCGATCTCTAGATTGCTATCTAGGCTGTTGGGAGAAAACCCACCCTGGCTGTAGGAAACCTGTACCTGTGCCTTGTACTGTGGTAACTCCTCATCACCCTCTGCAGGTGAGGAGGACTCCGCAGTGGCTGTGGATGGCTATGAGACTGATCACCAGGACTACTGCGAGGTGTGCCAGCAGGGAGGAGAAATTATATTGTGTGATACCTGCCCTCGTGCCTACCACATGGTTTGCCTGGACCCAGATATGGAGAAAGCTCCAGAGGGCAAATGGAGCTGCCCACACTGTGTGAGTATTGGATTCCCCAAACGGTGCAAGAGGTCATGGAGGAGGGGGATGTCAAGTGACTTGGGGCTGCTCTTCTGTGGTAATGAAATAATCACTTTGATTTTCTGATTTCCCTCTCCCATAGGAAAAAGAGGGCATTCAGTGGGAGGCAAAGGAGGATAACTCTGAAGGTGAGGAAATCCTGGAGGATGTAGTGGGGGATGCTGAGGAAGAGGATGACCACCATATGGAGTTCTGTAGAGTCTGCAAGGATGGAGGAGAGCTTCTGTGCTGTGATGCCTGTCCTTCGTCCTATCACATCCACTGTCTGAATCCCCCACTGCCTGAGATTCCCAATGGAGAGTGGCTGTGTCCTCGCTGCACTGTGAGTTTCTGCTAGTACCATTCTCCTATTGCTACAAGAGGCGATTGATCTAATCCCTTTGGACCATCATATTTCTGTGGAAATACATGATCCTTTGAAGACTCTATCTCCTCGTACACTTTTGTCATAAAGCTTAAAGGCCTGACTTTCTGTAGCTGTATTGTGCCTTGATTGGCTGCTTTCTCCAGACAGTGGGAAGAACCAGGCTACAGCCTTTGGGTCTCACGAGATTTGTCCTCGTGCAGGGTAGTTGGGCAGTTTTTGGTCCAGGATGCCAAAGCTCACCTTTTTGGGCTCCTGTTTGTGTGTAGAAGCAGGAGAAAAAGTGCAAGCAAATTCGGTGCTTAAAGTAATTTAAGCTGATGCTGAGGCAAACTGGTTTTGCACTGTTGTAAGCTTTGTAATGCCAAGACCTTTCTTAGTAGATGGCTAGAAATACCGTGCTTTTCCGGAAAGTTCTTGAAATAAGTAATATAAATGGTGTTAGTTGCTTTCATTAGGTGATAAAAACCTGAAGGTGATGAACAAAAAAAAGCTGCTTATGCTGGGCACATAGTTCTACTGAAGAATATTTTCTGCACAAACTTTCAGTGAAGTTGTAGTTGGGCAGACTGCTGGGCTCATCAAGCCTAGCAAATTCTGCGTAGTGAAACCATAAAAGTGACTCTGTTTCTGCTCCTCAGTGCTTCCATGTTAGAGTACATACACTGTGGTGCATCAAGCTCTGTTTAACTTTCCAGTGCCCAGCTTTGAAAGGAAAGGTGCAGAAGATCTTGATCTGGAAATGGGGTCAGCCCCCAGTTGGCCCTGCACCACCACGTCCACCTGATGCAGACCCTAATGCTCCGCCCCCGAAGCCTCTGGAGGGTCGGCCTGAAAGGCAGTTCTTTGTCAAATGGCAGGGCATGTCCTACTGGCACTGCTCCTGGGTGTCAGAGTTGCAGGTGAGTGGAGGAACCTAACCATGCCATAAGTGCGGATAGTTGAGGCTAAAACACCTACTAACTGCTTGTGTCCTGACTGCAGCTGGAGCTGCACTGCCAGGTCATGTTTCGTAACTACCAACGCAAAAATGATATGGATGAGCCACCCTCGGGAGACTTCGGAGGGGAAGAAGAGAAAAGCCGAAAGAGGAAAAACAAGGACCCCAAATATGCTGAGATGGAGGAGCGTTTCTATCGATATGGGATCAAGCCAGAGTGGATGATGATCCACAGGATCCTTAATCATAGGTAGGGGGTGTAACAAAGAGGATTTTCAACAAAGACCTTAAGCAGGGCTGAGGGAGAGTGGATGAGCTAAACTGCAGCATGACTGGGAGAAACAGTGGGAGTTCTTCGTTGGTATGACAGACGTTGTTCTGTTTCTGCTGCTTCACTAAGAGTCCTTCCCTTCCATTTGAATGGATTGGGGGAGTACTGCCCTTTCACTGTGTGTAAGAGTTGCTGGTTTCTTCTGCAGTGTGGATAAGAAGGGGAATGTCCACTATCTGATAAAATGGAGGGACCTACCCTATGACCAGGCATCCTGGGAAAGCGAAGATGTGGATATTCAGGATTATGACCTCTACAAGCAAGCCTACTGGAATCACAGGTAGGAGGAGTACCTAGAGGTTGTTTTCCTTTCCCTTCCCGCAAGAGAAGGTACTGCAGTATGTCAGCCCCTAGCACTGGCTGGATTAATAGATGGAAATGGGCAAGAAGCATCTTCTTGTTGCTGACTCCTTATGCCTTTGGGCAGGGACCTTGTGCCTCTCTACCGGTTCATGAAGGTTCCAGCCCAGTTCTCTTGAGCCTATTTGAGTTGGGTGATTGCCCTCCTATTCTCTGCAATAATTTTCTCTCAACCTGTTAATAAAAAGCCATTAAACTTACATGTACTTGGGACTGTCTCTGCATAGGGAGCTGATGCGAGGGGAAGAGGGCAGGCCTGGTAAGAAGTTAAAGAAAGTGAAGATGCGGAAACTGGAAAGGCCCCCTGAGACTCCCACAGTAGACGTAAGTTACTGTTTTTTGCGTTGGAGCCATCTGATAGAGCTGCTTATTTTGGGGTGCCCGCAGGTAAATAGGAAACTGAAGAGTGAACAGCATATGGTTTAGAGCTCCTTCATGGCCCAAAGAATAAATGGCATTAGAGAGCCTTGAGACAAAGGTCCACTGTGTCCATTGGGTCAGACTCCCTAGCTCTTGGTGGAAGGGTTTTGCAAAAAATCCTAAGGCTTCTTGTTGGATGCCTTTGGCCGCTTGGAGATTGGGTTTGGTGCTAGTCTGGTTGTCATCTGTAAAGCCTCATTTGTACTAATGAATATAAGGGTGGCTAAGAAAAGACTCTTGTTATTTATCTAACTGAGGTGAAGGATTTCAACTCTTCCTTCTTTCCACTGTAGCCAACAGTGAAATATGACCGGCAACCAGAGTACCTCGATGTAACAGGGGGGACCTTGCATCCCTACCAACTGGAAGGGCTGAACTGGCTGCGCTTCTCTTGGGCCCAGGGCACAGATACAATCTTGGCTGATGAAATGGGTCTGGGAAAGACCGTGCAGACAGCAGTGTTCCTGTATTCCTTGTACAAAGAGGTGAGAGCTGGGAGGTCACTGCCCAGGGAGATTCTACCTGTATTAGTGATTGCAGTCATCTAATGCTCTTACTGATTCTATTTGTAGGGCCATTCAAAGGGTCCCTTCTTGGTGAGTGCCCCACTGTCCACAATCATCAACTGGGAACGAGAATTTGAGATGTGGGCCCCAGATATGTATGTAGTGACCTACGTTGGGGACAAAGACAGCCGGGCCATCATCCGTGAGAATGAGTTCACTTTTGAGGATAATGCCATACGTGGAGGCAAAAAAGCATCCAGAATGAAGGTACAGAACTCTGCTGTGACACAATTACAGTGTTACTTGTACTCAAGCCTGAATTGAGATATGCTCAACTGACTTTCAGCAGCTGAGATTCAGATACTCTGCTGTCCCTGGGAACTGATTATGCCTGTAGTTTCCAAGGGGAAATAACTGCAAATTGATGACAAGTGGGCGTTTAGACTCCTGCTGTAGACTGCTTAAACACTCCTACTAGTCTGAACTAATTCAGTACTGGAGAAGGATAGTTGACTAAGGTAATACTGACCCTAGGCAAGTCCCTCTGTCTTCTTTCCTTAAACTGTGAAGTTGTGCATCTTTTCTACAGATCTAAGTTGATGTCGGAATTGCCACTGCACGTTACAAACAAATATACAGAAAAAGTATGAACTGTTTCATCCTGAGGAATTGGCTGACAGGCCATACCCAGACATATGAGAAACTGCATTTTGTGCCCAGGCAGGAAGGAAAAGCCTGACCTAGGTGGCTACTTTTTTTGTAGAACTTTAGTCTTCCTAGTAAAACCAAGATGGAAGCTAAAGCATTTTCAGCGGCAGAGGCAGATAGACTCATTTCCTTCCTTCAAAATGGAACAGCCTTAAGTACTAACAGTAATTTAAAGTTCCATGGTGAACTATTTATCTTTTGAAGTCTTAGCTTTTTGATGAGCCACTCTTCTCCAAATCTCAATTCCCTAATGTGCCTCTACTCACTACTTACTTGTTAAACATCTCTGTCAGAGTATTTGGCAGCTGTCAAAAAGCAGGTACTGAGGGGGTTGAGGAGACTTGCATGTGTTGAGAGTAATAGGGAGTTAAAAGGCTAAAATGGTTTGCGCAGCATTTTGAATCTTGTGACAAGAGACTGGGAGTGTGAAAAGTTTTTGATGTGCTGTTGACCAGGGCTCATCAGGATAACTTGGAGAAAGACTGCATCCTCTATCCCATTACATGTTCATCCTTTTCCTTTGCAGAAGGAGGCTGCTGTCAAGTTCCATGTGCTTCTCACCTCCTATGAATTGATCACAATTGATATGGCCATACTAGGCTCTATTGACTGGGCCTGTCTCATTGTGGATGAAGCTCACAGACTGAAGAACAATCAATCTAAGGTACAGAGAAGCATAGGTGGTTCATAGGCATGGCATATGTTGCAGGGGAGAGAGACAGCTCTTAGTCATTTGTTCAGTAGTAAATTTGATGTGTTATTAAAAAGAAAAATCAACAGCCTGCGTTTGGGGATTGATCATCATTGGCAACAACTTTACTTATACAGATCACTGGTCAAAACAGCTTTCTTTCCAGGTGAATGGGCAATTGGTGTAGACTGAAAAACAGAAAAACCTGGATGTGGTTGTTGCTCTCAAATACAAAATGACTTCTCAGAAAGCAGATCACATATCTGCACCACCTCTATTCTGAAAAGGTTTACCGTGCTGAGCATAAAACATGCTCCATGAGCAGAATTACCCTGCTTCCAGAGTAGGCTTGCTCTCTTCATTCATTTGGTTTTGTAGCAGAACTAATTAGATGTTACAGAAATTGAAGGTGAGCAGAGGTGTTCAAAAATGCCTAGGTGGGTGCTGAAAGCCATGTAGCTGCTTTAATATGAGGCTGCACCTTAACTAAGCTTGTTTGAATTGAGTAGACTTGACTGTACTTTCTTAATCCAGCCCCTCCCTAGGCCTTGTGCCTTAATTCTGGTATTGATTTGTCTGTCTTCAGCTGGATTCTAGGGCTCAGTACACCAAAAACATTTATTATTGGAAAGCTGGTTTTAGAGGTTCTTGGAGACTGTAGGACCAAATTGCTGCTTGATTCCTTTTTTTGTTTGTTATGTTTAAATGGCTTTAGTGGTTTGGATCTTGGCATGAGGCATCTTCCTGAGACATCACAGCTGTGCTTGCAGTTCAGTTTCTAGATCTTATTTTATTGTAGGCACTAAGACTGGATGCCATTCTATGCTTAGCATTGAAACCATTGGAAGTAGGAATGAATGCTTACTATTAATATTCATTAATTGAAAGAGGATGTGGAGGCTCAAGGCTACACTATGAGACTATGCAGAACCATTAAATCTTTTTCTACAGCAGTTTCCTGTCCTATAAGAACAGCTTATAGGTGTTTGGCTGCAAGATAGATGGGTCAGATGCTTCTTGACAAATTTGGGTTATCTCCTGAAGTTTTGCAGATAAAATTAGTAACTTCCACATTTGATGCCAAAATAAGAATATTTTTAACTATAACTACATAGAAAGATAAATCCTTGTGGAGGCCACTAGAAGTACTCTTCTGGTGCAATAACCAAAACATTAGCGATTTGTTTTTTGTTTGCCATCTAGTACAGCTGCTTTCATTAAGTTTGACCTTGTATCATGCTAAGTGTAAGATAAGCAAAGAAATGGCCAAGCTCATAAATGAATTACTGCTTTACTGTCAATTTGTGCAGGTGAACATGGTACACTTGTGCTTTTCAGTGCAGTACTTACACTGCTCACTACATCTGTCTGGAATTACTTCATTGTTGTGAAAACCAGCGCAAATTACCTTCAAGACACATTGGCAAACCCTTAGCTCTTTTTCTCCTCTGCTTGTTCAGAGCTCTGGAACACTGCCAGGAGTGATATGAATAGGAAGAGTAACTTAGTTATTTCTAGAATTCTCAAGGCAGAGTAGTTGTAGGAATGTGGAACACTAATTTAGCAGGAAAAAATACATAGTACAGCAGTCTAGAAGTGATTGGTGGTCTGAAAGAGTTTGTAACTTGTAAGAGCAAAGGAAACCTACTAGCACCTGATGGCTCAGAGGATTTGCTGCAGTCATGTTTTAGCTATGCAGAACAATGATCCAAATAAGATCAGTCTAGTAACCCTGGCTGGAATGTGAGCTACTTGGAGCTCATGTCCAAACAGCTGATGTGATCTAAATTGAACCATAGATTGGTGTCAGCTTTCTTTCTAGAATTTTTTTTTGGTAAGCCTGACTTAATTAGCCTTTGATGTATTTGTGTGTGTGTTTTGGTTTATTTTCCCACATTCTTCCCTGCTTTCTCCTTTCCAGTTCTTCCGTGTCCTGAATGGTTACTCCCTCCAGCACAAGCTGCTGCTTACAGGAACTCCCCTGCAGAACAATCTTGAAGAACTGTTCCACCTGCTGAACTTCCTGACGCCCGAGAGATTCCAGTATGTCTTGCAGTGCAAGTCAGCCTGCCTGTCTTGTCGTTCCTATCCCCTCACTTGCTCCTTTGCTCTTTTTCCTTTGTGGCGTTTGCTGAGTGTCTGTTTCCCTGCAGTAACTTGGAGGGCTTCCTAGAAGAGTTTGCGGATATTGCCAAGGAAGATCAGATCAAGAAGCTGCACGACATGCTGGGCCCACATATGCTGAGGCGTCTCAAGGCTGATGTTTTCAAGAATATGCCATCTAAGACTGAACTCATAGTCAGAGTGGAGCTGAGTCCCATGCAGAAGTGAGTGTGGGGATGAAGAGAGCACCTGCTGTTGAACTCTGC
This sequence comes from Melanocharis versteri, assembly GCA_013397845.1. Taxonomy (NCBI): domain Eukaryota; kingdom Metazoa; phylum Chordata; class Aves; order Passeriformes; family Melanocharitidae; genus Melanocharis; species Melanocharis versteri. Next base: position 263,252 of record VZTG01001087.1, read on the forward strand.
AGTTTCAAAGAGGATGTTGCAACAGCTTTATACTTATCTACAAGGTTTTCTGCACAGTGGGCTGCCACTAGGCAGAGGAAGGACTAATCCTGTGCTCTGGTGTAAGGGATAAAGAGATAGTGAGTGCCACTGGCAGAGCCTAGGTAGCTGGCAGGTAATGCCAGGAGCTGTGCAGAGTTTAGCAAGAGAAGAGTGGGTTAGTCATTCTCATGAGAACTCTGTCTGAGTTGTTCTATTTTCTTGTTTGTTTTCAGGAAATATTATAAATACATTTTGACCAGAAACTTCGAGGCACTGAATGCACGGGGTGGTGGTAACCAAGTCTCGTTGCTCAATGTTGTTATGGATCTGAAGAAGTGTTGTAACCACCCCTACCTCTTTCCTGTGGCTGCTATGGTATGTCCAGTCACTTACTCTGTATTAGCAAATTCCCTGCTGGCTGTTACCAGGGACCCAGTTAGCTCCCTAGGTGAGGCAGGGAGGGGTTCCCATTTCTCTCTTTTTGCTTCTATGTGTTTTTTTCATCCTGTCTTTATTTAGACCTAACGTGCTGGAAGGCCATTCCTTTTCCAGCACATGGAATGGAAGAGTAGGGTCTAAGTAAGAAAAGAGGAGGGTACGTAGGAGTCAAATTGCAAGAGAAGAGGCACAGGGTAGCACTGATGTTTCCATACAGGCATTGCTATACCTTGTGGTTGTGCCAAGCTAAGTGACCAGGTGTGAGCCAGCATCAGCTGGGGACTAAGACCAAGTAACATCCCTTCAAGCTGTTTTTGTCCCTTGCCCCTTATTCCCCTCTTTCTCTTTTTCTTCTTAGGAAGCTCCAAAAATGCCAAATGGCATGTATGATGGTAGTGCACTTATTCGAGCCTCTGGAAAGCTGTTGCTGCTCCAGAAGATGTTAAAGAACTTGAAGGAAGGAGGTCACAGAGTGCTCATATTCTCTCAGGTATGTGGAGAAAAACCAGTAGGCTGGAATTAGTTTTTCTGAGAAAGAAGTCTGTTGATCTGGTATCCACTCGTCCCTCACTCTTCTGTTGTTTTTTCTGATATGCAGATGACTAAAATGTTGGACCTTCTAGAAGATTTTTTGGAACACGAAGGGTACAAATATGAGCGGATTGATGGAGGAATCACAGGGAACATGCGTCAGGAGGCTATTGATCGTTTCAATGGTATATAATCTCCTATTTTTTCTATAAAATGAAAACTTGCCTTGTATGTGCTTAATACTCATCATGGGATTGTTGTGCCCCAAGTCTTCTATTGCTTTCCTGGATCAGTAGCAATTCCCTGTTGGGTGATGTGGGTCAGTTACAAATCCTTTTTTGAGTATCTTACTCTCCCTTGATTACTTTTGTTGTCTTTTTTTATCTTAGCTCCTGGAGCTCAGCAGTTCTGCTTTCTGCTTTCAACTCGAGCTGGGGGTCTTGGTATTAACTTGGCCACAGCGGATACTGTGATTATCTATGATTCAGACTGGAACCCCCACAATGATATTCAGGTGAGTCTGAATGAGATCACTCATTACGGAGTAAGCCTGAGGAAGAGAAGAGATGAAGTAATTAGAAAGAATGAAGGAGTGTGAGACTTCCCCTTTAGAAATATGCAAAATTAGAGCAGTGAGGATGGGTAGAGATGGCAAGTGAAATAGTAGAGGGATTTTCTAGGGCATAGCTTTCACTAATGCCAAGAGCCAACACGAAGGCAGGTGGGAAGCTTGTGGAGGTAGGTGGGGTATATCAGATTACTGCTTTTGTAGCTCTAGATTGTTCTGAGCACATCTCTTTTCTAGGCCTTCAGCCGTGCACACAGAATTGGACAGAACAAGAAAGTGATGATATACCGCTTTGTGACAAGGGCCTCAGTGGAGGAGCGTATCACTCAGGTGGCCAAGAAGAAGATGATGCTAACTCATCTGGTAGTGAGACCAGGGTTGGGCTCCAAGACAGGCTCCATGTCCAAACAAGAACTTGATGACATTCTCAAATTTGGCACTGAAGAGCTCTTCAAGGATGAGGCTACTGAGGGGGGTGAGTGCCTGGGAGTAGAACTGAAGGGGGTGGGGAGATCTGGCTCCTTATTCAGTGAGAGACTGTAGGCACAGTGCTGATTATAGCTCTACAAAGAGGGTCTAGGGTGGCATTCCCTTTCTTAGTCCATTGAGATCCACAGATCAACGGTGCTTGTGCTCTTCTTTCAGGGGATAACAAAGAAGGTGAGGACAGTAGTGTCATCCACTATGATGACAAAGCAATTGAGCGTCTGTTGGATCGGAACCAGGATGAAACAGAAGATACGGAACTTCAGGGCATGAATGAATATCTCAGCTCCTTCAAGGTGGCGCAGTATGTGGTTCGTGAGGAGGAGATGGGGGTGAGTATGAGGTGGATGTCAGCTAATATGTTCTCCTGAGTGATGGAGGATCAATTAAGTTAATTGAGCTCTGAAGCTTTTAAGGCCAAGCAGTCAGGCATATATCTGCTAAGACAGGCTGGGACTTGGAGCATAGGGCCCTCAATTTGTTACCTTTCTGGCAGGAGGAAGAGGAGGTTGAACGGGAAATTATTAAGCAGGAGGAGTCGGTGGATCCTGATTACTGGGAGAAACTGCTCCGTCACCATTATGAGCAACAGCAGGAGGATCTGGCCAGGAATCTGGGCAAGGGCAAACGTATTCGCAAGCAAGTGAACTACAACGATGGCTCGCAGGAGGATAGAGGTACAAATCCACAGGACCCTGAGGGAAAAACGGGTGTAAGTATGTGTTGCTGGAAAGTAACGGAGTAGCGTCTCAGGCTCACGTGGTGTTTTTCTTTCAGACTGGCAGGATGACCAGTCAGATAATCAGTCAGACTATTCAGTTGCTTCTGAAGAAGGAGATGAGGACTTTGATGAGAGGTCTGAAGGTAAGTTCTGCTGGAGCCAGAGTTCTGGGTTGCTTTGAGTGTGGAAACAGTTGGGAACTTGATTTGGGTGATTTATACGTTTTGTGGTGCTCTCCTGTTGTGGGGCAATCTTCATACAATATGCTGTGCATTGTCTCTTTGCTTAGCTGCATTTCTCTCTTCAGCAGCTCGTCGGCCCAGCCGCAAGGGCCTGAGAAATGATAAGGATAAACCTCTGCCTCCCTTACTGGCACGTGTGGGAGGGAACATTGAGGTAGGTTGTACCAGGGAAGGCATTTGCATCCCAGCTGCTCCTGTATTGCTCTTGCCATATCTGTGTGTCTGCTCCTTCATTCTAGGTGTTGGGTTTCAACGCTCGCCAGCGGAAAGCCTTCCTCAATGCTATCATGCGCTATGGAATGCCACCTCAGGATGCCTTCACCACTCAGTGGCTTGTTCGGGACCTCCGTGGCAAGTCAGAGAAAGAGTTCAAGTGAGTCTGCATGAGGCAAGAATGGAACAATGACAGCAACTAGTCCTTTTGGGGAAGAACAAGAGTTGGGCCTTTTCTTAGAGACTACATTTCTTTAATGTATTTGTTGATTCTTTGTGGGAGAATGAAATATAAGCTGGGATTGTTCCTAACTCTCTTACTTTGACCTGACTCTTCAGGCACCAAAAGGAAATGCTTTGAGAGGAGTAGCATGGCTCTACAACCATGTAATGAATACTCTCCCAGGGTCTTTCTTGGGTTTATGATTCTGGCTCAAGACTCTTGAGTGAGCTGTGTGTCCTCTATGTATGTAGTGATTCTGTCAGGAAATTCTCCCTTGAAGGAGCCTGGAGCCCCAGAACTTGAGTTACTATGGTTTAAGAGTCTGGGGGTGATTTCCCTTATGTGCTGGAAGGGGTCTGACAATGCATGTCTCCAGATAATGCAATTTGTGGACTAATTGCTTGTCTCTCAATTGCTGCAGGGCCTATGTCTCGCTGTTCATGCGCCATTTATGCGAACCTGGCGCTGATGGTGCAGAGACCTTTGCAGATGGGGTCCCACGGGAAGGTCTTTCTCGACAGCACGTCCTTACTCGCATTGGGGTCATGTCACTTATACGCAAAAAGGTAGGTGCTTAGCAGAGCAATGTGGCCTTGGCTGTCCATGCAACTGTAGTCACTGGGGTCTTGAGTTAGGGAGTTACCTCTCCTTTCACACCTACTTTTGTTGTGTGCTCAGTGGTCTGCATCTGCAGGCGTAAGGATGAGCTTTGTATGACTCCTCCAGCGATACGTCTTTCTCTCCCTCTTGTGCAGGTGCAGGAATTTGAGCATGTGAACGGCCGCTGGAGTATGCCAGAACTGGCAGAGATAGAGGAGAACAAGAAACTTTCACAGCCCAGCTCACCCTCTCCCAAAACTCCAACTCCTTCAACACCAGGGGATACGCAGCCGAATACACCTGCCCCTGTTCCTCCACCTGGTGAGGGCTCCCCTCTTGTACAGCCCTGCGTCCTGGCCTTACCCTGGCTGCTCCCCTCACCAGAACTGTGGTGGTGGGGTCTGGGGGTGGACGCAGATCAGCTTACTCTCATGTTAGGAGGGCTGCCAAAGACATGTGCAAGCCCTTAAAGGCAAGAGAGGACACTGGCTTTCCTGGGATGAGCTGACGTCATTGAGAAGCCCAGCATTTGTAGTTGGCAGGAAAGGGGGGGTCCATGTTAGTTCCATTTTGATGGGCCTGATCTCTGGGAGCAAAAGAGAAGTGGGCTTGGTAACAGGGAAGACCTTACTGATTGCTTCTCTTTTGTCTGCTGTGCTGCTCTGGCGTGGGCAATACACAGAAGAAGGAGTAAAAGTGGAAGAAGGAGCTAGTGCTAAGGAGCAAGGAGAGCCATCTGAACCAGAGAAGGAGCTCAGTGCCTCTGCTACTGAAACAGAGGCCCCTATGGAGGTGAGTTTTGGCTTTTTTTGCCTGGTAATTTCTCTAGCGAATTTCTCTACTTCTGCCTACGCTTCATCTCGGCTGAGGCAGAGAGGAGTTTTTAGAGTGATACTTGAAGATAACTCTCTGGTCCTCCGAATTGGCCTCACAGTTCTGTGTGTCACATTTGCTTTCCAAATGACTGTGACTGTGTTCTGTTACCATGCACTGCTGTACTTTGTGTCTCACTGATTGCTGTCCTTAGCAGTGTGCTCAGCCCGTGGAGACACCACCCCAGGAGGCAAAATCCCCAGTGAACTCCACAGAAGCAGATGAAAAAAAAGTAGAGGAAACAGAAGTGAAGGAAAGACCAGACGAACCAATGGAAGTAGAAAGCAAAGGTACAAAGCACTTAATCCTAAAGAAATAGGCTTGAATGTAGAAAATCAGTGGGAAGTTACAGAACAGTATTGGGTTTCAGTGGTTGAAGAACAAAACTGTGGGCTTGCTATGTTCCTGTACATCTCATGTTCCCCTTCTCTCCTGCAGCTGATGTGGAGAAAGTGGAAGACAGAGCAGCTATTGAGAATCCCCCTGACCCTCCTATAATCACTCTGGATGAGAAAGGTGAAGTGTGATAACTCCCTTCTCTTCCTTCACCCTTCTTCTGCAAGGATTCCTTGTGGGTCCAACTTGTGGTATCTGTTATAATAATTTGCTGTGTGCACAGATGAGAAAAAAGACGATGATAAGAGAGATGTGGTGATGCTGCAGAACGGAGAGATGCTGAAGGAGTCAGTAGATGAAAGGCACAAGAAGGCAGTAAAGCAGCGCTTCATGTTCAACATAGCAGATGGTGGCTTCACTGGTATGAGATCTTTATCTGCTTGAACTTGTTTATAAGCTCCTGCTTATGTTTGTGAAATAACTTCCAACTGTTCTGGTGTCTCTTGCTTTTCCAGAGCTACACTCCCTCTGGCAGAATGAAGAGCGGGCTGCAACTGTCACCAAGAAGACCTATGAGATCTGGCATCGGCGTCACGACTACTGGCTCCTCGCTGGGATTATCAAGTATCCTTGCCATGACAGACACATTCTCCCACCTTGTACATAATTTGTCACGGTTAAGGTGACCGTTCTGGGTCTGACTGGAGCAGATTTAGTGAGAGAGTGCTTTATCCTCTTCACAAGTGTGAAAGTGATGGTGGGAGGGGGAGCTTCCTGCAGCATAGTTAAGACTTAGCAGGACACAGTTCTCATTCCTCTTCCTTGGCTCCTGTTCATCCCCTCTCTGTACCCCCTTTCCCCACCCCCTCTGGAGAACAGTACTGCCTGGGCTGTGTATTCCCTTGTTTTCACTGCCTTTGTTTGCCTGAGCTCATCCCATCTCAGTCATGGCTATGCCCGTTGGCAGGATATTCAGAATGATCCACGTTACGCCATCCTCAATGAACCCTTCAAGGGTGAGATGAACAGGGGTAACTTCCTGGAAATAAAGAATAAGTTCTTGGCAAGGAGATTTAAGGTAAGGATTTCTCTTTAGTGTGATAACTGCCTGGATCTCTAAGAACAAGTTCTTGAAGTTCTGTTTCCACCAAGAAAGTGCAAGATTTATGCAGTGCCTTTTCTTTTAGGGGTAATAAAAAAAAGCAGTGTATCTCAGGATCATGCAGTTACTCCATGATGGGAACTCCCTTTTTTCTGGAAATGAGGAGCTTGGTTCAGTGCTCTCTATCCAAATGTTTACTGAACAACTGGTGTGCAGGAAGCTTAAGGTTCAAGCGGCTGTTTTTGTCACAGCTTCTGCTTGGTCTGCTACAGCCCACTCTGTGTACTTGAACAGAACCCTACAGGTTGCTGAAAGGGCTGCCTCCAGTCTCTATTTCATCCTCTTTAGGAGTGAACATAGCTTAGTTGTGGGAGCGATTTAAGATCAATCCAAGTAAAAGCATGTAGGTCTCAGCCTTGGGGCAAAACATTAATTGACTATAGACTGAATGATCAGTTTTGCACTGACAGGATTCCAGTTGATTTCTCCAAATGCTTACAAGATTTTGGACTCTTTCTATAAATAAAATGGAATAGTTCTCCCTTGGGTTCAAAGAGCAATCTCTGTCCCATTTGCCTCATAAAGAATGTGTGAAAAGAATCAGAGGAAGAATGAAAATACTAGAGGGGTTGTAGTAATCTGTTAAACCTGATGTAGCCTGGTTTTCTTGTGTATCTGACTTTGCTTCATGAAGCCCTTATTGTTTTGGGCTACTCAGTAAAACAGGCTGGTGAAAGGAGATTCAGCTACACAATCTCACCTTATGAGATGGTGGGGAATTGGAATAGGAGAGACGGGGTGCAGACAAGGCTCCCTCTCGGGCAGCTGCTGAAAGACTCATTCCTGCCCCACCTTGCAGCTCCTGGAGCAAGCGCTGGTGATCGAGGAACAGCTGCGGCGAGCTGCCTATCTGAACATGTCCGAAGACCCATCTCACCCATCCATGGCTCTGAACACACGTTTTGCAGAGGTGGAATGCCTGGCTGAGAGCCACCAGCACCTATCCAAGGAGTCAATGGCTGGGAATAAACCAGCCAATGCTGTGCTGCACAAAGGTAACGCGGTGTGTTGAACAAAGGTGGGATAGGTGTTTAGCACTGCTGTCCCCTCTGGGGTGTCCCTTTCCCCTCGGAACAGATGTCCCTTTCTCTTGTAGTTCTGAAGCAGCTGGAGGAGCTTTTGAGTGACATGAAGGCAGATGTGACTCGTCTGCCTGCCACGATTGCCCGCATCCCACCCGTGGCAGTGCGCCTCCAGATGTCGGAGCGCAACATCCTCAGCCGCCTGGCCAACCGCAGCAGTGAGCCCCCGCCGCCGCCCCCTCCCCAACAAGTACGTACCCTCTCTGGTCAGTAAGGGACTTACGGGGGGAGGGGGCCTCCGGGGGCCAGCCTGGGCTCTGGTGACCAGCCCGTGAGTCTCAGGTCCTCCTCTCTCGCCCTACAGGTGGCCCAGCAGCAGTGAGTCCCTGGCCCAGTGCTGTTGACCTTTCGGCCAAGCTGAAGTGACCCCCCTACCCCACCCCTTCACACTCTACCCCTCTGCCTGACATTCCTGACTGGGTGCTGTTTCCCTCCATGGAAGCTGCTGCTCAGGTCTCTGGAAGGAGAAGAAACTCCTTCCTCTGCAGCCAGCCCGTTGGAGCAAGGAGTGTGTTTAGGAGAGAGGGGGATGGATGGATGATGGACTCTGTATATAGTGACTGGAGGCCCCAGCGCCATGTCTGTTACATGGAGAACCTGGCTGCATTGCTCGTTGCCTCCGCCTGGAATTCCAGTTTTCGTTCTTAATTTTATTTTGAGTTTGTTTACTGAGACAAGTGCGCAGGCAAGACCAAGCAAAAGCCAGGACAGAGACAAAGCTACCTCCATCAAAATCCTTTTTAATACAAAAACTGACCGGACTTGTCAACTAATAAGCAGCTTGAAGACAGAAGCAAACAACAATGAAAAACCAACAAAAAACAGAGCAAAACGTTGATAAAACTGAAAAATAAAGTTTCCTTGTATTTTATTTTGTTGTTTCTATTACCATGAGTGTACTGGGGTAAGTATGTGGTCTCAGCATTGAAAGAAGAAGACGTAGTCATGTCTTTCTGCTGTATCACAGCAGCGTTTGGGGTATCCTACACCTCTGAGAAGGGTAGTAATGCCCCAACCCTGGCACTGGTTAAGGCCAGGTTTGATAAGGCCTTGAGGAACCTGGCCTCAGGAGTGGTGTCCCTACCCCTGGCAGGGGTGTTGGGCTAGATGAGCTTAACAGTCTCTGATTCTGTAGCTTCTTTCCCCGGCCTCTGCACCACGCCTTTCTCCGCTGCCTGCCTTGGGCTGCTTACCTCCTGCGCTGGCTGCAGGACCCGCCTGGGCGTGCCTGCGGCAGAAGCTCCGCTCCCGGGGGCTCCCGGGGCCGCAGCCTCGCTGTCGGGGCGGGCGGGCCCCTTCCCGGTGCCGCAGGCGCTGAGCAGCCGCTGCCGCCGTTCCCGCGGCGGTCCCGTGCCGTT
>VZTG01001087.1:272376-284392 GCA_013397845.1 Melanocharis versteri
ACGCACAAGGATAATGGAATCCAGCTCCTGGTCCTGCACAGGAGCACCCCAGGAGTCCCACCATATTCCTGAGAGTGTTGTCCAAACGCTTCTTGAACTCAGACGGACTTGGTGCTGTGATCGCTTCCTTGGGAAGTTGTTCGAGTGCCCAACCACCCTCTGGGTGAAGAACCTTTTTCTAATATCCAACCTAAACCTCCCTTGGCACAACTTTGATTGCCATTCCCTCGGGTCCTGTCACTGGTCACCACAGAGCAGAGATCAGTGCCTGCCCCTCTTCTTCCATTCATGAGGAAGCTGTAACTGCAGTGAGGTCTCCCCAGTCTCCTCTTTTCCAGGCTGAACAGACCAANTCCTCTTTTCCAGGCTGAACAGTCCAAGTGATCTCAGCCTCTCCTCCTCACAAGGCTTCCCCTCCAGACCCTTCATCATCTTGGCCCTCCTTTGCGTGCTCTCTGATAGATAATAACAATGAATTCTATCTGATTTCTGGTGGCTGCCATGCCAGGAGGCAGTGTTGTGTGAAGAGCTAGTCAAAGGTCTCTCTTCCGCATGTTAAATCCATTTTTTACTTATCCTCCATTCACAGCAAGGTTGTTGCAGGCTGCTTTTCTAGCTGAGGCTTTAAAATCTCTGTTGCATCTTGTGTAGCCCAGGAAGCTCTCGCAGTGGAAGAAGGAAGGATAGACAAAGATTTGGGACAGAGGGTGCCGTAATATGTCAAAGCAAACACCATAAAAATTTTGTGGCAGTGTTTTAATTTGTTAATTCTAGTAAGATCTCCTTAAAGGTCTGCTGGGGGAGAGGTGAGAATATGCCCAGTACTTCATGAGATGCAGAGGGCAAGCAGTCCCTCCCTCTGGACGGGCAGCTCAGGACTAGGACGAAGGCCTTGTTGTGTAACAACTGAAAAAGCAGAGCAGCTGCTTTTGGAAATAATGCCTAACTTCTAATCGCTTCTTCTGCCTCTAGTTGAAGAGCAGGTGCCCCCACCGAAGGAGAAATGTGCTGTAAAGGCAGCAGGACAGACTGCCCGTGGCCGGTCTGGCTTCAGTGATGGCAATTCCAAGTGGCTGGCTCCAGCCAAAGCCAAGAAAACCCAACCTAAAGGAAACCACGTGGAATTATCCAGTGATGGTGAGGTGGAAGAGGGCAGCTGGGAGATGGAGGAGGAGGAGGATGGGAGCAGCGAGGAGATGGTGGATGATTATGGTGCCTCGTCATCAGAGGAAGAAGAGGTAGGAACTTCTTGCCCTTAATTACACAAGAAATACTTGGTGTTGGCTGAAACGACCCCTCAGGCCTGGGGAGAAAGGATGGCTTTAGTGGCAGAGGGTGGTGAGGTGATGGAGAACTTTCCCCTTCTTTCCTTCACAAGAATGATTTCAAGTTTAGCAGCTAATTCCAGCTTAACATTCGGTACTTTTGTTTGTTGTCCCTTTTAAACAGAGCAAGTAAATTTCTCAGATGTTAGGAAGTAAGGAGACAACAGTGGATGTTTTTTGATTAATCTTTTGTCTCCATTTAGCTGCTGCCTATTGAAAAAGCTGCCCTGAAACAGAAGTCTGACAGGTGAGTGTATAGAGCCTTTCCCGGATAGATGAGGAGCCTGTGTTGTTCTTCTTCTGTCTTTCCTGCCATCTAAGAAATGGTAGTTGGGAAGTGTCTGTGTGATCCTCTTCTTTGTCCTTAGGGAAGGCCTCAGCGAAGATGACAGCGAAGAGGAAGAGGAGGAGGAGGAGGAAGCAGAGGAGGCAAGCGAGCAGAAAATGGGACAGAAGGAAGAAGAGGGCCCAGATCTGCAGCTCAACCTGGATATAGATGAACAATTTAAACTGCCAACTAGTGAAGAGATTGAGAAGGAGGATATCCTTTTTATCTTTGACATCCATAAGCCATGTGCATGGTGCCGCACGGGGCCTGGATACAACCAAAGAGCTTCACTTGGACTTTATCATGCATAAATATACAATTAGCAAGAGTGTCTGTGCACGACAAGGTATTTTTAGCTGAGCTGCCCTAATAGATAGTGTATAATGCTGTGCTTCTGTATAGCACAGTTAGGAAATCTGTGACGCCCTGTGTGGGGCTTGGAACCTGCCCTAATTTCCTTTCTAGTCCTAAATACATATGGATGTCTTATTACGTGGTTTGTTCTTCTCTACCCTGATTTTCCTGGTGGTTGTTTGTGTAACTGATTCCCAGAGTTTCTGGTGGCAGCAATTCTAGCATCCAAAGTGCTTGCTGCTGGACTTGGGTGATTTTAATTTCCTGCCTCCCTTCTTACTCTCCTCTGTACCCCTTGGTTGCCCTTGGGGAACTTCTAGTCTCTTTTCTCCTGCAGGTAATGCTTTCAGTATTGAAAGACGTCTTTTGTTGGGTTTGCTTTTCTATTTTTCTTTGTCTATCTAAAGTAATTCTTTTAAACAGAACCCTGTAGTTCTGCCTTGTGAACTTTTTTGTCTGGTTCCATCCTTTGAATCCTGCCTCTGCTGAGCTCTGATGGAAGCAGCATTCCAGCAGAGCCTTGCTGGAGCAGGCAGTGTTGTGGCGCTGAGCCCAGCACGGCCGATCGTACTTGCGCAGAGCCTGTGTGCGAGTTCCTTGACTGTCGGTGATTCCTTGACCGTGTTCCCACCTGCTGAGCCACCTGACCTGCACATCATTCACCAGCGCATCCAGGGCAACATGGAGGTGCTGCAGGACTTCGGGGTGAGGCGGGAGGAGGGGCGCTCGCGGCAGGAATACCTCGCGCTGCTGCGCCGCGACATGGCCGCCTACTACTCCTACAGCGACTTCCTGCTCGCCAAGCTCATGGACATCTTCCCGCTCCCTGAGGTGGGACCCTGCCCCGCCCGTGGCTGTGCTGACTGATGGGGGCCTGGCTGCCTCCCTGAGAATTCATTTCCGTCGCTGTTCTCTGTCCCTTCTTCCATCCAGCTGATTAACTTCCTGGAAGCTAACGAGGTTCCCCGCCCTGTCACCATTCGCACCAACACGCTGAAGACGCGGCGGCGGGACCTGGCACAGGTGAGCAGGAACCAGGGGCTGTGTCCTGAACTGCCTGTCCCACGGAGCGGCGTCTCAGTCCCTTCTCCTTGTCTTGCAGGCTCTAATCAACCGTGGCGTGAATCTTGACCCCTTGGGGAAGTGGTCGAAAACAGGACTTGTTATTTATGACTCCACTGTGCCCATCGGTGAGATCACCTTTGCAGTACAGGGCTGAGCTCACCTGTTCCTGCTTCCCTTTCTTTCATGTGTCATCCTCTTCTGTTCTGCTTTCCCTGCCCAGGTGCCACCCCGGAGTATCTGGCTGGACACTACATGCTGCAAGGAGCCTCCAGTCTTCTCCCTGTCATGGCGCTGGCTCCACAGGAGAACGAGCGCATCCTGGATATGTGCTGTGCCCCAGGAGGCAAGACCAGCTACATAGGTACCACCCTGGGGCCTTGGGAGGGATGCTCTGTCACGTGAGGAGTTTCCACTGGTCTGCACAGAAAGAGGGAAGAGAGGGGAGCTGAACTCGAGGAAAGGAGGGGGTGGCTGTCACTGCAGACAAAAGCACAGGAGGTGTTCAGCCCCTCGCTGATGTGTTTTGCCCTCTGGCAGCTCAGCTTATGAAGAACACAGGGATGATCCTGGCCAACGACAGCAGTGCCGAGCGGCTGCGTAGCGTGGTAGGGAATTTGCACCGGCTGGGAGTCACCAATGCTGTCGTGAGTAACTGCGATGGACGCCAGTTCCCCAAGGTACATTCCTGTTTACAGTGCTTGCCTAGAGCTGCTGTGCTGTCCCTTCAGTGAGGCTGTGTTCTCCAAAGTCACCTGTCACAGGAGGATGAGCAGAGCTGCTGGGGAGTGCGTTTATTTCATACAGGGACAGGAAGGTGGACAGGGAGGAGGGAGAAGGAGTGTTTCCTGCCTTCCCAGTCTCCTGGTTTCCCTTCTGGTCTTGGCCTTGTTTTGAGTCCCCACCTGTGAGCGTAATTCCAAATGTACATCTGCCTGTAGGTGCTTGGAGGGTTCGACCGTGTCTTGCTTGATGCTCCTTGTAGCGGAACAGGCGTCATTTCCAAGGATCCTGCTGTCAAAACCAACAAGGTGGGTGACCAGTGCAGACTCAAGTGTGAGTCATGAGAGGAAGGACTTTGGGGCAGCTTTGTTCTTTAGAGATACCTACAATACATTTTTCCTTTTCTTTCTTATTCTGTGTGTTGTACCAGGGCTAGTTTTTTGAAGTTACTTCTGCAGAAGGCTCCAGACTCTTGTATATGCTTTGCTCTCCTGTCATCCCCTCATCCACAGCAGAGGCCTGGGGTGCTTCCCTGTGCCTGTGGCATCCTAACCTTTTATTCTCTTTCAGGATGAGAAGGATATCCTGCGCTGTGCCCACCTGCAAAAGGAGCTGATTCTTAGCGCCATAGACTCAGTCAATGCTGCCTCGGAGACAGGGGGCTACATTGTCTACTGCACTTGCTCCATCATGGTAAGTGCCTTCTGCCATGATCTGCTGTGGTCGCCTCCTCCTCAGGAGATGGTGAGGTTTGGATCCTAATGCTTCGCCTCTGGCAGGTGGAGGAGAACGAGTGGGTTGTGGATTATGCCCTGAAGAAACGCAACGTCCGTTTGGTGGCCACAGGCCTGGACTTCGGCAAGGAAGGCTTCACCAGGTGTGTGTCAGGTCACAAGCAGCACGCGTGACTGCTCCTTGGTGGCCAGGTTTGAGCAAGAGGTGTTCCATCGCTCCTCACCCCGCTTCCTCCTCCAGGTTCAAGGACCGTCGCTTCCACCCGTCCCTCAAGTCTACGCGGCGTTTCTACCCCCACACGCACAACATGGATGGGTTCTTCATCGCCAAGTTCAAGAAGTTCTCCAATGCCATCCCACAGGCACAGAAAGGTGACGTAGTGCTGGAGCTCAGCTGAGCTGGCTGGGCCTGCCCTCGCAGGCTGCTCCCCCTGCAGAAGCCACGCGGGTTCTTCTCACAGAGCCTCTCTCTCCTTTCAGATGAAGAACCTGCTGCGGAAGCGGCAGCTCCGTCTGCTGTCCCTGATACCATCGTGGAGCCTCTGCCAAAAAAGAAGAAACTCGAGGGGTCAAAAGCTGACAAAGAGCAGAAGCTGCCACAACCGGCTTTGAAGAAGAAACGTTCATTGCAGGCACAGAGGAGACCCTTGAAGGCTGTCCGGCCGTCTCCCAAAATGATGCGGCCTAAAGTCCCTACCAGGAAGAAAAAGCATAGAGTGAAAGCAAATGGACAGTGAGAGGAACTGCTTTTCCAGGTGTTGGTCCCTTCCTTGGAGAGCAAAGGCTGCTGCAGCTCTGTGTGCCACCCCTTTGCTGCTCTGTGCAGATCATCTCTGCAGCTCTGAGCGCCTGGGACAATGAGAGCCCCCTTTGCTCCTTTCCCTCTGCATCAAGGACTGATGCACTGACCCATTAAAAGTTTTATACTCTTGTTCAGGTCTTGTCCTTTTCCCTTGGAACACAGAATACAGAATTCTGCTGTGTCCCCTTATTCCTTTGCAGCAGAAACCCCTTTCACTCCCAGCTGATGCTCTGGCCTTTCTGGTGTCGGTCCTTATTCCCTACAAGGGGGATGTTTGTGAAGAAGCAGTGGGAGCTGAAATCCTCGCTGCCTGCATGAAGGCTGTATTGTGTGGAGCTGTCAGCTGAGTGCTTTGTCTGGGCAAGGCTCTGGCCCAGTGGTTCCCTAGTTCCCTGTTGTCACTTAGTTCACTCCTGTGACTGTCCCCATTTCACCATTTTTCTGGCCCAGCAGTCTCTCAGTTCTTGGCCTCCCAGACTTGAGCAGCGATTTGCTGTTGGTTCATGGAGCTGTACAGTCAAGTTCTTTTTGCCTCTATGTTCACCCAGATGCAGCTGTTTCTCCTTAAGACATAGCAAGCAGTGCTCTGGGCTGTTTCTGTTTCAGTGTCCTGGTCTGCTGTGTGTGAGGCTGCAGCTTTCCCACTCGTCGATGCCACCAGGCACAGACCGATCAGCAGAAACTGAGGAGAACTGCTGTGGTGAGTGCCCAGGGAAACACAAAACAGCACTCACAAAACATGAACAACGGAAAAGCTCTAATCCTGTTCTTGCTCCCTGGCCCACCAAACCTGCACCACGCTGGTGGATTGTCTGCCCACTCCTGGGTGGGTTGCTGGCAGCTGGTCCTCAGGCTTGTGGTGTGTCTGGTGCCTGGCTCTCAGAGCTCCTTTCCTGCTTGCAGGCTAGTCCAGCTTGCAGTTAGCTAAGGGATCAGCAGCGTGCATGCGTGCAGAGGGAACAGCTGGGATTAGCTTAATGCCAGCCCAGGACAGATGGTGGTAACTGGGAGCAGGGCTCAGCCACACAGGCACGCTGACCAGCAGCCAGTCTCCGTGTGACTGGCTCCTATTTATTCCTCTCTCCACTTCCCATGCTCAATTCTCCCTGATTTAGCTTGATGCCTCCCTTTTGCCTCCTTCGATCCTTCCCCTCAACATCCCAGAGTAAGTTTTGGTCCCGTAATTTTCCTTAAAATGTTGCTTGATAAATTTTACACAGTCCCACAGTTACCCTCAACATCCCGTCACAGATCTGCTCTTTCCCACGAAGCCCATGATAATACTGCTTTTTTATCAGTTGTGAAGTTTCTGGCTGAAGCTCTTCAAGGTTGCACTTGAGTGGTTCCTGTAATGGTTCAGTCTCTCAGTGTCTCAGGAGTCCTGGTCTTTGTTACAGGCCTTGTTATCTTCTGCTTTTTAGAGCTTATCGATCTGTGTGTTTTACTTACTATAAAGCTGTTTGGAGTGGGGAGAGGGGGGGCTGACTTTATCATTTTATGTTGAATAGCCATTAACCAAATATCTTCATAGTTGAAAATTAACTTTTTCCCTATGCTTTCCTAGTGAATTGGGGCAGGGAGGAGCCTCTGAATGCGACTGTCTCACTTTGGGCTTGTGTGGTGAAGTCTGGATTGTTAGATATAGAGGACCTGAGGGAAGGTTTTCGGTGTCTTTCAGAATAATTAAATAAATGCTAGGTACAATAGCACCCAAGGGAAGGAATTACTGGTTCGATACTGCATTTCTAGTGCCCCCCATCTGAATAAAAATTGTAAAACTGGGAAATGTTCAGAGGGGACAAATACATTCTAAGTTTTGGTGAGGGAAGCAGCAAGAGCCTCTTTAGGCCCTGGGCCTGTCCTTTTGGGAGCGATGCTGATCCATCCCACATTGTTGCTGCCGCCTGCTGAGGTCCCCATGTGAGTGTGCAGCCTCAGCTTGAGAACCAGTTTATCTTGATAACCCCAGCAGCAGGGATAGAGTTTTCCTGGCTGGGATCCCAAGGTAACTGGTTTCCACCAATCTCCAAATTATGATGGAATTTCAGCTCTGAAATGCAGGAATAGCTGCCGCTTTAACTGTGTCAATAAAACTTCTCTCTTGCCGAGCATTGTTCCAATCACTTGGCATGCCTGCAAACCTTTTGTTATAGCTGGGAAGAGACAGGGCAAATTTTCATCTCTCTTTGGTGGTTTGATCTCCTTCTGCTCTTGATTTCAGCCATTGCAGTTATCGCTGCTCAGAGGGCTAGTGTTGAGTGTGACATTGAATTGCCACCATCGAGCTTCAGAGGCAGCAGCTGGGTACAAAGCTTGGTGGTTTCCTCTGCATTCTGGTACAAGGCTGTGGGCGCATTAGGCTTGTGCTTGCAGCTGCCTTCTTACTCTGGGAATCTTTTGTTACCTGAAAGCTGAGATTTCTGGAAAATGTGACTGCTGGATCATCTTTCAGTACCGTCCTTTAATGTGTTTTAATATCTGAAAGCTGCTGATAACGTGGCTTGCGAGAGCTGAGACAGAGCAAAGCAAGAACTGAGGCAGAGCAAGGATTGAAAGCAGATCTGAGGGGTAAAAATGCTGTCACAGATTAAAAGCTTGTTGAGAGAAGTCGTGGTATCTGTTCCACTGCGCTGTGCGCAGCCCTTCTCCCCAAACTGGGAGTTTGTTGGAGAAGCCTTATCAGGGCACAATGAAGACAGCCAGCTGGCAGCTCCTGCCTTGCAGGCTGCACAGTGCTGCCAGCTCCCCTCTGCACGCCGGGAGGGAGGCAGGCACTGCGCTGCTGCACCCTTGGGGCGGCGCAGGAAGGAAAAGGAAGACTTCTGGGGACAGGAGTGCGTCATGGGAAGAGACTCCAGTAGCGACGGGGGTCGGTCACTGATTCCAGTGATGTCATGTGCTGTAATGTCTGTTCTGGGCCAGGCATACAGCCTCGTGTCTGGCTGTATCCAGAGGAAGGGGCTGAAATCCTGCACTGCATGTTTTGGGGACTTGGGTGTGAAATTTGGATCTCTGTGCACACACTACATTGCACATTGCACATAACACCCATAGATACGACACTTTTGTAGGGGCTGAATCCACAAATGTCCAAAGTCCCATCGGTGGGTCCTGCTCCCCCAGGCTGTTCATCCCTGCTAGGGAGGATGTGGAGAGCCCCTGAGGAGGATGTCTGCAAGTCCACCTGCCTGATGGAGTCAGTGTGGAACTGCTGAGAAGGTAAGGTCAGTTAGGTCCTGGGCTCTGGTAGGGCCTAGAACTGCCTTCTCATGAAGACCTGGCTCCAAAACTCCCTCCTGGACTGGTGTTTGTGTATTTTTAGAAGAAAATCCATTCCCTCCTTTGCTGTTAGACAGGAGCATTTTTGTATGTTGTTAAGTGTGGTGATCACCCAGCTGCTGGTGGCAGCTGCTCCTCTGTGCCAATTTCTCCACATTTGCACCCAAATCCAGGCAGCTGACTGGGCTGATGACTTTGCTAGGCCCAAAAGTTGTGTGTCCATTGCAACACCTCCCTCTGGTTGTGGATAGAAGCAATTTTAGGCGTCAGTTTTAGTGAAGAATCTTGGAAGACTTGGAGAGTTTACACTGAAATATTTCAGCAGCGTGGTGCGAGGGAGAAGGTACCGCTGAGGTACTCGGAGGGAAAGGAAAGCAGGGAGATGGGGTATAGACACACCAAGGAGACCTATGCCTTACAAAAAGAGCCTCTGTGAAAGCAGTGGAGCTGATTTGGATGGGTTTCACCTGGGAAGCACCTTTGCAAGGAGGGTGTGTTAGCTCCCAGGGGTTTCTGCAATCTGGGAGAGGAGGAGCATCTCAGCCTTGCAATGGATGTGACAGCTGGGCAAGTGCAAAGGAGACAGGTGGTTTTAATAGGGGCTTGCCACCTGGGGAACCTACCTTGATTTGCCCATGGAGGATAGTTGGTAGAGGCTTAATCTCTTTTTACTTTGCTGTCAGCAATTAGACACAGTCCCGCACGAGTAGGTGACCTGAACTACAAAAATTTGCACTGTCTGTTCTGTGCAGGGTCAGAAAATGCTTCTTTCTTGGCCTTTAAATATGTGGAAGTGAGATAAATATCACCATGTCTGTGAATAAGTGTCTTTTTTTTATGTTGTCTACAGGTATGACTTTAAGAGCTGTAATGAGCAGCTCTGCATGGCAGCAGCCGCGGTCCGGCAGTGCCACTGTTGACCCTGAGCTGATAAAGTGGGGGCAGGAGCAGCTGGAAGGTCTGGAGAAGAGCCAGGGAACCAAGAGGGGAAGATGAGGAGAAAGAGCTGTTGTGCTGCAGTGGGATTGAGGCCCAGAGAAGCAGCGCTGTGGTCCCCTGGGTAGCAGGATTGTCTCCAGTTTCTGGGTTTCTGCAGGAATAACTCAAACAAGTTGGCCTTTTGCCCCAGTCATCATCAGCAGGAATCCTTTACCCCAGCAAGTATCCTAAGCAAGGGAAGTCGGAGAAAAGAGGAGGCTCCACACTGCCTCCTGTCCAGGACACAGCAGGGGTGTTGGTGGGAAGAGGTGCTGGAGCTCTGTAGCCCAGTCCCTGCTGTAAGCGGGGCTGTCCCGGCACCAGGTCACATCACTGGATTTGCATAGCTGAGCCCTGAGAACCGCCACGGACGGAGATCCCACCACCTGCTCCAGTGCTGTGCTGGCCTCCCGGTGAAAAAAGCTTTCCCTGATGGATGGCAATGCCTTCCTCCACTGGCATTTCATTAATCAGCTCCGCTCGCTGGGTTTTCCCAGCAGGACAGGAGCAGGCCAAGCAGAGCTTGGGAAAGCACCTGCTGCACGGTTTGTGGCGTTGCTCTCGCCTGTGCTCCTCGCTGGCTGCACGCAGCAGCAGAACCCCCCCGTCTGACCCTGCTCGCCCAGGTGCAAGGGTGTGGAGGGGTAAAACCAGGAGTGTGTCAGGGGGGAGGATGCTGGCAGAGAGCACGGGCTGCCGGGCACGCGGGCAGGCTGTGGCAGCGTGGGGGGCGGGTGACAGGACGTGGCAGCAGGAAGGAGGGAGTCAGCAGTGGCTAAAGGTCACATGCTGGGAGGTTTCCGAGCTGGAGCTGTCACTGCTGCTTCTAAACAAGCTTCTTGACCGGGATCCCTCTTGTCCATCTGTCCTTCTCTTTTCCCTGGCTGTTTATTCGGTAGCATTGCTGCCGGGCACATTGCTTCCTACCAGCTGCTGTTGCAGCGCTGGTTTTTGGGAGATGGGGATCTCTTCTGCCTGTCCATGAGGAAAGCCTTCCTGCCCTCCTCTCCCTGGACGAGAGCACTGCTTGCCACCGCTCAGCCTCTCTAGTCAGAGGCAGAGCAAAGGAACATCTGCTTGAGAAAAGCGTTAAAAAGGAGGGGAGGTGAGCTCACTTCTTTCCCAACCTAAGCCCGTCTCGGAGGGACTGAAATCCAGTTGAGTTCCAGCGGTCATGGATGTGCCAGGGAGGATGCAGATGGTCACTGGTGGGAAAGGAAGTATTATAAATGCAGCTGGGGGCTGCTGTGGGGAGCTTTGAGTTGTGGGTGGGACAGGGGAGACAGGCAGGCCACAGGATACAACTGATGCTGGACACAGCAAGGCAGGAGAGGGGAACAAATTAGTTTGGCCTGCTCCCAGGCCAGGAAGGCAGAAGAGTAATGGAGGGTTGGAAGAGACCTGTAGCCCTGGAGGAGAAGCAGCAGGGAACATGCAATAGGCAGACTCTCAGTCAAGACTCACAAAGCTGGCCATCCTCAGTGGAGCCGGGAAGCTCCTGGCAGCGTGGATTGAGCCATACCTTTGATCCCAAGGGAAGGGCTGCAGCACACTGCCCCACTAGAGCATGCCCAGCTCCTTCCACAGAGCTCAGTGTAGAGTGGTGCTGGGCATCTCTTTGAATTCAAACCCTCTGCTCGCTCACCCCTTGCTGATGGCTCAGCTGAGACATCAGAGGCCGCTTTGCGCCAGTGCCACACTCGGCTCAGCTCCTCAGTGGAAGTCCTGGGGGAACGGGCCAGGAGCACACAGGCAGCAAGGGAACACAGGTGTCCACGTCCATGAAATATTTATGTATTGATCGATTTGTGCGCAGTCTCCTCCCACCGGATAATGGAGTGAGGGGCGACGCCAGCGCTTTTTGCAAAATTCACCTGTGGTCGGGGTCAGGGGGCAAGAGGGAACGACCTAAAATAAGGGACACGAAACCAGACCCGAGGCTGCTTTGTGAAAAAGGAAGGAGGAAGCCAGCTGCAAGCCAAGCATGACATCTGAGAGCCTGCCTCCACACAGCCTCCTCTGCCCGCTGGCCTCGCCATTGTCCAGCGGCAGCTGCCCGTAGGCGGGCTGCTGGATCAGCAGGGGCAGGGCTCTCCTGGGGGGCTCGAGCGGGGATAACGAGACGCTTCGGGGGTGCAGAGGCAAAGTTACGCCCTCTTTAAGGCGGGCGGCTCTGGGAAAGCACTACATTCTATGCAAGAAAGAATAAAAGATTCAAAAGGAGGCAGAGGCACGCTGTGTTGCGGCCGGGCCAGTTACGGGAATCGGTACCAGGCGGGGCTTGGGCTAGCGGTGCCGGAGAGGGACTGCCCCGCGGGGAATCCTGCTGGACCCGGCCGCATCCCTTCGCCCCGGGGCGCCCTGAAACCCTCGGGGGAGGCCGAGCCGCCCCTCGGCGGGGGGAGAGGCGGGGGCCGGCAGAGGAAAGGGA
>VZTG01001087.1:284495-298006 GCA_013397845.1 Melanocharis versteri
CTGGGGCCCCCCCGGCCGCTGGGGCCCCCCGGCTCCCGCCCCGGTGGTCCCGGCCAGCCCTCCGCCTTCTCCGCCGGCTCCCGCTTCATGCCCGGCACCATCTGGTCCTTCTCGCAAGCCCGGCGGCTCGGCCCGGGGCCCGAGACCACCCTGGTGCAGGGACCGGGCGTCTCCTGGGTCCACCCCGACGGGGTGGGTGTGCAGATCGACACCATCACCCCCGAGATCCGAGCCCTCTACAACGTGCTGGCCAAGGTGAAGAGGGAGCGCGACGAGTACAAGCGCAGGTGAGGAGGGGCGGCGGGAGCGAGGGGCACCGGCGGCATCCCGCGGGGGACCGAAGCCATCGCCGGGGAGGCTGCGGGGCTCTGCCCGCCGGGCGCTGGGCGGGAGAAGCAGGGAGGGAAGGCGGCAGTCCTGGCCGGACTTCTCGGGAGCACGGGCTGCAGGCGGCGTGAGGAGAAATGCGGACCCCTGAAAGCATTTGTTTGCGCCTGGGTCTACTCCCTCGCCGCCTGGTGTGTGTTAACCCTCTCGGGATGTTCGGTGAGCCTCCTTCCGTCTTACCAACCTGGCGTGAGGGACGAGAAATGCCTTTCCAAGCAGGAAAGGAATAACTCCAGGAGTGGCTCCAGGAGCTGTGTTTTGAAGGCGAGGGGATCTGGAAAGGCTTGGGAAGGAGGAGCAGGCTGAAAGTAGGTGAGGAAGGTGGACATGCAGCAGTGAGCGGGTTTGGGTTGGAGAAGGCTGCTGGGAAGAGTTCTCTGGATGTGTCGGAATGTGTCGAGAAGCCCCCCAGCAGGGCGGCTGGCTCTCCCAGGCCCTTTCCCTCGCCCTTGCACTCCCAGCTGGCCCCTCAGCAGCAGAGAGCTGAGGCGGGACACCCCACTCCTCGGGGGCTTTCCTCCCGACCCAAAATAGCTGTGGCGTGGCATGTGCCTTGGAGCAGGGTGAAGCAGAATGCAAAGCTAATCTCTTGGCCGATTCCTCTTTCCCGTGCAGGGGGGCTGCTGCTCTCGCCTCGTGCTTTTGTGTCAGGCCGGTTTCCGAGGCCGCTCCCGGATCGGATCCGCACGTAGGATGAGATCAGGCTGGGCTGGCATCGCGGGGTCAGAGCGCGGGGCCGGGCGAGAGCGTCGCTGGCGACTGACACCGCACGAGCGGCTGGTTTTGGGTTTTTTCAGAAGTCACGTTATGATGCTTTAGAAGCAGTCAAGTTAGAAAGTTTCTGAGTCCACAGCCAGCTCCCCACGGGAACTGTGCCACTGACCGGCTCTGCACAGCCACGGGCTCCGGTGCCAAGATCAAGGCTGGGTCCGAGATGACACCTTGTGCTTTTGGCTTTATAAGGCTTAGGCTGAGCAAACGTGCCTGCCAGATGCTCTGAGGGCACTGAGCAAGGCTCATGGAAAGGAAGAGTTGGCATCTCTTCTTTCCCACCAGCTGCTGCATGTACCTAAGGCCTTTTATTATTAGGCCAGTGGTCAGGCTCCTTCTCCAGAGGGGAGCAGCACTCCTTGCATTGCATTTTCAGATCAGAGAGTGGGAAGCTGGAGCTGATTTTTTGGTCAGGAAAGCTTGAGCCTCAAAGTGGGTCAGCCAGAGAGGATCAAGTTGGGTTTGTTGGTGCTGCTGAAGCTTTGGGAGAATGGAGAGCTTTTCAGGGTTGTCCCGCTCTGGCAAGTGAGCTTCAGGGAAGGCTGCAGAGGGGTGACGGAGGGACTGCTGAGGGTGAGATGGGGGGGCACCACAAGCGGCTATGAGCCAATGTTATTGGTGGGATCTATTTTTGGAGTGTGTTACCAGGAGCTGGGGGAAAGCAGACCCCACCCCCAGACCCTATCCAGCACTGGGAACTTTCTGACGGGTACAGCCAGGTCCCAAACAGGGGAATGGGACAGGAGGATCCCATTTCCACACCCTTCTCCGTGCTGGGGGCTGACACCAACATCCCCTGGGAGCTGAGAGTTCCCTGCCATGGTGGGCTGTGATCTGCCATGGGGACAGTGCAGCTGGTGTCATGCCTTTGCCACCTGCCTGAGGACAGATGGAAGAGGCCATATTAACACAGGACTTCCCAGTTCTCTTACCCATGGCTTGGGTGCTGGAGCTTTTTTCAGGACAGCGTTGCCACCGTGCGCCCCACAGCACTTGGAGCAGTGCAGCAGGAGCTTCTCTCTGGATACTCAGGGCCTGAAATTCAAGTCAGGGATCCAGGAGGGCTGTGGGGGATATAGAAAGGGATGAGAATAGTTGCAGCAGCAGGAGAGGTGCACAGGAGCTACACTTGGGAGGAGCAGACTGAAATTAGGTGGCCTGCATAGGGGCAAAGGATGCCTGTGAGTATCATACAGACCTGCTCGGTGCTGGGGATCTGGGAGTCTCATCAGGTTTGTGCTGTCTGCTACGTCTATGACTTGTATTCACAAGTAGTTCTTATCTTGGGTGTTACAAGAACACGCTGGAGGTGTGGAGTGCATGGTGCTATGACTTCGTGTGTTAGAGTCACAGAATGATTTAGGTTGGAGAGGACCTTTAGGGATTACCTAGTCCAATCTCCCTGCTGTGGGGCTTCACTAAATCAGGTTGCCCAAAGTGCTGACTTTGAATGTTTCCAGTGATGGGTCATCCACAACTTCTCTGGGCAACCTTTTCCAGTGTCTCACCACCATCATAAAAAATTGTTCCTTATTTCCAATCTAAACCTACCTTCTTTCAGTTTAAAACCTTCGCCTCTTGTCACTGCAGGCAAAAGGTCTGGTAAAAAGCCTCTCCATCATTTGTGTAAGCCCCCTTGTTTATTAAAATGCTTCAACAAGGCCTTTTGTTGTTGTAATTGCCCTCCAAGGAGCTGTGCCAGGCTGCAGGGCCTTCCCCATTAAGGTGAGCTCAAACGTAGTTCAGATGTGGCAAGAGAGGGGTAAGTGGGGCTCCAGGCCCTGAGCAGCCCAAAGCCCCGGTGTGCACTGACCCCGCAGGATGGGGTGAAGCACCCCGTGCCTGTTGCAGTGAGCAGGACTTTTAAAGATGGGGGCATTGTCTGTTTTTCTAAGTGAACTTGTTGAAGGGACACGCCTGGCAGGAACAGCACTGCATCCTTTCACATCCCTGGCTTTGGGAGGGCTGTCCTGTGGCTGGCAAGGAGATGGTCAGGTCTGCGTACCGCTGGGACCCTCCTGCCCTCGCTGTCTGCCTTCGGGCGGGTTGTTGCTTTGCAGCAGTGCAGGAAGGGCTCCCGTCTCCCCTTGGCACGCACCGGTGGCCGTGGGGTCGTGTGGGGCAGCCCTGCTTGCAGCTGGCAGCGACCCGGCGGCGGCCGCGCCGGGCTGCGGGCGCAGCGCTGCAGGCGGGTTATTATTAGGAGTGGTGCATTGCAGGAGGGAGCAGGGGAGAAGGAGCCAGGCAGGAGATGAGCGGGAGAGAGGTTCGCAATGGATGGGTGCACGGGCTTGCCCCTTGTGGGGTGAGTCGCTGCTTTCTCCCGCCTTTTAAGCCGCTGTTTATGTGACCTGCACTCGTCTTCCATAGCACTGGTGTGAAATGAACTCTTACCAGGGTTTGCAGCTCTGCCTTACGTCCCCAGTGAGTCTGGGCTATATAGAGACCCAGAGGGAGGCGGGGACCAAAAAAGAGGCAGTGCCACACCGAGAAAGATGCTGAAATTTTTTTCTTGTGGTGGAAGGCGTTTTTGTCCCTGGGGAGGGAGGCTTTGTTTGAGCAGTTCCCATATAAGGGCAATTCTACCTTTTAACTTTCTCCTTCCTTTTCACTTCATCTCTCTTTCCCCAAAGGGATGGGAATACTCTTTGATTCCCCTTCTGGAGCTGTGGTATGGATCCAACACCAACACAAGGAGTGCACACTTTTGTCCTTGTTTGAGTAAGGAGCAGCGTTGCTAGCTTTAAGAGCTTAGAAATTCACAAGCCAGGGCTCTCCCACGTCATCAAATTGCCCGGATACCCCAAGATAACAAATGTGAGGGCTTTTCGTATGCTTTCTGGCCTCCTAGACCTTAGGATTTATTGTTCAAACTTGGTGTGGGTAAGTGAGAGGAGAGATTTTTCACATCCTTGTGCAGAGTCGCAGTGTCTGTGCTGGTGCTTGCAGGCATTAAATAGAAAACAGAGCTCACAGCACCAGGAAGGCCCCAGCTCTGGTGATCTCTCTTTCCCGGAAAAATCTGGCTCTCCCAGAAGAGCCAGGAGCTGGGTAAGAATGCAGCAGCCCTGCCCCATGCCGCACCGCAGCGCATGCCAACCCCCCTGCTCTATAGGATCATTGGTCATTCAGCCAAGAGCAGTACGGCTTGATGGCCTCCCAACAGACCGTGGGCTGGGCCAGCACTGCAGCCTGACCCAAGAAGTTGATCTCATCCTCTGAAATATAATATAATAATTGCTGAGGGATGTGTCTTTGCACAGCAAGGCCAGGCGCCTCGCAGCTCCGCTTTTTGCAAAGCTGCAGAGCCTAATACCCACTGGACAGCCTGGCATGAAGTGGCACAATCCATCCTGCGTCCTTGTGGGATGAAACAGTGTTCTTTAATGCAACCTGTTATGCAGCAGCAGAGCCAAGGAGTCTTGTGCCCCTGCCCGGGCAGCGTGGCCTGGCACAGGGCAGCCCTCTGCATTGGGACAGGCAGGAGAGCAGCCCTCCATGCACATCGTGGTCACTTGCACTGTGACGTGGCTGGGTGTCAAGATCGGGGTCTGTGCTTCTGGACAGCCTGAACTGCGACACTGCAGACGCACAAGCGTGGCCGCAAAAATGATGCAGATGGGGGCAACTTTGGAACATATCTGCAAACCTGTTGTTGAGTGTGGGAGCTGAACCTAACGTGACCCAGGGCTGCGGGGCTCGGGGGCAGATGGAGAGGCCGGTGGGCTGTGACGGGCCGTGGGCCAGCCCCGGCGTGGCAGGGCGTGGGGCCCAGCTGCCGTGCAGAGCCTGCGGTCGGTGTCCCCAGCTCCCCCCGTGGCAGGGCGGGCGGCCGTGGTGGGGCAGGGTTCGTGGCCAGGGGGCCGATGGGCTTGGCAGCTGCCATCGCTTGAAAACAAGAGGCTATGCATTCCTGGGCACGTTCTCCTTCCCGCCCCGGTGCTGTCATCCCCCTCCTCTCGGATAGCTTAGGGGTGAGCAGCTGCCGCTCCGTCCTCTCCCTTTGGCAGCCGGCGAGGCGAGGCCGATGGGATCTGACCAGCGTTTGTCTCCCTAGATGGGAAGAGGAGTACACGGTGCGTGTCCAGCTTCAGGACAGGGTGACTGAGCTGCAGGAGGTGAGCATCGCTGTCCCCCTTCCCCTGCACCCCAGCTGCCCCGCGCCGGTGCTGATTTGCACATCTCCCTCTCCCCGGCGCAGGAAGCCCAGGAGGCTGAAGCTTGCCAGGAGGAGCTGGCCATGAAGGTGGAGCAGCTCAAGGCAGAGCTCGTTGTCTTCAAGGGCCTGATGAGCAATGTGAGTCCCTAATGCCTCTCTGACCCCACAGCAGTGTCCTACCCGAGTGGTGTGGCTGTGTAGAAAAGCAGTTCCTTGGCGGGGCCCATCCAGCACTGGCAGGGTTGGTCCAGGGCACAGTGAGCAAAGCAGGGATGTGGGAGCAGTCCTGCATGAGGGGGAAGTGGGGGCACCAATTGCCACTTGTCTTTCCTAATATTCCTCCTTTGTCCCCTTCCTGCGGTGCCGTGGGTTCAGAACATCACGGAGCTGGACACCAAGATCCAGGAGAAGGCCATGAAGGTGGACATGGACATCTGCCGTCGCATCGACATCACTGCCAAGCTGTGTGATGTGGCACAGCAGCGGAACTGCGAGGACATGATCAAGATGTTTCAGGTGAGAAGCGCCCACTGCTGCTCCAGACTCAGCCACCAGCTCTGGGGAGAAGAGATCCCAAAGGAGGTAGAAGAGACAGCACCAGCCCCCTGCTAGGGGAGACACTTGGTCACCCTCGCCCTTGCTCCTTGCGGTCCCTTGCTTTCCGTCTCTCTCGGGAGGACCAGGCAAAAGGGCACAGAGTGGAGGTGGAAAGCTCCAGATGTTGCTTTGGACATCAAGAGTCCCCTCAACTTCTTGCTGACCTGTTGTGTTGGGCCCGGGGACCCCGCAGTGGTAGGGGAACAGCTGCAGGAGGGAGACAAGTTGCTTGAGCGTCTGTCTCTAACTCCATCTCTCTCCTTCCCCTTCCCCTCTCCGTCATCTTCTCTCTGTCTCTCTTCTCTGTCTCTGTCTCTTTTCTCTTTCTGGATGTTGCTGCCTTTCTGTCTCGCTCTTTGTCCCTACAGAAGCAACTGGTTAGTTCCATTTGGTTGAGAAATTACACAAATTTTAAGCTTTTTATAAAAAAGGTCGGACTATAAATATTGACATATTTCACCTTTTTCAGACTGTCTCTTTTTTCCTGTTTCTGTCACTGTGTGTCCCTGTCTCTGGACTGGGGTGGTGGGTGATTTGAGTTTTTCTGCAGTAAAACTGCATTGTTTTTTCTCATCAGATCCATAGATTCCATCTTTAGTTGCTTAGTTTTAATTTTAGAAAATGCTAAAACCATGTTTTATCCATTGCACCCATCTTTAACCTGATCATAATGAGCCCATCTCTCTCTCTCTCTCTCTCTCTCTCTCTCTTTTCTTCCTTCCTTTCTTTCTGTCTTTCTCTCTTTCCCTGCCTGTCTGTCCCTCCACCGTTCCTTTCCCCTCCATCTCCTCCCAACTGCCTGCTCCTGACCTCGGACCCGGCCTCGTTTCTGTAGTCTCTGCACTTGTCTCCCGTTAAGGTCCCAGCCTCGGTGGGGCGGAAGCGGGAGCGCAAGCAGGTCAGCGACGAGGACACCTCGCTGTCAGAGAGCGATGCCTCCCGGAAACCTGACGAGGAGGAGGAGGACGAGACCACGGCCATGAGTATCAATGAGGAAATGCAGAGGATGCTGAACCAGCTGTGAGTGCGGCTGCTGGGCACCTCTGCCCGTGCTGTCGAGCCAGGCTCCAGCACCAGGCTCCCTGCTGGTCCCGGGATGGGGAGGGCAGGGGTGGTCTGTGGCTTCCCTTCCCAGGTGAGGGCAAGGTGGGAGATGCTGCTGTGGAGTGTGTTCACCCTGTGCTCTGTGGCACAGCGGGGCTGACCCCATGGGAGACCTGAGCCCACCTATGCTGAGAGTGGGAGCTGGTCCAGCTCCCCTCCTCTTGCCCCTCCTCCTGCCTTTTGGGAATCTGTGCCTGAATTTTCTGGGGCTCCTGGCCGTGAAGCCAGCCCCTTCCCCATCAGCTGTTGGGTTTGGGCACACCTGAGTTTACCCTGGCCAGACCCCCAAGAGCTGCAGCCCTGCCCGAGAGCGGGTGCAAGGCTTTGGCACCGACACACCCCCTGCCTGCCGTGGCTCTCCTGCTGGGTGCTGACGTGCTGTTCCCTTGTGCCCAGGAGGGAATATGACTTTGAGGATGACTGTGACAGCCTCACGTGGGAGGAGACAGAAGAAACGCTGCTCCTCTGGGAGGACTTCTCCGGATACGCCATTGCAGCCGCAGAGGTGCAGGGGGAGGTAACGGTGGTGTCGGGGCCCTGAGGTCATGTTGGGTTGGGACACTCGGTCCTGCCTGAGCCTGGGAAGATGCTCTCTCAAAGACCAGATTTCAGCCCCTTTCCCTTTGCAGGCCTGTACAGATGCTTTCCTACCTTTTCTGCATGAATACATTACAGCATCCCTGTCAAGGTCTCCTTGTTTGAGACAGGCCTGGGACCTGTAGCCTGAGGGTTGTGCTGAGGGCAGGGTGCACGCACGTGGGGAAAGCCACAGCCCGTCCAGAAGAGAAGACTTCCTCTGGCTGGACTGGTCTCTGGTGATCCCTTCTCATTTTCTCCAGCCCACCTACCCACTGTGCAGCAAAACTGCCCCAGCAGAGGCCTCGGTCTCTGGCCAAAGCCCTTGTCATCCTAAATCTTTGGCCCTTGGCAGTCCCCTGGGATGTGTCATGCTCGGGAATGGTCTGTGCTCTCCAAACCTTCAGTGCAATGCTGGGCTTGTTCGGGCTGATGTGGTCACTGCCCAGTGTGGCGAGTCCTGAGCCTCTCAAGTCCATGTTGGGAGGAGTAACTCATGTGTTGTTTGTACTATACTGTGTATGTTTCTTCCTCTTTTCCCAGTGCTGCCAGTTCTTTCTCTGATTTGTCTCTCTCTTGCCTTTGGTTCCTCATGTTGGGCGCTTCCCTGCTTCTAAACCTGCTGTCTGCTCTCCTCAGCAGCAGGACGACAGCCTGGAGAAGGTGATCAAGGACACAGAGTCGCTGTTCAAGAGCCGTGAGAAGGAGTACCAGGAAACCATCGACCAAATAGAGGTGGGAGAAGGAGGGAATGGGGAGGACGTGGCACAGAAGGGTGTGAGGCGGGGGAGTGGATCCCTGGGGGAGGGAGACACAATGCTGGAGCAGGTCACTGGTAATGTGGGTGACAGCCCTGGGTCTGGCCATGCCCACTGCCCTGCACCACGTGCCCCGGGATCATCTCTGCACCATTCTCCTTGCACAGCTGGAACTGGCCACGGCCAAGAACGACATGAACCGGCACCTCCACGAGTACATGGAGATGTGCAGCATGAAGCGAGGCTTGGATGTGCAGATGGAGACTTGCCGGCGGCTCATCACCCAGTCTGGGGACAGGTGAGCTTCAGCAGGAGAGCCGGGATACCCCTGCTCTGGGTCTGAAGCCGGGCTGGTGGTGAGAGGGAGCTGAAGGACTGGGCAGTACTCCTGCCCTGCCCACACGTGGCATGGAGAGAGGGCAGTTCCCAGAGGCTGTTGGACTCCTGGCCGGCCTCCACACGGGTCGTGGTGCCACCTCTGCAGAAGGTAGGCGACGCACAGGAGTCGCTTTTGACACGTGAAGCCAGACCCCCCTCATGGAGAGGGGAGCTGCCGTTGTGCAGGGACACCGTGTAAGCCCCCAAAGGCCTCTGGAGCCGGGGTGGCTCCAGGCTGGGGACCCCTGTGGTGGACTTTCACTGACCCCATGCCTTACATGCCTTGTCGGGGTCCTGCTCTGGGCAGGCCCCTCCAGCATCTCCTCCAGCTCTGCTTCGTGCTCTTGATTGGTGTCCTCTGGAACACCCTCTCAGCAGCCAGGGATTCCTGCAGACCCACAAATGCCCCAAGGAGCAAAAGGGGCACTTCAGCTTCTCTCCTCCTTGCTCTGGCGACCCCTGCCCACACCAAACTGGGTCCTTTCCCTCCCCCTGGGCGATGCTCTGACTGCTGCCCTTTACTCTCCTCTGCAGAAAGTCTCCTGCCTTCACCCCGACCTCCAACAGCGAGTCAGCCCCGAATGAGGAGAGCGAGGAGTCCGACCGTGATCCCCCCAGCGATGCTTCCATCAGATAATGAGGGGAGGCCCGGCTCCCTTGGACCCCCTTCCTGGCACGGGGGGTGCCTGAGTCACACCTGGGAGAGACTGTCAGGGACGTGGAACTGCTGGTAAACGTCTGTCGCCCAGGCTCACTCCCGTTGTGGGGTGCTTGGCAGATCCCACACACCCCTTCACCGGATACCTTGCAAATGGGAATAGCTAGATAGACCTGAGGGCCCTTGCCCGGGCTGCTCTGCCTTCAGCCCCTTCTCTATTCCCTTTCCCTGCTTTGGTTAAGCCGTGGTTCGGGCAGGGAGGCTCCAAACCTGCCATGGTGGCGTTCTGCAGGACCTGTTCCCAGGCGCCCCCAGACCCACCTCCTCTGGCCTCCGTCCTGGTACACTTGACCTGCCCTTGCCCTCCCTGCGCTGCACGGAGCCGAACGAGAGCCGTACCTCCCTGCAAACTGGACCTGACACTGGTGCCAACTGGACCGAGCCCGGGGCTCTCCCTGTCCTTGCTGCTGGCCGGGCACCTGGCTGGTCCCCACGCCGTGCCGGGCACCCCGAGCCCTCCCACGCCTTCTCCAGGGCGGGGGCTGAGTCCCGCTCACTGTGCACTTTGCTTTGCCGCCCGTCGGCGACGCGCTCACGTCTGTGTTACGGGGGCGAGGTCATTAAATGGGACAATTTCCTTTTCTACAGCTTGGCTGGGTGTGGGCTCTCCCTGTGCTGCCGCGGGTCACGCGCGGCTGGAGGCGGGGATGTCCTCCATCAGTCCCCAAGCCCACATCCGTGGGTCGCCCCATGGGACAGTCCCATCCTTTGGCTGTGCCAGGTGGGGCTGGCAGATGGGACAGTGGTGAGATCCCTGTTCTGAGAGCCACTGGCCCTCAACAGGCACTGGTGCTGCATGGGCTGCCTTGTTTTTAACCTGGAACATCATTGGTGCAGAGACTGAGGGGTTGAAAATGAAACTGATCCTGGCTTGTGACTTGTGAACCTTCCTCTTCCTGTTGCCTGGTCTCCTCCGCCACGCCAGGGCATCCCAGAGCACCTTCCTGCCTGCCCTCAGTCCCATATCCCACCTCGCAGTGGGGGATCCCCTGTCCCACCGTCTCTTGTAGCATTTTCCTGGCTGGCTGCAGCACCTGCTCCTCCGGTGATGGTGACGGGAGGCTGGGGCCTGGCAGGGTGTCCGGAGGGAGCGAGCAGCCTCCTGAGAGGCAGTGTGATCCAGAGAAGCAGTGTGATCTGCTGGGAAGTGAACATAGCCTGCACAGCCGGGGCAGGTGAAGCTCCAGAGAAAAAGTGCTTCTCACTAAAGGTACTGAAGGAAAGAGGAAGTACGTGGCAGGATCATCTCTAAGATTAGGTATGGAAGATGAAATGGGGGCTGAGAGATGCAAGAGTTTCTCTCTGTAGGTATGGCCTGGGTGGCTGATGCTGTCGGGTGCTTGAGCTGGGAGCGCTGTGGCATCCGTGCACCCCAGCACAGTGTCCGTGTTTGGGCAGGGTGAGGTGCTCTGCCTGCACCTGCACGACGGGTTAAGGCATGTGTTGGCATTTCAGCAGGGGCTGAGCTGGCTGGTTAGAGCTGGCAGGGAGGCGAGTCCCTGCAAATGGCAGGAGAACTGAACTGGAAGCAGAGAATCAGGGCACAGGTGGAGCACTGCTGGTGCTGGGGAATGGCAGTTCCTCAGCCTGTGGTCTGCTGTGGCTGGGCTCCGACTCCTGACTGCCATCTTCACTTCTTGCAGAAAGCTGGGAAAGTGTTTCACGGGAGCAGCAGGGTGCTGGGAAGCAGCAGAAGCCCTGGCTGCCTGTGGGTGTGCAGGTGGATGGGAAGTGCGTGCCTCGGTGCCTGCCATGGCCCTCACCTCTGTGCCACCTTGCTCAACTGTTCCCGTTTCTTTCCCTCTTCCCTCTCTATTTTTCTACCTAAAAGAGCTAATGCCAGAGGAAATATTTTACTATTTCAGTCTTCTACTTTCAAGTGATGATGCCTCACACACAGTAGATCAGGGATCACTTCCTATCCTGCCTGGAGGCTCTTCTGTTTCATGCAAATCCCCTTTCCTGTAGGTGTCTTTGCAGTGTTTTCTGCTCTTTCTCTCCTGTGGAGAGTTCTGTGAGTGTCTGACAACTTCTGGCTTCCCCCGTGCATAATCCAGGACATGCATACCTTTGCCGTGGTACTGCTTGAGGAGCCACAAGACTGCAGAGTACACACCCTGAGAGATTTCAGGCATGAAGCACAGAAGGACTGACATCTCTGCCTCGGGCAGTCACTGCCCAGAGGAGCAGCAGGTGCTGCTGGACACCCGTGTCCCAGGACATGTGGTGACCCTGGTCCCACACTGCTGCCGGGACTCCATTTGCAGTGAAACCGAAATCTCCACCGCCCACGTGTGCAAGGTGCTGTTCCCTGGTGAACTGTATCACCAGCAAGAGGCTCTGTTCCCCCACCAGGCTGACAGCCTCCAAGATGTCTCTGGCAGGATACACGATGTGGATCCTTTGCCTCAGCAATTTCTCGGTGTGGGAAGCACAGGCCAAGGGTGCTGGGGTTAGCTGGACCACCTACCTGTCCAGCAGTGGTGACCCCACATCTTTGATGCTGGATATGAGGAGATGTGGTCCCTCCATCTCTATTGAATTCTTCTCGCTGGGCTCCTTTTCATTCTTTGGGGAGTATGTAGCCTGCTTTTCTCCACCATGAGCCCTGCTGGGCACTGTGATGTCTAGGAACTACTCAGTGCTGTGTTGCTTCTTGAGTGCCTAATGTCACCCCTTTTCCGGGACACCTCTTGGCAGTGCCTGCTCAGGAAGCAATATCAAGTCCTGTCTAGCCCAGTGTCCGTGCGTTAATGTGACTGTTTAATGCCCAAGAACAGTCCAAGCATGGACTGAATGGGATTCCATGGCAGGGTGCATCTGGGCAGTCCCTCTGTCAGCATTCAACTCAGGACTGTGGCTGCTGAGTGCTGACCTCTTGAACATTTGTCCAAGACCATCCTTTTAGGATCGTATCTCTGGACTGGCAATAGGGTCTTGCCATTGAATATTTAGACAGACTGCTTCATCAGCTTCTTACCCCTCAGAAGTCCATGTTGGCAGAGACTTACTCAGGCAGTCTGGAAGGGTGCTGCTCAAGAACTGTGCATCTCCATGAGCAAGAAACCCAGAAAAGGGGGCAGGAGAACTCTGTGGATCAACAAAGAACTGTTGGACACAAGCAGGAGATACACAGGAGGTAGAATCAGGAGCAGGCTACTTGGGAAAAATACAGGGATTTTGTCAGAGTAAGGCCCATCTGGAATTCAGCCTGGCCAAGGAGATGTCAAGGGCAGCAAGAAGGACTTTTTCAAATGTATAAAAACAAAAGGAAAATTAAGGAAAATGTGGGCCTGCTGCTAAATAGAGTGGGGACCCTGGTGACAGAGGACACAAAAAAGGCAGACGTACTGAATGCCTTCTTTGTCTCGGTCTTCACTGACAAGACCAACCCTCAGAAATCTCTGACCCAGGAGACCAGGGAAGAGAAATGTTGGAAGGAAGATTCTCCCTTGGGCACAGAGGAATGGGTTAGAGATCACCTAGGGAAATGCGATATCCACAAATCCATGGGCCCTGTCAGGATGCATCCACAAGTGCTGAGGAGCTGGTGGACACCATAGCGGTCATCTTTGAAAGGTCTGGAGATCAGGAGGGGGGCCTGAGGCCTGAAAGAAGGCAAATGTCACCCCACTCTTCAAAGAGGGCAAGAAGGAGGACCCAGGAAACCAGTCAGCCTCACATCAATCCCAACAAGGTGATGGAGCACCTCATTCTGGAGGTTATCTCTACGCGTTTGGAATAGAAGAAGGTGAGCAGGAGAGTTGGCTTGAATTCACTAAAGGCAAGTTATGCTTGACCGACATGATTGCCTTCTACCTCGAGACAACTACCTGGATGGATGAGGGCAGAGCAGTGGATATTGTCTACCTCGACTTCAGCAAGGCTTTCGACGCTGTCTCTCACAACATTCTCAGAAGCAAACTCAGGAAGTGTGGGCTCGATGAGTGGACAGTGAGGCGGATTGAGAACTGGCTGAACAGCAGATCCCAGAGGGTCACAGTCAGTGGCACAGGGTCTAGCAGAAGGCCTGTCACTAATGGTGTCCCACAAGGTTCAGTAC
>VZTG01001087.1:298072-309577 GCA_013397845.1 Melanocharis versteri
CTTGGATGAAGGGGAGATGCCTCCTCAGCAAGTTCACTGGTAACACTGAGCTGGGAGGAGTGGCCAATACCTCAAAGGGCTGTGCAGCCCTTCAGAGGGACAGGTTGGAGAGGTAGGCAGAGAGGAAGCTTCTGAAATTCACCAAAGGCAAACTCAGGGTTCTGAACCTGGGGAGGAATCGCCCCATGCAGCGGCACAGGCTGGGGGCTGACCTGCTGGGAAGCAGCTCTTCAGGGAAGGACCTGGGGGTCCTGGTGGACAACAAGCTGCCCATGAGCCAGCAGCGTGTCCTGCTGGCCAAGAAGTCAATGGTGTCCTGGGGTATATTAGGAAAAGCATTGCCAGCAGGGAGACGGAGGTGATCCTGCCCCTCCACTCAGCCCAGGTGAGGCAAATCTGGAGTGCTGTGTCCAGTTCTGGGCTCCTCAGTCCAAGAGAGACATGGAGCTCCGGGAGCATGGCCAGGAGAGGGGAATGAAGATTGTTAGGTGAGGAAGCACCTCATGAGTAAAGACTGAGGGAGCTGGGCGTGTTCAGCCTTGAGAAGAGATGTCTGAGAAGGGACCTCATCACTGTCTGTCTGCAGACTGGGTCCCAGAGGGAGGAGCCAAACTCCTCTCTTTGTGGTGCTGAGAAGACATGAGACAATGGGCAGAAACTGGAACACAGGAAGTTCCACCTGAACAAAGGAAGAGCTTCTCTACTGTGCAGGTGACTGAGCACCGGAGCAGATTGCCCAGAGAGGTTGTGGAGTCTTCCTCACTGCAGGTATTCCACAACCATCTGGAGGCCATCCTGTGCCACGTGCTCTGGAATGACCCTGCTTGAGGAGAGGGGTTGAGACCAGATTGCTCCACTGGTAGTCCCTTCCAGCCTTACCCATTCTGGGATTCTGACCAGGCCCACTGAATTTCTTGATGAATACTAGCAGATATTCCCACAGAGCGGGTGGGGAGCATCACTTTCCTTGCACCTGACCACATGTGTGTGGGATGGTGCTTACTTGCTTCAGAGGGTTCAGGAAACCTAACCACTAAGTAGCCCACATCTTCTTCCTTGTGTTAAGTGAACCTGCACCCTCCCTTCACTCATTCCTGGATCCTATCTCTGTTAGATCATATCACTGAAAGAGCCTGACTTGTCTGTCGAGTCAGTCAAGGTCCTGTATTTTCCACCCAGCACCCTTCTGCTGGAGGCGCTTTTTCACTCATCCCGCATGACTCGCGGTTGTGTGAGTTAGCTTTTCCCCATATCAGGATTCCTTGGATGGACCTAAATGTGGTGCTGACAGCCTTCACTGGAACACCTTTGGATTCCCTGCTAACCTGTTTTATTATTTTGTTTATCATGTTTCTTAGACAAGAGTTAGGAGAGGACAAAGCTGCATAGAAAGTTGTTCTTGTTTCTAGGTTTGAGCTGGGAGCTTGACTTTCCTAAGCACTATAGCTTTGGCCATACTCTTTATACATTTATGGTTGTTGTGTCTCAGGTACCTGTGGCACTGGGTGTCCCAGAACTTGCACGTGGTGATCAGGTAGGTCAAGTACTCTGGCTGCAGGGAAGAGACCTCCTTTCAAGAGGAGAGGTCAGAGTTAATGCAGAACACAGTGGAGTGCTGTCTCATTGGGAATGCACCTGGATGATGCATGGATGGGCTCCTGAAAACATCTGGCAAGCCCCTGCACATGGTGATTAATGCTAGGAGCAATGGTAAAGCCATCATGATCAAGCTGGACAAATGTCACAACAGATGGGAAGAGCTTTTTTTCAGCTTTGAGAGCAGACTGCATCTGGGCAAAGTGCAAGAGGAAATAGAAATCATCAGGGTAGGAAGAAATGCCTTTAGTGGATATTTATAAGGGTCACAGCCACATGGTAGAACTGCTAGATCAGTCTAACCTGTTGGATAAAGGAATAGGCAAGAGCCATTGTGAACTGGGTGTACAAGCTCTGTTAAAAGTCATATTCACTCTAGAGCTGACAGCCAAACATGCTCTGACAGACACGTTCATCAAAGCATTGAAGGGTCTTTTATACACTCCCGAATCCCCCCCAAAAACATGTTGATTTATTTTGTAAGTACCTCCCTGCTTTGCTTAACAAGGAAAATTGTGTTGTCAGTGGGAGACTTTGGCTTAGGATACCAAAGAATATGCTCTGCTAGGGGGGAATTTCTCATCAATTTACAAATGATGGCATGCCCAAGTAAGGCAATGATTTTAGATGTCCTTATGACAGATGAAGATTGGGTTAAGATTGATGGTTGCCTAAGGACAAGGGATCAACCGAGAAACAAATTGAGACATCAGCCAGGACAAAATGTCACAGCTGAGAACTGTGTGGTGTTACGAAGCTTTTTCTTAGAGGGAAATAAGAGGCAGATCATGGAAAGAGCAGTGTTTTTCCAGTTTTTCAAAAAGCTGTGATTTAGTAACATAAGATAGCTTTCAGTGAGTGAGCTTCCTTGAGTAAAAGTGGCCATGTGACAGAAGTACTTAAAAATAAGAGTAATTAATAAAAATAATAATAAAGCTTGGCCTACATTAACAAAAATAAACCTCGTAACAACTACAGCAATTGTGGTTAGGAGAAAAGGAATAGAGGGACAACAAAATAATTCAGCTGTATGAAAAAAGGTCTTCAGTTGCTCATATCACCTCAGAGAAAAATAACAATACCTGAATGTCTGAGGAACTAACATGCTGTTCTAGTAATATTTAAAGAAAAATCAATCCTAACAGTAATATTTTTTTAATTGGGAAAAGAATCAAAACAAGGCAAAAGAAGAGAAGTACTCACCAGATAAGCCTGTTCTGTAAATGGAAAATGCAGAATGTGGTCAGAAAGGAATGATGAAGCACTTTCCAAGCAGTTAGCAATAAGGAGGATGCTTGACAGGATCTGCAGGTGAGCACTGTTGCAGTTCCAGGCACAGATGACCTGGAGCACACTAATGTGTGGGGTGCTGTAGGGATGAACAAGCCCCCACACAAAGCCTGAGGCTGCCCGGGGAGTTGGAGTGAGCAGCGCTGAAAATAAAGCACGGCGCTGCTGCTGCGTTCCTACAAACAGTGTTTTGCAAAGCACAGTAACCTCCACACCGAGAAGAAAGCACTGGCTGCTGAAATCCATGGTTTGCCAAGGTCAGTTTTTAAAAGCATCAGGAAAGACATTTAAAGAAAAGCCTGGGTGGATGGGCAAGCAAATGACGTCAGTGCTTAGTCTGACAGGGCACGGACAAAAGCCAATGAGAAACCAGTGGAGGGGGGAGGAGGGGAGGAATCGTGAAGGAATGGAAAAAATCTGCAGTTTAAGTAACGTTTATAGAAGGACAAGGAAGTTAAAGACAAAACTGATACCACTTTTGATACATAGGAATCATCCAGACTCTCAAAAGGAGTAAATATGTCGGTCAAAAGTGCCAAGAGGCATTACAGAATATTTCTGAATAGGGTGAAAAGAGAGGTTCTGTTGCCATACATGAATAGCCGTGTATAGATATATCCAAGAGCAAGAAATAGTGACCAATCTTCCCTGGGACAACAGAAGAGTTGGAAAGACCTAGGGAGCAGGGCTCACGTGCAATCATGTGCAAGTTCTCAGCCAGACACCGAAGATGTCTTTAAACGTCTTTTATCCACGTGTGACATTGGTGTTCTTTGTCCTGCTTTGCATCAGAAACTGGAATAGATGGACCAAAGACTTCTAACCATGATTCCAGGCTGGAAAAAAAGTGTTTTGAGAATGAAAAGTTTAGTTACTTTGCTTCTTAAAAGAAAGACAAGTGAGCAATTTTGTACAGTGCCTAAAGTCACTTCAGGATGTCAGTCTAGGTGGCAGTTTAGTCAGGCGGATAAAGGCATACAAGGATTCTGAGGAGATGGGGAAGCTGGAGGCCGTGTGAGATTCGGTACTTGGTGTCCAGCACCTAAGCCAGTATCCAACTTGGCAACTGAAAACTGGAGATTACAGAGATTACAAACCACCTTTTTTGTTTTTTCCGTTCTGTCGCAGGACTCAGGCCAAGGTCAACAAAAGTTGCTCACTTGTTTGTTGGAGGTTTGGGCAATGTCAAAGGAGGGCTTTGAGGCCTGACACGTCAGAGCTGTGTCCCCCACTACACGTGGTATTTCTCACTTAGCAACCTTGAGTTTCACCCAGCATTTTAACAACCCAGTCACTCGGTCACAAGATCCTTCTGCACCTTTCCACAGGCTCATTCCGGGCTGAGTGTATTGGGTCATTTTGCATAATCAACACACCTTGGCACCCCATTCTCCAGATTGTTCTGAAAGTGTTGATTGGCGGGGCAGATGGCCTCAGATGCTGGCCACTCACATCTTCTCTCAGTTGCCACCAGCCTTGCCACAAGTTTTCAACTTGGAGAGAGTGGTCTTCCCTGTCCTAGGGCAGTTCTTTGAAAGGTTTCGCCAGCCTGTTTTTTCCTAAATCCCATTGCTTTTCATCACGGGGGTGGTTGAGGTGAGTGGTGAATTACTCGCAGCACAGTTACCTGTTAATCCATTTCATGCTGGAGACCGCCTGAGTCTCGCATGTGGTTTGTTGCCCTTCATGTCACAGACACGTTCTCAAGTCCTGATGCTTCAGTTTTCAGTGGTGGCTTCATCTCATTGCTGCCGAGGAAAATCTCCTGTCTGGCAACACCCCAAAGCTCCTCTGACGGCAAAACATCAACTTTACTTTTCATTCATGGACTTAAGCTTCCCTAATCACTCCCACGCCATCTTACGGCTTTTTGGCAGCTTTCTTATCTCCAAGATGAATTTGAAAGAGGTTTTCATCCTTCCTTTTCTATTTGTCACAGAATCTCTTTTTTTTTTTCCTTTAGGTTATTGTTTCATTTACTAGTATTTATGAGTTTTTCTTTTATTTTCATTTGACTACAGCTTCTGCTTCTTGACAGCTGCCTTTTCAAATCTTACGCTGTACAATATAACCCAACACTACTGTTCCTTCTAGGGAGCACTTAATTGAGAATAACTCCCTCAAGAAGATGATACTTCTGTATTAAGGTAATAATATGGAGGTAAGTCAGCTGTCCTAGAATAAGAGATTACATTCAGCTCAGAAGAGTAAGTAACAAATTACTTGTTTTTGCAGCATGTACACAGTGTGATTGCCCAAAGGTAGGCAGCTTGCTTTTGATGAAATGTTGAGTACTGCTGGAGCCTGCAGGGGTATTTGCATACTCTAAGCCATGAACCTGCATTTTGTGAATGGCATCAGTTATGAAGGATGTTGAAACATTATCCTTTAAGATGTTTGTCTTTTGTAACTGTGTCCTCTTCCTTGCCCTAGTCTTGTCAATTGCTTTGCTCAAAGACTGATTTACTTCAGAAGTGGATACAGGGTGTTTTAAACGTCCAAGATCTTTTTTCACTGTGCTTACACAGTCACCATTTTGTTATGTTTTGAAATGATTTTTCAAGTGAACTTAATTATTTTCCACATCTGCTCAAGCTGATTTTCACTACATGGCATCTTCCTTAATGCTAACATCTCAACATGAAGGTGGTCTGAGGACCTTTCTTGGGGAAGCAATGCATGTGTAGAAGTCTGTGCAAATGCTAAGGAAGTATAAAATAATTTCTCTAAAGGTTCAAAGTTACCATAAGACCTAATTTTCCTGTAACACCACTGCTAATCACCCTTAGCTGTCTTAAAAAAGGAGAATAAAAGGTAAAGCTTACCACCCCTAGAAATGGTTGGCTGCCCATCAGAGAAGCTGTCCCTTGGGTTGGCCAGAGAGCTTTCCCAGGTGCATCCCTATCCTATAACGGCTCTGCACAGTGAGCCCTGGTGCCTGGCCAGCCAAGGAAGGCGGAGCCAAACCTTTAGCCAGGATCAGTGTCTTTCTGTACTTTCCCCTTGCAAGGTGCTCACAAACCAGGATGGATTCTGGCTCATGGCAGCTGCTCTTGGAGTCGGTTTGTCCCAGCAAAGTGGCACAATTGCTTTTCACTCCTTTGCTGAACGAGAGCCTCTTTATGTCTGCCTGAGCACCTGCCTTGCCTGACCAAGCACTTCCATCTGCTTTCCTTAGAAACGCTGTCAGGACAAACCGAGAGCTCCTCTACTTGCGGGAAAACTCTTCTCCAGAGACAGAAGCAGCTGCCATAGCAGATCTCCCATCTTTATCTCAATACCATCCACAGTTGTATATGCCAATTTTGCAAACTGATGAAAAAAAAATTACATGGGGCTTTTTAGGTCAGGATTGCAGTTCTCAGACAGGCTGGCCACTGAGCTAGTTTTTCCATCTGTCCAGAGGGGCCTTGCTGTGGTGCCATCTGCAGGCACAATGTCTGGATGCAAAATAAGGATTTGGAAGAGCTGTGCATTTTAGGGAGGTTATATTAGAGAGAGGAAACCAAGCCCTCCAGGCAGTCCAAAAGCTGCATGACTAGTTTGCCACACTCACTCTCCCTGTTTCCATACAGGACCAGTCATGTTTTAAAGGCTGTGATTCCTGGCTTTCCTCAAAACCGTAGCATTTTTCTAGGAATTTCAAGCAAGATTGTAAACCAGTTGAAATAGTATTTTAAAACAGAGTGAACCTTTATTCAAGACATTCCCAGCAACTGTTGGTCTGAGAACACATACTCTTCCTCCACCCCCAGGTTGTATGTCTTTGCTCATTCCCAGAGCAATTTGATTTCAGGTTGGATAGGGCTCACGCTTGTTAAATAACAAGAATTCTTTGCTCTACCAATTTTCAGGTAGCCTTAACTCACTTAGGAAACATAAGGCTTTCTAGGAGCAGAAGTTGACTGGTAGAAATGTTCCAGCTTTTAACCCAGTTCCAAATATGTTTTCCATGGGAAAACAGGACATCCATCCTTCCCCCCCATGAGGTGTTTCAGTAGCCTCTCTGCACTTCCAGATTATCAAGCGAGGTGCTGACTGGCACGCACACAAATATGCAGGCAGCAGCACACAGCACAGCCATTCAAAGCACCCAGGCACAGCAATCAAGGACAGGATGGGACCAACCCAAAACTCATTTGTAATCCTGACAGGTCTCCAGGCTACCCAGCCCCAAAGCAGAAACCCAGCTCCACAGGAGGGCTGCCTCCAGTGAGCTCCAGCACCAGGCAGCTCCTACTCGATGCCAGGGTTACCTAAAGCTCCCACAGGGCCATTTGCGGTGTAATCCAAGTACTTCTGCTGTCACAGGGCTAAGAAGCTGCTCAGAATCTTAGTTCCTATCCAGAGGCAGGCTATCCAACCTTTTTCTCTTTGCAATACAACTTTGAGTCATCGCCCTCTAGTCCAGCAAACATTTAATTCTTATGCAGCCCAACTGCTGGAGATAAGCTGCTCCGGGAAACCATGTCCAGCATACCTTGATCCTGAGAGTTTAAGTCCTTCAGCTTACGTCCTTGCTGCATCCAGATCAGGGTCTAGAGCAGTTGGGGTCCGGACAACAGCTCCAGCCGTGCCTGGCAGGGAGAGAACACATCAGCCCTGAGATGCTAAATTAAGCTGCTAAAAATGGAGGGCCACGTGATTTTGTGCAGTGCATCGCTTATCTGTCCTAGTGCTCACAGGTCATAGAAGGCTCCGTCCCTGCCCGGCAGCATTCATGCTTCCAGAACTAATGCAGGGCTGACACTCACCTTGCAGAGATTTGCTGCTCAGCAGCTTAACTGCAACTGCCCCTCCTTACGCACAGAATTAAGCCAGAATTAAGACTGGCCACCACCATGCCGACACTGGCCTCCGACACGTCCCTAGGCAGCCATTTCCTCTCGGGCAAAGCCAATTCATTTTAAAAGGTAAAAGCAAATGAAATACCCTCCTTGTAACACCAGGAAGTATCTTCCTTGTCCCTCACTGAGGCAGGGGAAGGAGAATTATTATTAATTCATTTCTTGTGCCCCTTTACCAAACCAAATGCAAGAGTTCGTCTGCTCAGCACTTTTATTCTGCATACGCCCGTCAAGACAAGCAAATCCAGAGCTGGAAGGTGGATGGAGCCACAGAGCTGCTTTCCATCCTACCACACAGGAGTCCTGCTGTGGAGCACGGCCCTGCACCACACCTTGTTTTGGCTCACAGGCTGCAGTCCGGGCTCTCCCATGTGGAACAAGCAGCTCAGCAGGCTGCACTCCCTGGCTCCTCACTGCAGCTGGCACAGACTGTGCCATGCAGGCACCTGCAGCTGCTCATTACATCCATGCCCTCCTTCTCCCATCTCCCCCTGACAGACAGACAAGG
This sequence comes from Melanocharis versteri, assembly GCA_013397845.1. Classification (NCBI taxonomy): domain Eukaryota; kingdom Metazoa; phylum Chordata; class Aves; order Passeriformes; family Melanocharitidae; genus Melanocharis; species Melanocharis versteri. Next base: position 306,314 of record VZTG01001087.1, read on the forward strand.
CTTTTCAGATGGTGATCACTTTTATTGATGTAAGGTGGTACACAAACAGATCAGTTTCTATCAGCCTCTCCACCTCCCCCAGGCTCGGGGAGAAGTTGGAGGAGTGGGGGAGACAAGGGAACAGAACTGGCCTCTCACTGCAGGATGCAGAGCTAAGCGGTGGTGAACAAGGGCAGGGGCTCCAACAAAGGAGAGTCCTGCTTCCCTAGGCAGCAGGGGGGCTGTGTGCTCGGCTTACTCCTTGGATGCCATGTGGACCATCAAGTCCACAACACGGTTGCTGTATCCGTATTCATTATCATACCTGGGGACAGAAAACAAGTGCTGTCAGGGCTGACCCATTTCTTGCACCCCTTCTTCCATGCTTCCTGCTCCTCTGCCCCATCCCACACAATTGAACTCCCATCCACCCTCCAGGGGGGAAGGAGGCAGCTATGGTAATTTCAGGTAAGAAGCAATCTCACTCCACAGTGGGATTGGAGGCCCGTGTATCCACCTGGATCACCAGCAGTAGCCAACAGGACCCAAGTCTGTAACCTGTGCCAGCCCCCAGGTCCCCCAGGGCTGCACCTACCAGGAAACCAGCTTGACAAAATGGTCGTTCAGTGCAATGCCAGCACCCGCATCAAAGGTGGAGGAATGGCTGTCACCATTGAAGTCACAGGAGACAACCTGAAACAGAAGGAATTGTAATGCATATGGTTGCCCACAGTCTGTACTCCAAGCACCCAAACCGGGATCCTGGCAAAGCTGCTGCTCAGTCTTTTAGAAAAATGACGCAAGTGCCAATAAGCACAGGCCAAGAGAGCAGGCGTTCCTTACCTGGTCCTCTGTGTATGCCAGGATGCCCTTCAGGGGCCCATCAGCAGCAGCCTTCACTACCCTCTTGATGTCATCGTACTTGGCCTGAGGAGAGACAGATGCGAGATGCTCAGATCCCAGCTCACACAAAATGTCCACCAGGGACAGGGGAGGGAGGAGACACATGGGAACACCCCAGCAGGTGCTCTTTTCACAAAGATCACATCTTCAGGACAAGATGGATGCGAAGAGGGCAATTCCAGGTGCAATACAGAGCTTAGAGGAAGCAGTGGCACATCTGGAAGTTGTTAGGACCTCGTCTACAACACTTACTGGCTTTTCCAGACGGCAGGTCAGGTCCACAACAGAGACATTAGGGGTTGGCACACGGAAAGCCATTCCGGTAAGTTTCCTGTGAGAGACGCGAGTCAGGAAGGAACAGCATCTGGCACTCCTCTGCCAGCCTAGGAATGTTCTGCCTCCTCCTGGCACCCGAGAAGGGACAACACTCACCCATTGAGCTCAGGAATGACTTTTCCCACAGCCTTAGCAGCTCCAGTAGATGCTGGGATAATGTTCTGAGCAGCACCTCTGCCATCCCTCCAGAGCTTTCCAGAGGGCCCATCCACTGTCTTCTGTGTGGCTGTGATGGCATGGACAGTGGTCTGAAGAAAGAGCACAGGAGTAAGAACACAGCCAATACTCTCCAGAAAGAGCATCCCAGGTGACACAGGGAGTACAGATGCTTTCCCTCTCACACGAGGGGATCTGTGGATAGGTCACCCTCCTCAGCACCAAGCTGCACACCTACCATAAGACCCTCCACGATGCCAAAGTTGTCGTGGATGACCTTGGCCAAGGGCGCCAGGCAGTTAGTAGTGCAGGAAGCGTTGCTGGGGTAGAGAGATAAAGGCTCAATCAGCCAGAGGCAACACATCCACTGAGGTGAAGTGAGACCCCTGGCAGCTGGTGAGAGCTCCAGGCCAGAAAGCATGTCCCTCTCTCCTTACCTGACAATTTTCAGAGACTTGTCATACTTCTCGTGGTTGACGCCCATCACGAACATGGGAGCATCAGCAGAGGGAGCAGAGATGATCACACGCTTGGCACCACCCTTCAGGTGAGCCTGGAGCGAGAGATAAGAAATTACGTAACTCAGGATCCCTCCAAGCTTGCTTCTTCAGATCTCTTCTCCTTCCCAGCCCCATCTCGAGCAGTTCTGTAGGTGGTGATGTGCCCCACAGACAGAAGCAGCACTATCCCTTCTCTCCTGTGCCTCTGTGGCATACTCACCCCGGCCTTCTCCATGGTGGTGAAGACACCAGTGGACTCCACAACATATTCAGCACCAGCATCTGCCCACTTGATGTTGCTGGGGTCACGCCTAAGGAGGGACAAAATTTTAAGAGCTGCTCCATGAGACACCTGCTTTTAATCTCCAGAGGGGCAACAGGGAAAAAGATACTTACTCCTGGAAGATGGTGATAGCATTGCCATTAATCACAAGTTTCCCATTCTCAGCCTTGACAGTGCCCCGGAAGTGGCCATGAGTAGAGTCATATTTGAACATGTAAACCTAATAAAGAGAGGGAGAGTTGAAGGTCAGGCACCCAGGCTGCCATCATCCTCTAACACCCTGGGAAGCTACTAGAACAAATCCAGAGGAGTCCTACTCGGAAAGACCCAGAGGGGGCACTCACTGCAAGGTAACTCACCATGTAGTTCAGATCAATGAAGGGATCGTTGATGGCCACCACTTGGACTTTGCCGGAGAGGACGGCAGCCCGGGTGACCAGGCGGCCGATGCGGCCAAATCTGGAGAGAGAAATTCATGGGTGAGGAGGCGCAACAGGGAACCTGCCCAGCTGGGCATGGCAGGCAGTCCTTGGCAGCCTTCCCTCGCGATCATCTGCTGCTCCCTGCCCAGTAGGGCAGGAGGGAGCCCTGCAGCTCGTCCAAAGGCCACGGCACCCCGGTTAAAGATTAAGAGCGACCCCCGCCCCGGAAAGGTCAATCGCTAAATTTACTGAGAGCCCCGGGGATCCGGTTACTCCTCGGCCCGGCACGAGAAGGTCACATCCCCGGGGCCGCCACCGACACACGATCCACCGGGAGACCTTTTGGTGGGGGGCTGCAGGGATCCCCGGGAATGGGGAGGGAAACTGGGGCAGCCGGGCAACGGCAGCCCCTTCCGGAATGAGTCACCCCGAATCCGAAGAGAAATGAGTCAGCAGCACCGCTCTGCCCCGGGGGGCGCCGGTGGAGCGGGACCGGCGGGATTCAACCTCTCCCCCCCCGCGAATCTTCCCCGCGCCCTTGAGGCGACCTTGCCCCCCTCCGCCCCCCCCAGATCCCTGCTGGCCCCGGCGCTCACCCATTGACTCCGACTTTCACCATCTTTGCCGCTTCGGGATGTTCCTGCGGGCAGAAACCAGCGGTAGGGGCATGAGGGGAACCAGCAGC
>VZTG01001087.1:311444-366747 GCA_013397845.1 Melanocharis versteri
GGGCAGCTCCTCCTCGTACCGCCGCGCCGCTTCCTCGCTGCCGCCGCCTCCCTTCTTCGGGGCGGGAGCTCCAGGGCTTCGCGCAGCTGGTTCCCGAGCCGGTGCTGGTTCCCGAGCCGTGCAGGTTCCCGGGGCTGGGTGCCCTCCGGCTGCGGAGAAGCGGGCCTGGTGAGCCGCCCAGCGGCGTCCCGCCCGCCTGCTCTCGCCCGGGCCGGGCCCCGGCACCGCGCCAGCAGCCCGAGGCGTCCCGGTCCCGGTCCCGGTCCCGGTCCCGGCCCTTGCCCCGGCAGCTGGCAGGTGTGGCCCCACAGCCTGCCCCGCCGCCCCCATCCCCTCGCTGTCTGTGCGCTCCACTCTGCCCTGAACTTCTTCCCTGCCCGCTTGCTCGAGCCCACACTGTTGGCCCTCTCACCTCGGAGGCCCTCCAAAGCTAACACCCCAAACCACTGAAGGTCCCGATTCGGTCCAGTTTCAGCCCAAAGCAACCCCTGGGCATGGCCTTCCAGGCCCAATCTCCGGGCAGTGCCCACTTGCGACTGGCGAGGTTCTTGCGCCAGAGGGACGGGCGGGCAGCTCTAGCTCCAGATGGGAGGAAGGGGAGAGTAGGGGAGAGCAGCTGAGGACCAAAGCTGGACCCCTCCTTCGTGTCCTCTGCGGTCAGCGTGGACTCGGGCTCCAGGGGCAGCAATCGTGAAAGGAGCATCTGGGATAAACGGAGGAGAGCAGGGTGATGCCTGTGCTTCTGGTGATAAGCCTTGTACCCCCTGGTACCCCACTGCCCACACCCTCCTGAGGGCTCAGGCAGGACATGAAAGTGATGCCTGCCCACAGCACTGTGCCTGTGACATTGCATCCAGACACAGGGAAGGGCTTGACCAGCAGCTCCCACTGTCTGAAATGACTTTGCCGTCCAAAACAGCAGGCAGACAGCTGCTGTGAGCTCTGCCTGCGGGCAGATTGCCCTGCTCTTGTAAAACCATACACACATCCCGCCCTGCCCCAGATTTGGAAAGTAACTATCTTCAATCCTTGCTCCTTTTGTGGATGCTGAGCATCTCTGTGTGCTCATGCTGCTGTGTACCATTTCCTTTTTTTCCAGAGTGCTGCTGGGAAGGATCATCCTGCCTCAAATACCTGCTGATAAAGATGAGGGAGAGGCAGGAGCAGAGCAGGTGTGAGGAAGGGGGACTCCCCATCTGCTGGAAATCCTCTAGGTTAGCTGTGCTGACTGTAAACCCCCAGCACTGCTGGGGGACAAGGGTTGGGGGGTGTGCTGGGTGCAGTGGAGGCATGGCATGGCTGCCCAGAGAAGCAGCCTGCGGGAGCCGTTCCACATCTGTCTCTCACATGGATGCTGAGCTAAGGCCGAAGATGCCTTTGTGCAGCTCTTTGTGGTAGCAAGTTAACTGAAGCGGACACAGGCATCCTCAGCGAGGAGTGAAAGTGGTGAGTCATAGCGGGATCAGTCTTGTGATTTTAGTTCATGTCCTGACTATTTCCCTGTGGCTTTCCCAGGGTGATGTAAAGGCAAGGTGCTGCGGCTCAGGTTAGGGTTTGGGTAGGAGGGAGCTGGCTAGATTTGAAAGCCAAAAATATTATTGCTGTAATTGCCAAGAATAAAAGATTTACTCAAGTGAAGGAGCCCTTAGCTGGCATCCTGACAGGGCTCTTGGCCTTAAAGAGGGTCTTTAAGGGGGGTAGTACTGAGCTTAGGAGGAAAACTCCTGGCCTAACAGGATGCATCTTCCCTCTGAAACATCAGAACCAGGCACTGAACATGAGGAGAGACATGACTGTGATATCTGGTGGCGGCTGACACAGAGTGGGCTTAGAGAGGACCAGGCTGTTCACTGTTAAAAGCTTTTGCAGAGCACTAAAAAGCTTTTGTCTGTTTCCTGTCTTGAAATGCTGGTGCTCCTTAGGGGCTGGGTTATAAAGTCACCCCAGAGCTGAGGCTGCTGAAGAGGAGAGTGCAACAAGAATAGACAGCAGCCTCCTTGTAGTTAGGATTTGGGACCGCCTCTCATTCAAGGCTCAAACACAACCTCCCCTCCTCCTCCTCCTCTCCTGAAATAAACCTCAGCTCCCTCCCAGTCCCTCCTACCTGTAGCCTCTGTCCTGGTAAGGACACAGTCTGAACGCTGGCAGAGAGCAGAACCAAGAAGAGGAAAAATGAGCAAGGCCACGACCAAAGCCCCAGCATCTTCTTCTTAGCCCAGGCCTGGCGGGAGGCAAGGCAGGACTCGCAGCGTCCGTGTCGGATGTGGCCCCTAGCCCCTCTCTGCCTTTATAGCTTTGGTTCTGGCAGGCGACCGGCCCCAGCTCCCTGCTGAACCACCCCCTGGAGCTCCTTAACCTTTCAGCCCTTTTGTCCAGGGTGATATATTTCAGGGTGAGCTCAGCAAGACCCCTTCCTCTAAAGAAAAAAGGACACAAAGGTGTTTACTGAGTGTCTGGGAAGACAGATGTGAGTTGAGCTGCTGCTGGCCAGGACCTGAAGGTGTCTGTCAGGGTCAGGGACGGGGTGACACTTTGAAACATGTCGCCGAAAGGAGGATATTGAAGGCTGCATTGTGTAGGGGTATTGAGCATACTCCTCATAGGCAGAGTGCTGTTAATGCTGTTTCTCTAATCAGTGTGAGCATGAACTGCAGCTCAGCTAGAGGTAGGCACACTGCTGGCTGCACAGAGTGGACACAAATTCAGCTCTGTGACAACATAGGCTTTTGTTTTTAATATTTATATCTTGATGAGACAGTTGGGCTGGGAATGAAGAGCTCCTGCTGCAGAAAGTGGGTGAATTCCAGTACCATACAGGATTTGTAGCAGTGACAGGAGTATGGGTCTAATACTATTGGGCATATAATTTGCAAGCTGTCTGTCCCAAGTCACCATCTGGAGTATTGGGCTGAGTTTCCAGAGGAACCGTCATGGAAAAGAGCTTGTCAAGATTCAGCTTGCACTTTCTCAAGCTCAGGCACACAATGGGAGCAGGACAGCAAGGAGCAGATTCCTACCTCCTAAATCTTCTGGCCATTAGTTCCCCCCACTTTGTTTACCTCTTCCATTTTACTGTAGTTTCTCACCAGCTGAACAAGGCAATGAGGTCACTGTTTGGAGATCAGGGTGCAGAAGTCAGCCTGGGTGTGAAGACAGAAACTAATCAGCAGAGTTTGTCAGGGGAGAGGAATGGGGGGATTGTACCCCAGTACAGTATTTGCAGTGGGTGTGCTGGCAGAGTTTAACAACACCCCAAACTTCCCTTTGTTCGGTACTGTTGCACAAAACAGTCGGGTCAGAACTTGACAGGACGTGTTCTGCTGCCTGTTTATCTTTTTCAAGGAAAGAAGGAAATTAGAAAAAAGTATTCTGCAGAGATAAGAAAAGTCACAGTTCAGATTGCTCTGTCTCTCTTTCCCTCCTTCCCTCCCTTTCTTCCTTCCAGGCATTTTGCACTTGCCGATGCAGATCTGTGGGTCTATTTCTTCCTTGCCCAAGGAGACAGAAAGTTTCACGAACCGTTTTGCATCCAGTCCATGAGAAGTGAGTAGGGGGCTTCTGTCTGGAGCACTGATGCTGGAAGCAGTGGTTTGCCCAGGTGGGGACATGCAATTTTGTTACCTCCACCGGATGGCTGCGACCCACAGCTGGTGCTGTGTCCAGAGCAATGTGATGCTCTGGTGATCCTGTCTGGCATTCCTGTCACCCCCTCGCCTGGGCCAGCACATGGAGGGGCTCCCGAGGCCCCACCAAGACATTTTGTGGGAAACAGAATTATTTTCATACCAATCTTTTAATCGACAAAGCACAGGGGACTGCTGGAGGGTCACGGGACACGCTCCGCATGTGGGCGTTCGGATGGAGTGCCTGGGCACAAGTGGAGTATGGGGTGCATGCACACAGCCAGCCCCTCCTTGTGCTGGATGCAGTAGGGAATGGAGCCGTGTGGTGTGAAAGTTTCAGAGGGATGGAAAAGAAAGGAAGGACAGGAAGTAAGCACATGTTCATGCTGCATGCAAGGTGTCCCAGAGGATGCTGTTCTGTACTTCCTTGTCACATTTGGCCATTCAGAAAGAGCTGAGTCAGTGTGCTCGAGCACTCCTGCTGCTGGCAGGAGCAGCTCCTCTGATGTGTACCGGTTGCACGAGTCAGAGTCAGTCCTTTCCTGAGTGAAGGAACACTTCCTGAGTGGAGCAACGCTTTGGTTTTGGTACGAAATGTAGCAGCAGTTTGATCTGGCATCCCTTGAATGGGGTGGCCCCCACACTGCAAGAAGAATGCCTGAAATGTGTTTGCAGCTGCTCCAAAATTCCAGTCCACTTGCACAAAGACTGAGCCCTGCAGAGGTGGACAGGCTCTAAGAACTCAAATGACAAGTGCCCTCCTTGGGTTCAGCAAGAGCTGGGGCTGGCAAGAGGGAAAGAGCCATCACTCTCCCATATCAAGCATGAAACTTCAGAGACTGCAGAAAATTTGCAAATTTTCTTGCAGATTCTTGTAAGTTCTTGCAAATCCAGCAAGATTGCATTTTATCCACCTGGATAAAATGCGGGTGCTCAGTGACTCAGGTGCAGCTGCTCTGCGTCCCAGATCCTTGCTGGGACTGCAGTAGAACTGAATAGTTACTCTGACATGTCCTGGCAATGACTGTGAAGTGAAAAGGCTTTGGCAGACAAGTCCCCGATTGCCCCAGTTTTCTCAGACTCAAATAGGTTATTGTCCTTCTTTCCTCTCTAATGCTAACAAGTTTCCTTTATAAAAACCCTTCCCCCTTGGATGCTGGGGCACTGACTCCAGAGCTTGCAAGAGCAGAAAAGTGGTCTCCTGCTGAATCACAATCAGCGTTCTACAAACAGTTGCTTATACAGGAAAGGAGCAGGGCAACTGGAGACTGGGAGATCTGGGAACTGAGCGAAGTACCCTGAGGGAACATCCCTTGGCCCACGGTGATAGAAAGGGATGATGGTTGCTGCAGGCTTTAGAAGCATACAGTATTCACATTATTCCACTGGTACCATTTGTAGGAGTTCAGAGCAACCATGGTCAGGAGTCCCTAGAGAATGGAAACACCACTGATCTTGGCACTGAGTAATCCCACTGCCTCAGGAGCAAGGGAGTGGGATTACTCTTTCAGCAGTGATTTATGGTCATTGTGGCAGCCACCAAAATATATGTTTTTGAGGAAGAGAAGGGCAGCAAATATCTACTAAAGGCTGTAGCCACTGTGTAGCTGCCCAAACCCCTCTTGGGTTTTGCCTCATCTTTCTTCAGGACTTCCTTTGTCCATGACACAGGACTGCTAATTCTTCCCATATCAGAAGAGGACAGTGAGGAGAAGAGGATGCTCCACCTGAACAACCTGCAGAAAGGGACCAGTCGGAGCTCTCACTCACTGACTTTTCACTCTCGCTTGCCCAGGCAGCGCAGTGTCCGGGACTTGAGCAAAGGACAGACTGCAAAGCAGTGAAGGAACCACTGTGTCAGTCCAGTCACTGATTGCCAAACCCTCCTTCCAGAAAGGTGAATGTGTGGATCTCCTGAAGGAAAAAGTTCAGCCACTTGTAGTGGAAAAGTGTGGCCTAAAGGCGAGTTTCATGGCCACCTCACTTCCTCTATCCACCCATTCATATCTCCCCTACTGCAGCATTGTCAACATATTATCTCACATCTACACAAGATTTATTGCTTGTAAAACCTTGAGCCTGGGCAGACATCCATATCTGCTGTCCTTCTCTTTTTTTATTCCCATATGTGAGTACCATACCCTGTGGGTGGTGAGGGAATCACGTATGGTGTGCATGACTCTGTGTTGTATTTACTGTCAATGCTGTAGCTGCTGCCTTTGCCTCCTGGAGTCTTCACTGAATATTTTATCAGGAGGCAGGGGAGAGGGACAATATGGCTGTAGCTTTCTGATCTTTGTATTTCATGTGATTGTCCTATGGCTACTGGCATGCTCTGGAGTTGGAGCATTTATCTATATTGATATTTGGCTATTTGGCTGGTGGCACGTAGGCAGGTATTTTCACTGAGTCAAGTGTGGTGCTTGTAAATACACCTGCCACCCCATCATTCCCCCCTCTACTTGTTTCTGGAAGCATTTAACATGATTATGTCCATTCAGGTATCAGCATGAAAAACCATATGCTCAGGTCAGTGCAAAGCTATGCACTTCCTAGTGATTGTTTCTTTTAATATGGATCAAAATAAGCTACAGCAACAACTTCTGCAGCCAGAGCAGAAGGGAACTGAGCAGCATGCTCTACTTGCTGGGTGAACCCAGGGTGACCACAACTGCGGGAAGGTGGTAGATCCTCAGAGACAGAGACTGCAGATCTGTGGGAACCAACGAAGAGGAGGAGGACCCTTCCCATTCCTGCCCGGCTTGTGACTAGTCTGTGTTCTAGGCAGCTGACAAGGTAAGAGGAAATGATTCTGTAGTAAGAGTTCTGGGACAAATGCCAACTTGCCTCTAGACAGAAGGTTAAAGGTTATTTATGTGATTAACAAGAAATCTAATTTAGGGCATTTCATGTTCACAGGGCAGTTTAAGGCGTGCCAGGACTGACTTGAAAACTGATGTGGCATTCGTGAAAGCAAAAAACCTAAGTGCCAATTTTACTTGAAACATAACTGGATTTGCAGCAAATACATTCCAGAAAGCAATGAGACAATCAAGGGTCTCACTATACTTAGTAAATTATCAAATTAGCAGTATTGAAAGTTACTTCTAAAGTTTTAGAGTTGGGTTGGTTTTGTTTATTTAGCTTTTAAAAGCTGTATTTTTTCCTGTGGACTTTACCTATTGTTTATTGAAGTGCTCTAGTCTAAGTTAGCCTTTCTCTCTCTCTTTCTCCTCACACCCCACTCCCTGAACTCTTCTTTGATGAGGTATATACAAGAAAAAGATGCAGGTACCTTCCCCTCAAAACCCTGCTTGGCTTCACAGGACAAGAGCTTCCAAAAGGATGAAATATAAAAGGGCTTAAACCCAGCACAACCGCATTGGTCCTGTGTTAAAAGCTGAATAGTGTAGTATAAGCACATACAAAATGAGAAAGGAATGAGCGTTTTGTACTCCGTGGGTAGTTTGGCTCTTCTTAGAAAGACTTTCTTTCAAAGATTTTTTATTTTATTTTAATAAGAGCAGCTTATTCTTACCTACAAAGCCAGGGCAAAATCAGTCCAAGTGGCACCTATGTTCATCATCGCTGCCTTTCTTTGTGGAAATATCAGAAGAAAGGGTTGGAATTGCTTTAGCCTGGTGTTAACTTCCATTTTGTCCTCATTTAAAGCACTGTCATATTATGGGGTAGTTCAGACAAGAGAAGGCGACTGTTGCATAAAGGGAGTTTTATTTTTAGTTAAAGACAGCGGCAGATGGTTCCCTCAGCGCAGCCGTCGGGCTGAAGATCTGGTGATGGGAGTTGTTTTGGTGGGGGTTTCTTCCTCTCTTAATTCTGCCGATAGCTCTAAAGAGAGTAAAACGTGTCAATAATGAGCACTCCACTGCCTTGAGCAGAGAAATCTACAGGCAACCTCCACAGCGCTCTGAAGCCCATGACCAAAGGGACATCCCTGCTGGGCCAAATGTGTAGTCCTTCTCCCCTTTCACCCTTAGAGCACATGTATGCAGGGCCTTACCATCCTCAGAGTTGTTCTCCTCGTCGCTGGAGAAGGTAATGATGGCTTTTTTGCGTGGAGGGCGCTTTTGGGCACGCTTATGATTTCGGAGGGTACGAGATGGGGGCGTGACAAAATCGTCATCCGTGTTGGCTGGGCTCAGGGGCTGGCGGCGTGAATCTGTCGAGAAAAAGGGAAAAAAAATAGAGAAAGGTAGCATCCTTCTGTCTGTAAGGGTGAGGAAAAGTCCCTAGGTGTTTCTGCTGGACTGCAGGATCAGGGGAAGGCTGCAGTCTCACAAAAAGGAACGTACTTCCTATTGGTTTCCGCTTGGCTGGCACTGGCATTGGAGTCTGACTGCCATCCTGGCATGTCTCTGTTGAATCCAGCCCTCGGTTATGGGAGGCAGACAGCTTCTGCTCCAGCTCTTCAGCTAGAGCCTGATGGAGATATAAAACAGTGGTGCAGGGGAAGAAAAAAAGGAGAAGGTGAGGGGAGAGAAGTATTACATCTGTAGCAGAATTGCCATCAAGTTAAATAAATTGATGAATTGTTAGGGGTAAGGAATAGTCTGCTTAAAATGGAAAACTGCAGGGCTTTCCAGTCACTGTATGTAAAAAGCAATTGTGTTTCTGGCCTGGACACTTGTCCCACATCCTTACTTTAGTCTCAGGTTTGACGCCTGCTCTGCGGAATCGAGCCAGCACAGTTTGGAAACAATTGTAGACAGCTGGATCTTGGAGCTTGTCTGCAAAGCAGTCATAGTTGTCCTGCAGCTTATGAAGGCCTCGATCCGAGACTGGAAGCAGAGCAAGGCAGTGGGACAGATCCCGATATTGACGCTCAGTCCTAGGAAAGACAAACATCACCATTAGCCCTTACAAAAAGGGGTGTGTGAGGATGAGCACACCTCACCCAGAACTGTCAGCATTTCCTGCAGGTGCTTCTGCCCTGCAGAACATGAGATTCAGGTTGTTCTGTTACAGGTCAGTGACAGGGTGCTGTGCCATACCACACACAACCACCACTCTATTCCATGACACTCACTTAGTGCCTGTCAGAAAAACATGAAGGCTCCACTGCTGAAGAACACAGTCACTTGTTTGAAAAGTGTCAGAAGTTATTGCTGACCAGGAGGAAAAGACTCAGTGAGGTCAGGACTCCTCTCGAAGGGCCTTATTTCAACCACATAACAAAACCCCCACTGGCTGTTCATTTTTGCATGTTTGAGATGATCTCAAGCAGAAGCTGCATTTGATGTTCTCTCTCTTTCCTGGTCAGTTACATAAAGAAGGTCATATTCATGAAGTTATAAAGTCAAACAATAACAAATGCTGTATCAGAGAAGGACCACATTCAAATTCCAGCAAAAGTTACTGGAATAAAAGCAAAGGGAAAGAAAAACAAAAGCACAAACTAACATCCCTAATGTAGCTCACTGTGATAGAATGGGAGGGGAAAAAGCAAGGCCAAAGCCCCTATTTTTAATACACACAAAAAAGAGGGCCCGAAGTCTGTCCTGCACATGCTGTGTCAGGATGCTCTGCTCAAACCCAGACAGATGAAGAACAAAGCTGCAGCATCCAGGTGCTTCCACCTTTACAGTCTGAATGACACCTGGCAAGTTGCTATGTTTAGAATTCCAGAAATGCTGAGGAGTGTGATGGTGGCTGCAAAATTTGGTAAAGTCCTGTTTTAGCCTGGAGCAAGAGTCTTGCTCTAGCAGTACCACTAGTGTGCATCAAGCTGATCCTCTCTGTAGTACAGAAATATCAGGACATTCTACTAAAGGCTAGACACAACTTACACACAGATAGTTATTTACAAATGTGGTGTGAAGAGCTCACCAGTGCTCCTGGGAGGCAACTTTGGAGAGAGGGACCACTCTCCACTCTTGCTCAGGAAACAAAAGTCCAAATATTTTGGGAAATATGCAACTCCCTGAGGCAGCTGAGCAGGTCACATGCCCAGGCACTGTACACAAATGGCCAAGATAAGCAGACACAGCTTAAATCTCAAGGGCAAAGCCACAACAATGGAGAAGGAAAACCACAGGAATGGAGGAAAGCAGGGTACACCAAAGCCAGTGGAAGTTAAAATGAAGATATCTCACTGGAAGTACATAACAGGGAAGAAGATAAATTTCTATTATTCATCTTCTTGGAAGGAAACAAAAAGTGTACACCCGAGTCAGTGAAGTTACAGCTTGAGGAGCGGGGGGAAAGCAGAAAAAAACCCCAAAACCCAGAAAGCAAAATGATATCCCAGATTCACAGCCTGGGTCCTGCACTCTATACTCTGTAATCAGCACAATGACCACATCTTGGAGATAGAGCAGAGCAAAAGCCAAAGTGTATAGTGGCACAAGCCCTTGAGTAAAACAATAATAATAAAAAAACAAAACAGAGTCCCAGGCATAGCCTTGGTACTGAGCAGCCCATGCACACAGAACAAGGAGAGGCCTATATCAGCTTGATAGCTGAGATCACCCCAGACAGGACTGCTGGAGAGATCCCAGCTTCTCAGCTGAACACACTAATTTCCTAGCTTAGCTGCAAGGGAATAGCCTGTGGAGAAGGATCACAAAGGTATGTAAAATCCACATGTGGGATGTCTCCTTTCTCAGCTATAATGCAGACCTAGACTGTCACAAAACTTCTTCCTTAAAAAAGGAAGGAAGAGGGAGTCAATCACTGCATAATAAAACCAGAAACCCTAATTTTTAAGTATTCATATATTTTTAAGAGAAGGTAGTTAAAAAAAAAGGGGGGGGATTAAACCAAGTTATGTCAGCATTTGTCACTTTGCCATGTGAAGAATATAACAGGAACCTGTTACAACCACCACATACAAGCTCATTTCTTCTGAAAAATCCTGAGAAGCAGAAGTGCTTGGCAGAAAAATTAAGATTGTAACCCACCTGGCAGTCCGGAATCTCTGACAAAGTTTCTCCACCAAGCTCTCTGTTTGTTTGTCTTTTGTAATATATGAGAATAGATGTCTGCAAGGGGAAAAAAAAAGCAAAAGTTGAGAGCCTACAGAGGAATCCCCATTTCAGGTAGGAGGGGTGCTGAAAAGGCAGCAGTGCTGACTTCTAATCTGCTCCTTCCATCCAGTTTTAAGAGCATGCAGCACCTCCAGACAATCTCCTCACTTCACAAGTTGCACTGACAGACTAATTTGACTGACAAGCAGACCTTGAGGGGAGCACTGTGGCATGCAGTATTTTCCCCCCTCAAAACCATGCTTGTGACTTTTTCATTACTGATTTGCTGAAAGTGTGTTGTTGCATTTTGGATCAATGCAAAAGTGGGCATCACTTTGCACTAAAATGGGAACAAAGCCTAACAGAATTTAAATGCTAACCTAATACCATTTTTTCTTAGCTTCTTGAGGAATAGAGACACCTGGACTTTAGCACAATTAAGTACTTGTGCATTTTGCACCATGTCCTCTTAGGAATCGCTGAATAACTTCTATTTATTAAGAAGGTCCTGCTGCCCTCCATTTTTCTTGTACCAACATTTCTGTTAACTTTAGCTCAGTCAGGTTGCCACTGGCCTTGATATAATTGTTCTAAAGCACTTCCTTGTTATGTCTACAACCACCACACCAAGCTGCTTTTCTAAGATACGTAACAGAGACAGCATTCTCAAGAGTCCTCCTTTTGCATTTGTTCCAGCATCAATTCATCTTTAACTTAAGTGACCAGAACTGTGGCAGCACTCCAGGCAAGGTCTCGCCAGCACTGCCAATGTTTCCCGCTACCAGAAAAAACTGGGCTGCTAAAGCAGGAAGTGGAATGCACCTCTAACTTTAGCCATACCTTTACAGAAGAGGTTAAACAACTTCTAAACATTCAACTTTATACTTTGATCTGCTAGCTTCCATCTCAGTTTTTATCACTGTAACTCTCTCACTCTCCAAAGGTAGTCCTTTAACAGTGATGCTCCCCCCCACTTTCCCTATCTTTCTTACACCTCTCTATTCTCCAGTTTGGCAGGTATCCCTGGAGCATAAGGCACTGCTTCATTCCTAGCCTGTGCTGTTGTCCACCATGGTTTCCCAGTTAAATCTGTTCCTCTCCACCATGTAAGCATTTCATATAATGCTGCATGGGGAAACAGTTCAGTTTCAACTACTAATTCCCTTCTTTTCCTATTTAAAGGATATGTGATGTGTTAACTGATGATCAAGTCCTTAAAATTAATTATCCTTACACTAATTTGATACCTGTCTACTTTGTTAAATCAATACTGCCTCTTTTATTTGCCGGACACCTCTAGTTCTCTCTGTGGATGTTGTTGGAAGTCAAAAGTCCATCTTAGACCTGTCTTAACCCCATCAATCACACTTTAATGCAATTGCTACACTTATTATGCTCTATGTCTGTGGTAACACCTCCAGTTTGATATTAATTAAAAACAGTACTGAAAATTCCAAAATTATTTGGAATTTTTCTACATGCTGCCTCTTGTCTGCCTGTGATGGTTTGCTTCACTTCTGACATTAACTTCCACTTCTGTGTATGCTGTCAGGAACCACAAGCTGTATTTCCCAGCATTACAAATTACCCTCCTTAATTAAAGCTGAAGCAAAATATCCATCTACTCTTGCCACTATAAATTAATTTCAGTCTCAATTACACCCTCACTAATAGACCTTTTCTGCGTCTTGCAATTCCTACCTATCCAAAATCCCACCTCTCTTCCTAAATGCACTGGATTCTCATAGATAGAAAGACTAGTTGAAAAATCACAGGGGATTTTGTTGTTCTTCTCTTCAGCAACAGCAATACTTTTGTCTCACACTCCCCTCTATAATCCACAGGGATTCAAATGACTCAGAAAAACCCTCATGTGTTTAAGTTTCAGAAATGAGAGGAAAATGTCTGTACTTTACCAATAAAGACATTATTAGTGCTGTCTATGAGCAACCAATAACCTCAGATTGAAATATTCCAAAATCTCTATACTCCAGAGTAAGGCTTTCTTGAAAAAAACTGAGACCAAACCAAAAAAAACCACACACAAAACAAACCACTGGAAAGCCACCCCAGACCCAAACCTGTTACTCTAACTATAGCTTTACTAAAACTGCTTACAAAACTCTAGTAGCCACCAAAATGACAAAGGCAGCAGAGCCTTTAAAACCTGTTGTGTTTTCCTAATGTTGCATATCCACGTTCCCATGCGTAAAACCAACTATTTTCCTTTTCTAGAGGGAAAGTAATTTTGAGTTAGTGGTTACTCTTTGTAGAGTCTCTCCTCACCCCCAACTATGTGGCTTTAAAATCAATTCCCCTCAGCATGACTCCATTTCCAGTACAGACTGAAAAAGTCAGATCAAAGAGAACAACTGAAAAAGCATTTTGTACATGTCAGTGTAGTTTTTCTTCCCTTGATATGGCACCCCCTTTGCATAAACATAGTCCTGGCAATAAGAGATTTATTTAACCTCAGAATACCTCATAATAGTGTGGAAGGATTCCTCCTCTATGCCGCTGTTAGGATCCGAGAGATGACTGATGATGTCTGGAAGCAGGTTATAGACAGCATTATCCTGTGCAGAACACAAGTTTCTACATGAGATACAGAATTATAAAGGATAATTTGAGTCAAGCCAAATAAGCTGCCCACTTAAAATGACCTCCTTTCTCTCCATCCCAAATCTACTGACTGAAAGCATCACCTTTTGGAAAACAAGCTGTACACAGCCAGCCAAACCTATCCAGGACTATTTGGCTGGGGGGAAAAAAATTCAGCCAACCAACAAGCTAAACACTGCACCTCAGCTCTGCTCTTTGGCAGATGTGGATGCAGTTTCTTTGCTTTCCAACCTTGTCACAACCCAACAAAAAAAGCTTCCTGATAAAGGAAAGAGCCCTTCAGTTCATGGAACTGCTTCCCATCTTGCCTGAAAAGGTCCAATCCATATTCTCCTTCCTACTGCTTTTACACAGCTTTGTCATACACGCTGCAGAGATAGGAAGTCAGGGCAGTCAGGTGGCCAGCTCTGCTTTAAACAAAGCAAACCAAGACAGAAAAGCCCCAGTGTCACTGCAGCCTCTCAGGCAGTAAATCTCAAACTCTGATGGGCCCATGTGAAGCTGCACATGGAATGAACGATGTACAGGGGGCAACGCTGCTCCTGTTCTTACCTGCTTGGGCAGAAACTGCCACAATATAAGTATCTCAGTGTCCCACAGCCGAGAACAACTCAGAAACTGATTTCAGAGAAGGTGCATTGCCTGAGCTATAAGGTCAGGGAACTGCTGTAAGGCTTAAAGGTGAGCTACAGAAAACTGTTCCCAACCCTGTGCTGGGCATGCACAAGAAAGCAAAGGGAAAAGGCAGTGGTTTGGAGCCTGCCTTCCAGTGTGAATGGATGAGGTCAAATTCAGCAACATCAGGCAGGGATGAAGCAAAACTTGTATTGCAAAATTTCTTTTAACTACCCTTATTTAGTCCACAGAGAGACAGACCAATGGCTCTACACCATTAACACACCTTCTCCAGGACTCATGTAATTGATCCAGCCTCCAACAGCCCTTCCCTGCTCTTGTGAAATAAGGTCCCTGAGCATCCACTTGCCTTGTTGGCGAGTTCACCGAAGAAGTTCTGAGCCACTCCCACGATTGCCTCCTCTGGGTCTATGAGCAGAGCTGCCATTTCGCTCACTTGGCCCTTCACCTTCACCATGTCTTTGAGGATGAGGTGAGTCATCACCAGCCCAGCCGTCTGCCTCACGCTGGGGCAGGGGTCCCGCAACCTGACAGGGGCAAGCAGTTACTGCAGAAAGCAGCGAGGGAGTGCCTCTGAGTTAATGGTACTCATGACAGCCTATTCCACAGCCCAGGGCTCTGGTCTCCCTGCACCAACATCAGATATGCTTTCTTGGGTCATTCTCACTGTCTGGAGGCCCAGTGTCACCCTTCCACAGGGTTTTCATCACATCTCCTCTCCCAACAATGAGTGTAGCATTACCTGGCATAGAGATGTGATGTCCAAGGCTCCACCAGGTTGGGGAAGCGGATGGCCAGATCCCCTGCTGCAATAATGAGGTTGGATCTCACATCAGGCAGGGTGGACTTCTCCAGCATCGTGAACAGCAGACACAAGTGGGAGTCACAGAACTCAGAGCTAACAAGACAGGGTACAGGAAAGAAGGGATAGATAGCAAAATTCCATCTCTCAGAGAACAGAGGAAAAAAACAGTTTAAAAAAAGCGATCTATGAACACTCTTCTATGTTTGTTCTTTCCTTGGGAAAGGAATTGCAACATTTGCTTGTGCTTTAGTACTAGGAAGGCTGGGAAAAGAACTCTGGCACGGCTCAGCTGTACCTGATCATGCAGAGTTTGCCAAGAGTGAGGGCTGCGGCAGCTGACAGCGCCGAGTCACTGTAGAGTCCAGGGTTCTTGCAGATCTTCAGCACCAGTGGAACAAAGGTGGAGAGCAGGTGCTTCCCTAGAGAGTGGGGATGAAGACAGTGAGCGTGAGAGCACTGTCTGTGCATCCTGCTTTAAGAACAATAACTCCATTTATCCCAGAGCTGCTGCAAACTACAGTTACTGGTTGACTCACTTTCACCACTGAACAACCACCTCCAGAAAGGCAGAGCCAAGAAACAGACAGCCTACGTGGAAACTGACACCATGGAAAATGACAGGGCTTCCTTCCGAAGGACACAGCCTTCCTCCTTCAGGATCTGTTACCCATGTACCTGCTCTTTCACACAGGCAGGCAGAGCCAGTATTCCTCGGTGGCAGCCACACTTACCATCCAGAAGTTCTGTCTCACAAATACTGCGGATGAGCTCGGCTTCGGTGTCATCAGCCGTGGCTCCCACAAGGCCCAGCTCCTCCTCCATAGTGGTCTCGCTCTCTGTGCTCTGTGCAGAGAGGAGACTGTAAGAAAGATGTCAGGCAACGATAACCTCTTTCTTCACAGGGTTCTCTTCTCTCAGGTGTGAGGTATATGCATGTTACCAGCTGCACACCTAGAGTGGAGAACGGACTGACACAGAGTGCAATAACCCACTTTCCCCCAAGAACTGAGTGAAGCTGTGAAAGGTAGTCCAGGATTTGCCAGTCCACATGCCACAGAACACTGGTCACAGGATCACATAGTAAGGTTGGAAGGGATCATAGTGGGTCATCAGATCCAGCCTTCCTGCTCCAGCAGGGTCTTCCTACAGCACATTGCACAGGATTGTGTTCAGATGGTTCTTGAGTACCTCAAGTGAAGGAGACTCCACAACCTCTCTGGGCAACCTGTTCCAGTGCTTGGTCACCCCTACAGTAACAAAGTTCATCCTCATATTCAGGTGGAACTTCCTGTACATCAGTTTCTGCCCATTACCTTATGTCCTAGAGCCTGGCACCACCAAGAAGAGCCTGGCTCCATCCTCTTGGCATCCCCTCTTAAAATATTTACAGACATTGATGAGGTCCCCTCTCAGTTTTGAGGCTTAAGAGGCCCAGCTCCCTCAGCCTTTCCTTCTAAGACAGATACTCCAGTCCCTTAATCATCTTTATTGCCCTCCACTGGACCTGCTCCAGGAGCTCCATGTCTCTCTTGTACTGAGGAGCCCAGAATATAAAGAAAGCTTAAACTAAACTACTGACACTACTAAGATAAGACAGACCTAGGAGACATCCAGCATCAATGTGTGAGTCCTGCATAACTTAAGGGACATTCAAATCCTAAAATGGTCAAAGCAGCCTTTGAATTGCTAGCCTTGTAAGAAAGATTATGTGAAACCCTACAGCAAATAAAAAGCAACACAAGGGAAGAAAGGAGACATGGGCATTGCAATGGGGACCAAATCTGTATCCAACTGCTACTTCTTGGAAAATCTCAGAGTAACCTCCTCCTGTGTGGAAAATGGTAGTGACACTGATAAGCAGGTGGATGAGGAAATGAACTACAAAGTTCTCTGCGGACTTAGCAGTATAAGCATCTAATAGAGACTGGATACCTAGGGGGACACAACATTTTTCTCTATTCTCATGCAGGAAAGTCAGCCTCATTGCACTCTGGAAAATGTTCCAAGGTAGACCTAACCAAACAGGGCATTTGTAGCATCCAAATCACATTAGAAAGACTACTATTAAACCTTCATCATTACTACCTAACAGGACAGGACTTTCAAATCTTCTGGAGCAGGGTTCTAGGGAGCTTTTTTTCCCAGAACTCAGAGCACAAATGGATGTTCTTCACCACTACTGCAGCAGTTGCAAAAGATTGCACCAGTAAGAAAGAAGGTGATGAGTGAAAGGGGAATGTTTGCCTGAAGCAGGAGGATAAGCACGGCCAGGACATCATCCTTCACTCCCTCCCCTCTGCCTCTTCAAAACTCAAGACCAGTGTGGGAGTTTTACTGAATAGGATAATTCAAGGACCTCAGCTCTCCCTGTCAATCCTGACCAATATGTGTCTGTTTCTATTCCTGAAGCACACATTGCCCTGGACCTCATACAACCTCAGGACTGCATTCTCCAGAAGTTTACTGCAGCTGGGACACTAGAAGAGCTGCCTAAAAGAAAAAACTCCTTGGTTCTCACCTGAGGTCTCTGCTTCTTTGCACTGGTGTCAGATTGCTTCTTGGTCTTCTCCTCTTTGAGGATGCGGCGTCTGCGTAGCTCTGCACTCACTGACACTTCCAAATATGCTACCTGCTGCAATGCCACCTGTCCCACAAGGGACACCAGGTGCAGCAGCAGGAATGTGGGGAGACTGCCAGCACCATCAGAGACTCTGGGTGGAGAATCCCCTGCATCTAAAGGAGAAAAATTACCACAGTTCAGCGTTAATCTAGACCTCTTCCCCATTAGTTAGTGCCAGGTCTCACCGTATAACCCATCTCCACACTCCACAGACTCCTTCACAGCACTCACGCCCTCCCATGCCAACACCTCCACCAGCCCCTCAGCTCTCTTCTCCTGCAGTTACTCAAGGCCACCCAAAGCAGCACTGCAAACCACAGGTACGGATTTCCTTCATCAGCTTTTTTCCTCACCAGCTTTCTGCTCATCAGCCTCCTGCAGCTGCTCCAGAGCTTGCTGACTGCACACATGCAGGATGTCAGCACAGATCTCCTCTGCCCCTTCTGCCAGCTGGTAGATGAGCGTTACTGCTGCCTCCATGAAGGGGATCCAGTGACTGCTTGGCTGGGCAAAGCCTGATGAGAAGAGGGAGCAATGCACCCACACATACCAATGACAACACAGGCTGTCTCGCAGCCCAGCCCCTTCTCCTCCAAACCTCCTGCTGACCTGAGCTCACCTTTACTCAGAGTCTCACTCAGGCGACCAAAGAGCATGTGGTTCTGTGGCAGTCGAAAAGGCGCGCTCTTCTTCTCCAGTGCTGCCTGCAGAGACAACAGGTGAGTTACTCCCACGAGAGCAGCACGTGAGATCCCCCCATGCCCTTCCCAGTACTTGACCTTGCTGTGTGCACAGTGTTAATCAAACCCATGCCAGGCCCACGGCAGGGACATCCAGTACTGCTCTGCAGCTAAACACGCAGCAAGGGACATTACTGTCACTTGTGACGGCATGGTGACAACACTGGGTGGATTTGAAGCTTGGCCAAATGATGATCCCAGGCCAACCCAGACAGTTCCACTATCCCACCTTAAATCAAAATAACTCTTTTGAAATCTCAAAAGGATTCATTTAAAATCTGGTATTATTTATTTGTTCTGCAGAGTGAATGAAGAGGAAAACCTCTGGATCATCTTGGAGTCATCAAGAGTAAGTCAACTTCTCTTGGGGTACTCCAGAATCATAAGGGTTTGTTTAAAAAGCAAAATACCATCAGTGGGAATAACAGAAGATAGGTCTGGATCCAAGACCACCTCAGACTTAGGTTGGGAATGAGATAACCTAGAGGACTACTAAACCAAGTATGACAATACCCGAGGTATCCCAGCACACCTGTGTCCGCCTGATGAATATTGGATGAATACTTGGACAAAACAGAATTTACTTGAGGATTTATCAGCTTTCAGTAGCTTGAAACAAAAACTCCCAATTCACAATCCTGTCCTCTGTAGTGAATTTCTGGCTGGGAGGGTGGGTTGGGAGGAGAAGAGCTACTGCCAGTCAGTCAGTCAGTCAGTCAAATATTTTCAGTTCAGTCCCTTTTCACACACAAGCTTAACTGCAGACTTAAGTCAACCAAACAATGAACTACAGCCATCTTTAGAACATTTAAGAATGTTGTGATACGCGTTAACTCATGAAGTTCGTGCAGCAACATCCCCAGTGGAAGGGGCTGTCACGGAATGATGCTGCTCTGTGAAGGAGGGCTGCTTTTGTGATAGAATTCCTGAACCAAAATGCCCCAAACGACTGAGTCAAAAAACCAGATTTTTTTCCAAGTGCATTTAAAAAAAAAAAAAAGTATAAATTGTTTCCCAGGGAAAGAAGCCATCAACCATTGTGTTGTTCTAAGTACAACATGGACAGGTTTGAAAATCTTTCATGTTTTATATTCTGCTGTACAGCTGACAACTCCTGAATATCAATTAATAGGGAGGGCAAAAGAATCACACCACCAGAAAACATCAGTAGAGGAAAGGGCTTCATGGTTGAGAAAACACAAATCAGTTTAGAATTAGGAGTCTGAAGAAGAGAATTGAAAGGAAAACATATTTTCTTGTGCACTGAACTCTTTACTAATTGAATTCAGCCTGTTGCCTAATGAAAATTCTTTTATTACATGTTCACTGATGTGTGCTAAGCTTTCCAGACAGTGCTGCTGAATGCTCTCAACCTACTTAATTTCAAAATCTGTAAAAATTTAATTACCTCTCTCTCTTCTCCCATACAAACCATTTTCCCCCTTTCTTTGTTTCTGGATGACCTGAAGAACAAACCCAGAGCCTTACCTTAGGGTTACTGGCAAGCTTGGAAATAACATTGCATACTTCTTGAGCCAGCCTATAATCTTCACATGCCTTCTCAGACAGCCCCACTGTCACCAAGATGTCCAGGTTGCTACCTATGATCTCTGGCTTCCCTCTGTGGAGTGGAAGGGATGGAGGTATCACATGAGGTGCTGCTGAAAGTTTACAGAAGTATGGAAAACCAAGAGAAATACTCCTTGTGCCTCGTGGAAGGGAGTGGTTTGAATAAGAGGGAAAAAATTAACACCCATCCCACAACTCAAGATACAGCTAGAAGAGCAACAAGCAGTATTCCACAGAAGCCAGTGTAATCCACTCTCCACCGGGAGATGAGTTTCTCCAACGTGATCACTGGGCACAGCCTGTTTGTAAAGAAAGAAGATACTTGACTCTTCTTTCTTATCAGAAAGGACCAAAACTTATAGGGGTAAGAAAAACAAAAATGTTGGGAAGTAGGAAAGAGTCCAGGAGCTCAGGACTTGTGACATGTACCATTCCTTCCCCTACTGTGGAAAACAAAATGAAACAAACCAACATCATCCAAAAAAAGCCAACCCCAAATCCACACCCACCCGTTCCCCTTTCTGCCTGTAAAAGAACTTTAGGATCATCATTATGCAGGCCTGTTTCTGACTAATGAAGGACTGAAATAAGAACAGCAAGAAGAGCAGGTAGGTTGAATGCCAAAGGGTTACTGGGCTGGGAAACCGAGGAAGTGAAAACCTTTTAGTGCAGATACATTTTTTTTGTCCCCAGAAAGTGGAGCAGATTCATTTTTCTTCGTGCTAAAGGCTCCAGACATCTCTACTCAGCAGCTTCTCACTGTTCTTATCCAAACACAGACAAAGCTGCAGAGCTGTGACACTGTAAAGTCTGGGAAGGGATGGGCATTCAGAACACAAGGAAAATAATCTCATCATAATCATTCAGAGGCCGTGCTGGTGGGACCCAGCACAACTACGTTTAGTTCCAGGCTTCATTGCCCCATGATAGGGTTACTATTTTTGAAGCTAGAGCCAAAGAGTCAGCTGATGCAGCACCCACAGTTCTTCAATAAAAATTGACTCCCTGTACATCCTTCCACTCACAGGCTTCGACCTGGCCCCAGGCTCACCGTGCCATCATCCCCAGCAGCATCACAGCAGCGCGGCGTTCCAGCGACGAGCATGGAGATTTTTCCGTGAATCGCTCCCAAAGCAGCTGGGTCACAGCAGGCTTTATTTCATCTTTCTGCACAAACTCTGAGATCTGCAAAAGGAATGCAATTTAAAAATTAGAGAGGAAAAGGAGAATGAACTTTAAAGTAAAGACACAAACTGCAATGACAACCCTTTTAATAAAACAGACATACAATCCAAACCCAGGCAAGGCACATACTCACTATTTCCTCTAAGCACTGTATCGTTCCCAGTGACGCATCCACCATGATGAGAGAGAGAGAATGCACCAGGCCCTGTGCCTTGGCCCTTTGAAAGGGGAAAAATAACAATAAAAAATTAAAAGGTAAAGAAAAAGCAATTGTCACAATTACTGCCCTATTGAGAAAGCTGAAAACATCTACTGGATAACAGAGATGATCCATAGGATCAGGAAAATTTCTCCCACAACAAGCTTGAGATCTCCAAGTCACCCAACTCAAGTGCCAATGACTATGATGTGGGCTTAAAAGTCCATTGCCTTGTGCACTGGTGCTCCTTCTGGTGCTCAAAGATCCAATCAGAAGCACTAAGCAGCCACTTCCCAGTTCATTCTCGACCACAAGTCAAAGTACAATTCCCTAGAAACTGAAAATCTCTCTATGAACAAATGAGGACGGAGCACAAACTGTAGAAGTGCTGTCTCCAGGCAATATTATCAGGAAGAAATAAGAAGCAGCCAGTGCTCTTTATTGCCCTGATGGTACAAATGAGGGTGAGTTACGGTGCATCTCACCAGGGATCACACTTACCTAATTGCACGAGTATCCCACAGGATTTACAAGTGGGTAAGAGCTAAAAAAGGGCAAGTGCCCCAGCAGAGAGGAGACACAGCCCCTCTCTAGTATGGGAGAAACAAACTTTTAAGTGGTACCCAGCTCCCACCCCCAAATCCTCAAAAAGGATAAGCAACAAAGACCATTTAACGTCCTCCCATCTAACACACATAGAAATTTGTTAGAAAAAGATTTAAGATTGCTCTGACTGAAATACAAATACATGTGAAAGCACCCAAATAATAACTAACCTTGTATAGTGTGAAGGATAAAGAAAGGGGGAATGTGTTGTGTACATCAGATGTAGAATGCCTACACTTGACCAAAGCCACAGCACGTATGACTTGTCAGCAAAAAAACCTGAGCTTTGGTAGCAGAAATATAGCTTCAACTTTAGACTACACTGTATACTATTCCTCTTATTATCCCAGTAGGATAAACAACTATAGTTATAAGAAGCTCAAAATGGCACAACTGACATTGGCCAACAACTTTGCCCACAGAAAGTAAAGTATGAAAGACTCTTGGGCATGGGATGACTCCATATCAACAGCTGACTCCTAACAGGCTGAAATTCATTGTTGCCAATCAAAAACCCTGCTGGCAAGAGAAACATTCATAATTGACACCTCTTGCTCCCTATCAGGTAGGGACCCTACCCAGACTATTAGACAATGCTTTGTATGAAAGTGAAATTTCTGAGAACAGTAAATATTAGTGCCTGACAACAGTTTAACTTCAAGTAATTCTCAGCATCTCCTTCACAAGGTCTCACAAGGAGTTTTGCTGCATGAATTTCCTACATACGAGCTCTATGACAAACCAAGAAGAGAAACTCAGCAATAGGTCCTGCAGGAAGACTGGGATACTCAGGTAATAACCTTATGTTTCAGCTCAGCATGAAGCATGGCAACTCTTAGTTCTCTTCCTGTCCATAGCGCATTCTCAACAGCAGAAAGGGGATGGGAGTGGGGGCAAAGGGAAAAAAAAATCTGATTGGGAAGATCCATACCTCTCCGAATCCGCGCTGGGGCTCAGATAGAGCTGTCTGTAGGCATTCAGCACGGCCTCCTTAATTCCAGCCTCCTTTGACCATATGAGGGGCAGCATCCTGCGGACTCCAAGCAGTGCCTGGGGCACACCAAACTGCGAGACCGTCACGAAGAACTCAATGGCTTCCTGCACCACTGCAGAGAGAACAGTTGTGTTAGTGCAGTTCTCCCCCAGTGCCCATTAGAGAGGCCATCAAAACAAATTCATAGGAGTACTGGTCTCACTGCAAGCTCCACAAGCATCTAGAGATCACTGCTACTGTCTGCAGAGGGCTTGAGTCAGAATGGGATCACTAGAACAAAGATGTAGATGTCTCAGAAAAGAGACACAAGTTAACAATATTACAGCTAAATCCAATGTGATATGGTTAGGGAAAGAGCACAGAGACTATCTTTGAGAAAGAACAAAATTCTCTTCTGGGAAACAGTAGCTTTGGGAAAAAAGATCTCATAGTCACAGCAGACAGCTGAATATAAGCCCCAGTGCAATGCTATAACCAGAGGAACTAAGCTATTTGATGTACAAATGGGGTAAGGAATACTGTGTTTGGTTCCAGCTTGACTACTCCTGAAATAGACTGCCCAGTCTTCTGCTCATGAGACAAAAAAAACCATTAACTTCAACAGCATCACAAGACATCCGCAGCAGTGATCGGAGGAGTTGTACAACAAACAGTTCACAGAGTCTGACCTCTGGTTAGGTAAGAGCTTTTACCAGAATAAGCCCCAACCTGCAAATCAGAATTAAGAACATCCAATAGGCAAGCTGGTGTGCTTCCCCTGCCCCTAGTTACACCAGAATACATAAATTTGCAATAGAAAAAAAAATAAATTAAATCTTCAAATATTAAATCTTTAATTAAAAAAGGCTAAATCTGAGCACACACATCCCTTAGCACCAATCCCTCACCCAGCAGCATACTCTCTCCAAATGGAGACAATGTCTCAAAACACCTCTGCTGTTCAGACACTGAATTTGCCTTCCTTATACTACAGCACAGGACGATAGGGAGATGAAAAGTTATTCAAATTTGTGCATCCATTAAAAAAACACCTCCACAATCAAACCCCAGGTGTTTAAGTATCAGGTAGGGCACTTTCTTGGCCTTGAACTTCAAAGGACCTGTAAAGACACCGAACCCAGAAGTTCATTTTCATGTGTGCAAATAGCTAACGACACCAAACCTTGCTGGGGAAGCCCACGTGCTTATCACAAGTAACATGAGCCCTCAACAGAGATGAAGCCTCAGAAGTGTTTGCATGAAGCCTGGGGCACTGCAGTGCCCACACCCATCCACATCTCAGATCTGTGCAAGCGGATGTGCTGGAGAGGATGGGAGAGGGAGTTCTGCCCCTCATCCCCTGGAAATGCCAATTTCTGATAAACACTACAAAAAAAGTCTAAGTGATTTCAGTAGTTCTAATATTAAATATGAACAGCTGAATTAACTTGAAGGCCTCTGATCACCACCTTTCTCTACAGCACTGAAGAGAACCAGGCCACAGAACCTGTCGATCAGGCTCATGTTTAACCAGAGAATTAAGTCTGAGGAAAGGTGAGTTAGATGAGACCAGCTGCTTAGTTCCCCTCCTGTGGCCAGCATAACACTGGGAGCTGTGTCAGGGCACTGAGCACGTAACCAAAGCCAGCTTCACTGGCCAGGCTTACTTTGGGAGAACCTCAGCTGAGATGATGAACATACATCCCTCCCTGCAGGCGGCAGGGTAGCTTCCACAAGTGAACTCACTTTGGTCACCTGGCTGGTTTTTTTCATTTCAAAAAGTTCAAAAACATTTCATTTCAAATGTTTTTAAAAACAACTTTTAAACATTTAAAAAAACCTTTTTCAGCCTTGATATTTAAAAACATGGACTCCTAAAAAGCCCGTTCATGCCCTATTCAACCCTTCCATGACACCCATTTAGATGGTGCTTGCTTTTCCAATATCCTGGAAGTGTCTATGACATCTGCTCAATGAAGAGCAGCTCCTTTAATCTTTTCTCCTTCCCCTGGAGCTCTACCACTCCAACATCTTCTCTCAAGCAAGTGGAAAGATCTAGAAATGCTGATTGGGAAAAAAAGGGCCCCATGGTTATTTCACATACCTGAGACAGAATTTTCATACATCAACTTGCTGATCAGGTTCAGAGCTTCTGTGATTTTCACTGAGAAGTTGTAAGCATCTTGCAGGTACTGCACCAACATCTTCTGCTTGACCAGCTCTGTTTGAGGCTGCTCTTCCTTTACAGCTTCTTCAATCTTATCACTGCTGCTGTCCTGTGGAGGATCCTCACTGTTCTCACCTGGGCATGAACCTACACAGCACATTTGTTTGTGAGCAGTACTGAAGATACAAGAGAAACAGGCACGGTTCAGGGCATTTTAACCCTCCTCTCCTCATCCCACAGTGACACCTTCCAAGAGGCAGGATACAAAAATCCAAATTCTGCCATCAGACCTAGCTACAAAATCTCAGCATGCTGTGGAACAAGTTCCAGTACTACAGTGTGATGCTTCAGAGACATGCCAGCTCAGTATAAGGGTACAGAGAGGCATGGTCCAGTTGGAGTAAACCTCATTAAAATGCTCATGGGGTTAATCTGAACTTGAAAATTCCCCAGAGATAGATGAGGGCCCTAAAAGGGAACCAGGGAGAAGGCAAACACTACTAGTCCCCAGCAAAGTCTGTGCAAGTGTGGAGAGCTGACAAAGTTAAGAAGACTTTTAGACAATAGACTTCCAACAGAAATATGCTCAAGGTGATTGGCTAAGCAACCTTATGCTGAAACAAACACCAAACATGAAGTATGTGAAGTCTTGAAAATACACCCAGAGGCTCGGGCCCCAGAAAACCAAGACTTTGCTTGAACCAGATACTTGGTCAAGGCTGCTAAGGGTAAGCATTATGTGCCACCACCTGTTCAGGAAGCAGAACTCCTGACAAATGCAGACATGGCAGAAGGGTGGGAGTGGCAGCACTGGCTTCAGTCCCCTCAGATATTACGTGAGTTAATGCACCAGAAATGCGCTTCCACTGGGACCATGGAACTGTTCCAACCAGAAATTAAGATCAATATGATCCAGCTAAAGTGCCAAGGTACTAGATGGACAAATAATGCAGAGATGTTGCAGCTCTGGGAGCTGTCAAGTACACACAGACTGAGCCCCACAGGTCAAAAGGAGGGACAGAGCATTCCAGAGGGTTTTAGTCTGGCTCTGGCATTATCCTGGACTTAGGGAACAGAGTGAAATAGTTACCTGTGTAAAGTCTCTTCAGAACACCCAGGATTGCTGCCTCCTCGTTTTCCTCCGCAGGGCCACTGAAGGGTTCCTTTCCCTGGAAGCGACACAGGGCCTTCTGCGTAAGGCGGGCTGCGCTCCTGGACAATGACATTGCCCAAGAGAGTATCAGCAACACATCAGGGCAGAACATAAGGGAAACCATCCAACTTTGCCCTGAACACCTGGGAAAGCAAGCTCCTACCAGCATCTTGTGCTGGGTGCCCATGTCAGTCTCTTCCTACAGAGTAATGTTACTGGAAATCACCCCTTGGGATAAACATTGTCAAACTGCAGAGCCTTCTTACTTGTAATTCAGCTTCTTCAACAGCCCAGTGATTTGCTCCACTGCCTTCTCCACTGTTTCTTCAACTTCCAGCACCTCCTCTTCCCCTTCCTGCAGTGGTTGAAAGAGCTGCTGTGTGGCAGCCCTAACTTCTGGCAGCATCGCTTCCCACTCTTCCTCTGGGGCGATCACTGGAGCTACTTAAAAACCAGAGGGAATGAAGAACACAGACTCAGGTGACACCTTTCATGGGAAGGAAAAACTCATCTGGAACTTAGGAATTCTACTTC
Organism: Melanocharis versteri; assembly: GCA_013397845.1. Classification (NCBI taxonomy): domain Eukaryota; kingdom Metazoa; phylum Chordata; class Aves; order Passeriformes; family Melanocharitidae; genus Melanocharis; species Melanocharis versteri. The sequence continues at coordinate 337,863 of VZTG01001087.1, forward strand.
CCCTACCTCCTCCCCAGGGCAGGCACTATTCCCATTGCTTATCTCACCTAGACTGCAGTAAGAATAAGACAAGAACTCTGACATACAAAAAAACAACCCCCCCCCCCAAAAAACCACAAACAAACAAACCAAAAAACAAAACAAAACCCCACAAACCACTGAGGGTAGAAAAAAAAGACAGGTAAGAGAACCATCATTTGTTTAGCCCTGGACTTTGGTGTTGCTTACAAATGAAGTTTAAATAACAGCTGACCAAAATCATGACTCATGCAGTTCTTGAGCGGTAGAAAAGAGAAACCTGGGAGGGTTTTCATTGACATTTTCAGTTCTTACCCTGAAAATAGGATATATAGCTATAAGGACTGTTCATTTAGACATGGACATTAATATGATCCTTTTATAACACCACCACAAGGAAAACTGTTGTGAGTTTAATCCCAGTTGTCTGGTCTCACCATCTCACGCAGGTAAGATCTGAGACAAAAGCTGTCACAGCCTGGAAGCAAATTTAATATGAGGAAAAGTAAATTCTGGACTGTCCTAGAAAGTGGAAAGAAGAAGAAAGGAAATTACCTGCTGTGGGTCTGCTACGATCCTGCATTTCTTTCAGTTTCTGCACTTCTTTCTTCAGTGGCTCAGCCAAGTCAGTACAGCTTAGCTGAAGATATCAGGAAGAGAAGAAAAAATATGTTAGTTATTCTCCTTTTCCTGAAGTGCAAGAATCCTCATTTCTCTTCCACTCCCTGCTTTAATTGCCAATGCCCATAGATAACCCTATTTTGGGAAACTGGAACAGTAGACTCTGGCCCCAATCCTAGAATAAGAACTGCTCTAAGTTGCCAGTCTAAGGCTCAGAAACTCAGGAGAAGGTGCAGCTAAACACAAAGAGCTGCAGATCCATGAAGAATATTCTTAAAAACTAATTTTGATCCTAAGGAGAGAAACCTTACAGTGGATTCAAATAAAACTGCCAGAGGTTTTTACCTCAATCAATTACATCCCTCCTGGCCTTCAGCATAGCTATGAATTTCACCAAGAGAGGGATGAGCCCAAGAAGGCAAAATCTGAACTTGGGAAGACCAGAAAGCTCCCACCTGCAGAGTCAAAGGCTACATTGTTCCTCCCCCAAGACACAGAAACTCTACTGCCGTGGGTACAGCACAGTGCAGATGTTCAGCCTGCAAACAGACGTCGAACATATCCACCATATTAATCAGAATTACCTTGCTGGAGAAGGGATTGTTGGACAAAAACGCAGCCAGGAGCTGGATTGCATTTTTAACCACTATGACAGATTTGTCTTTGAGCCGCCCAACAGCCAGCAACACCACAGACTGAAACTGAGTCAAAGGCAGGGCCTAGAACATAACGAGAGCACAGATGAAGTTATCAAGGAGGCCAGAGACCTGGGAAAAGTTAACTGCAGACATCTAAACTATCTCTACTAAAAAGCACAGATCATAGATTTACAGAAGAGTCTAGGCCTCAAAAGATCTCTGGATGTATTCTGGTCCAGTCTCCACTGAAAGCAAGGATTTAAGTTATCCAGGATTCTGTTGAGTTGAGTCTTAGTATATCTGGTAATTGTGATGTTTTCCCATACCAGTGAGTGGAAAGAGGCTGTGTGCTATGCTCATTCTTCTAGTTTGTCCCGGTAACAAAGAGCAGCATTTAATTTCCACCCCCTAGTTCCCCCACCCCTGGGATCTTTGGTCTCTTGGAAGAAACTGCAGATGCCACAGTACACAGGGACAACACGTTTCTCTGTTAAAACTTCAATCTCTGCAAACAAAAAGCAGGGCGGCAGAAATTCCCTTAGAACACACAAGAGGGGAAGAGATGACTGAGGCAGTGCCACTTCCCCAGCAGAGACCTGCCTTGCACTGAACAATGCGAGTGAAGAGCTGCAGCACGCGGCTGCGCACAAAGCTGTGGACGTCACACACGTGGGCCTGCAGCATCTCCAGGAACTTGTCCCGAGTACCACGGGCAGCTTCCTCCAGCTGGTCACCATTCAGCACCTGCACCAGCACTTCTGCCATAGCCGCCAGAACGGCATTTCGCATCGTGTAACTCTGCCAAGACAGGAGTTGTTGAACTAGGAACAGACAAAAAGGCATGACTTGATATGCCCAGAGTTTGGGCCTTCCAAGTCCCAGGCTGCAGCCCTAAGTGAATTTTTTCAGTATGGACATTGTATTAAACTTGGGTGAACACAGCTGTGCCTGCAAGACAGAGTAACCTCTGCTATGAAGACAGGCTGAGAGTTGGTCTTGTTCAGCCTGCAGAAGAGAAGGCTCTGGGGAGGCACCTTCCAGTACCTAAAGGGGACTATGAGAGAGCTGGAGAGGGACTTTCTGCCAGGGATGCAGTGATAGGACAAGAGAGAAAGGCTTCAAAGTGAAGGTAGGTTTATATTAGATATTAGGAAGAAATTCTTTACTGAGAGTGTGGTGAGACACTTGAACAGGTTGCCCAGAGAAGCTGTGGATGCCCCATCCCTAGAACTGTTCAAGGCCAGGTTGGATGGGGATTTGAGCAACCTGGTCTAGTGGAAGGTGTCCCTGGCCATGGTAGAGGTGTTAAGGTCCCTTCCAAACCAAACCCTGTTATCCACACAGGTTCACAGAAGCCAAGAACTGATATGAGAAACACAGCAGGTAAAAAAAAGGTAACACAATGACAAACTCAATAAGTGCTGAAGAACAAGGGACAGCAGTTGGGACCTCAGACGAGTAGGCAGTCTCCTGCTCTCCCGACATCCGATTGTGACAACCAGACAGGAGCTGTCATGGGTTCTGTTCCCTTTGCGTCTTTTAGGTAAGGGCAGAACCTATTCCATAGAGCAGGTTTTGGATACTTGAGCTCTGTGAAAGAGGTTCTGTTTTCAGACAGAAAAACTGGATAGCAGCATCTCTACCATCTGACTTTTCTGAACAGGTGACTTTGCAGAAACGTACCTCCCCATCCAAGTGAGGCAGGAGAACACTCATGTTGGAGAGCACCAGAGCGGGAATCTGTTCAGCCAGTTCAGTTATAAAGGTAGCATAACCCTTGACTCCAGAAGCTTCACGAGCCAAATCCTGGGGACATTTCTGTCCAATTTCCCTGCACAGAAAGATGAAACAAGGAATGGGGTGTCTCAAGTTGCTAGGGATAGAAGGACAAGGCTCCAGGTATTTCTCTCACCTTAGCAATTCACCCACCAGGCTTTTCAGACCATACTCTTTAGCCCAGAGGCTGACAGCCTGTGCAAACACTGGGGCTACGTGTTCAAAGTGCTGCAGCATCTGTGTGATCTTCAGAGTGGCACCTTTCACACGTGAGAAGGAAGAACGAGGTCAGGGAAAGTAACTCGGAATGGCTTCAGGAAGAAGGCAGAAGAGCGGGAACTCACTGAACATGTGGTCACAGTGAACCAGAGCTGCAGCAAGCAGATGTGTCACAGCCTCCCGCGTGACCCGGTACCTCTGAAGGCCGATACTTGGATTCTCCAGGATACGGTAGCAGCTTCCCGTCATTAAGCTAAAACCACAGAAGACAGACAGCAAACCTCACTATCACAACTTGCATAGACATCATTCTAGCACACTACACATTTCTATTTGAGAGATTCTCCAGCATCTTCTAAAAATTAGCAAACATCTGAATTTTTTGAGGCCTACGTGAGGAAAGGAAGTGATTTCTATACACATTGCTTTTGCCTCGAGCTGAGGTTTCCTCTGTTTCCCAATGATGTGCACCCCACGGAGGGCTGTAATACCACTTCTCTGGTAGATTTATCATTTAACGTTTTATCCCTCAGAACCAGTCACTCATTCCACATATACACCTGCACACACCCATACCTGACAAACTCTTCTTCCACTGCTAAACCACCCCAAAGCTGACGGAGATCCAGCTGCAGCAGCTGTGTAAGCAGCCGTAAAAGCGGCTCCCTCTCCTCTTCCCACAAGGATCCAGAAGCCTTGGCATGGTTCTTCCTGTTCTAGAAAGGAGATTACACAGTGAGATACATCAGCAGCTTCACAACATACAAAAACCCATCACTACCCTGCTTCCTTCAAAATATAAAGTCTGTTAAATTGTACAGCATTAAGAGACACACAGTGAGATGTGTGAGATCACAGTGGATTGTTTTTCCCCAATTCTTCTCTCTCAGCTCAGGCTAGCATCAGTGCCTCGTGTGGTTTAAGGATTATACCTGCATCCACCACCACCATCTCTGCCCATAGAAAGGAAATCTTGAGAAAATACTGGCACACTAAGTTCCAGCCAGAAACCAAAGAGTGAAATAGAAAGGCCTGGGCATCCAAGTCCCTGCTGATGTTTAGACACGATTGTCCCTTTGGCTGTTTTCCACGCACAGTTTCACAGAAGCACCAGTGCTCCACATTAAGCACTGCTCTTGCTGGCATCACGTTTATATAAACTCAGCTATAACATCTGTCAGATACCAGAGTTCAGCAAGCTTAAAACTTTATTCTGACTTGCATCACCTTTTCCCCAGTCCCCCCACCTACCTTCCTACCAGGATCTGCCTCCGAACAACTGTTCTTGCAGGTTTCCATTTCAAAGGCATCCATCAGGCCAGTCAGCAAATAGCAGTTCATCTTAAGAGCATTGAGGTGAGCAGCACGGTCTGCATGGCTCAGCCCAGAGTTGCTCAAGATAGTAGGAAGTTCATTGGAGTGACGAGACACCACTGAGGAGAAGCAGAAAGTCATGAGCACTCCTTGCCAGGTCCCTCAGCCATCCTCTCTTTGGGAGGTTTAGAGCAGTCATCAGATTACCAAAGATGTGTGCTCACATCTCACCAGCTGTAACATGGGCTGCCCCCTGCAACCCAAACCTTGGGTATGCTGTCTTGTCCTATCCCCACAGCCCTCCGTCAGCCCAGAGAAACACTCGCTCTGAGCTGATACATCCCACAGATGTATTTTCCGGGGACATGGGCAAGAGGATTTTCTGTCGGTCTGCCCTTACAGCGAACGTGCACAACTCAGCATCGTCCACCAAGATTACAGACCCGTATGACAGGAGTGGGCTGAGGGTACAGCCCAGCTGGCCGAGTCACATTAGCCTTTATATCATCATTGAGCTGCCAAAGGAAAACAACCTCTCCGTCAGTCCTGCGTCGGCCGGAAACAGCGGGTACCCACCCTGCATCATCAGCTCCAGCGCGTCCTCCTTGACAGCCGCGCCCACGGTTCGGAAGTGGCTGCGGGGCAAACACAGGGCGTAAGGGCGGCGAGCAAAGAGCGCCTGGCAGAGGGGCGAGCGCCCGCCCGTGCGGCCCCTCCCGCCCCGTACTCACTGCAGCACGCTGTACACGCAGTCGAAGTGCTCCAGCACGGCCAGCGCGCCCCGCGCACGGAAGGCGGCCCGGAAAGCTGCAGGAAAACACGGAGAGAGGCAGGGGGGAGAGCCGTGAGCCGGCGGCAGGAGCGGGCCCGACCGGGCGGGGGTGCGGGGACACCTTACCTGCGAGTGCGGGCGGCAGCTCGCGGGCGGGCAGCACCTCCTGCACCACGTAGCGCCCGGGGCCGCCGTCCCGCAGCAGATCGGCGGCGGCGAGGGGCAGGTGGAACTCCGGCACCTCCGCCNCGCCCCTGGCAGGGCTCTCCCGGCCCATCCACATCAGGGAGCCGCCCAAGCGCAAGCCGGTAGATCGGTGGACGAAGAAGCGGGCCTTGTTCGGGGTGTATGATAACGTGGGGATCCTGGGTAAGGCACACACCCGGCCCGCACCTCCCCTGCGCTGTGGGCCCGGGCAGGAGGGGAGGGGGGCTGGACTCACCTGCGGGCTGGCGCCTCTGCCAGCAGCGACAGGGCGGGGATGGTTTGGGCCGGCCGCCCTGGGAACGGCCTTCTCCAGTGCCTGGCTTCATCTGTCTCTGTCTGCTGTCCTGTTCTCAGGCGGCTTCCAGATCCACCCGAAGAATCTCATCATGGGGCCCACTTGGCTGCGAGGCTGGCGGGGGAACGAGCTGCAGAGGTGCATCCGCAAGAAGCAGATGGTGGGCGATCGGATGTTTGCAGAGGACTTTCACAAACTCAACAAGAGGATCCGGTACTTGTACAAGCGCTTCAATCGCACCGGCAAGCACCGCTAAGGAACAGCAGTGGCTTCAGCATGTGGAGTGTAGTGGCATTGCAGTCAAAATAAAGCCAGCTTTCACACAATTGAGTTCCTGGTGCTTTCTACAACCTTTGCTGCGTATTTCTACCCTGGTCCCAAGGTCCTGCTGCTGCTCCAGGCCTGAGCTCCTTTGTGCCCCCTCAGTCATTTCTGACATACTTCTTGCAGGCATCTGTTCCAGCCTGCATCCATGAACTTGACCCTTTGGTCCTCTGCTTTTTTGACCAGGCTTCTAGCATCCTTTCAGTCTCTGAGCCCCAGGTTCACACATCTAACATGACAATTCCAGTATACTCCAGCTTAGATTTTTCCTCATAGCCAAATTTTTCAAGTTAGTGCCACAAGGTCCTGCTAATATGTCTTCCTGCCCACTGCTTTCCCTTTGCTCTCTACTCATCTGTGATTAACTGTGAATGATCCAAATATTACTTGAAATGCATCAAAACTGTCTTAAGAATGGGATTTGTATCATTCCATACTTGTGATGACTTGATCCCCTACTAATGACACTTAATGACCAAATGGTCTTTTGTTTATAACTTAGGCAGGACTTGCAAAGTAATTTCAGTACTTAAATGTTTTTTAAAACTGTAGCTTCTGGTTTTCGGTAATTGTTGCCAGTTCCTTTAGAGGAGAAGTTACCGTGAGTCACAGCTGGCATCCCTCTAGTCCAACATCGCACCACTGTACACTTGGGAAAAATCCATAGGATGAGCAGGCATTTGCATACCAATTCTGCCTCAGTCGGTAATTTAGCTGCTAAGTAATTGGGGAGTTATCTGCTGACTTGATGTAGCTTGCTACAGAGCAATGCTGCTCTGTCTCCAAAAGCGTTTGGTTGGAAGTGGCAGGGAGTGAATGAAAAAGCTTTCTTTAGGCCTAAACCTGAGGAAAGTGAAGGCAAACTCTCTGTTTAAACAGCTGAAGTCCACATTCTCAGGAGCAGGGTGGCAGACCTGTGGGACTTGCCAAAAGGTGTTGTGGATTCAGGAAGTGTGCACGGATCCAAGTGGAGACTGAGAAGGTATAGCAAATCCTTGACTGAAAATATGTTGGAAACTGGAAAAGTATCAGAGAAAGCATCTTGTACCCTTTGTCATCTCTTATTTCCTGAGCACCAACCTGGCAAGGGCTCTGTGGCCACTACTTCCATAAGCTCAAACTTATTTGCAGTGGTTATTGGAATGGTCCTCAGGCTGCAGTGTAAAGGCTGCCAGGCTACAGAAGCTCCTTCCTCAACTCGTCCCTTCTGTGTGAAGGCAGAGTTCAAAAACCTGGAGTTCTGAGGTCGTTGCTGGTCTGCTCCTATCTGCAAATCACCTGTCTCTAGTCACAACGCTGCATTACGTCTTCACCTTGTAACCACGATCTTCTAGTTACCATGCTGTAGTCGGTAACATATCTGTGTTGTGTACCTAATAATCCATGAGATTTGACACTAAAAACTTATATGAACATTGTGCATCACCGTATGGAAGGAAAAGGTAGTGTAAGTATGAGCCCACGCTTGTCACTCTACTTACCATGCAAAATTCTGTATGAAGAGTCTTCTTGTTCCAGTACAATCCTGACCCCTTTTTTTGTCCTGAATTGAAGAATCTCCCCTTCTGATCCAGCAGGCTTCTCCAGACATTTAGACGGAAAAACCCCGAACACATTGCTCTTCTTGGGGCTGCTGTGGGAGCCTCATTCCTCCCAGCAGGCTGCAGAAGCTCGATCGGGGCTTGTTCAGGTTCCCTTTCGTGCCGTGCTGTATGGTGGAAGTGGGCCAGCGACACCATCTCTTAATTGCAAGGACAGCGGCTTAGCCAGAGCCAACAGACACACTGCGGAGGTGGGATTTCGGGAGCGCGCCGCAGCCCCCACCACAGCGGCGCCAGCCGGGCTGGCCTCCAAGAGGAAGNGCTAACATTATGGCCGTTTCCGCAGGGCGCGGAGCGCTGATTGGCTGAGGAGGAACCCGGGGCGGTGCCGATCCGCCGCTCCCGGCGAAGCAACTTTTGATTGGCTGGTGGCTCTGTGGGCGGGGTCCCGCCCGTTATAAGTGCGGGGTCCCGGCGCTCGGGGGCTGTCGGTGCGAAGCCCCGTGCCCGGTACCGTGTGGGTCGCTCCGGTCCGGCCATGTGAGTGTCCGCCCGCCCGCCCGGCCGTGGGCGAGCTGCGGTGGGCGCGGCGCGGGGGTGGTGGCTGGAGCGTGGGGGAGTGGGGTCAGTGCGGAGCCCGCGTCCTGGCCGGCGGCGGTGGGGTCGGGTGGCGCATTGCAGCAGCCGCAGGCAGGGCTGCCCGCACCGCCCCCGGGCGGTCCTGCTCCCCCGCCGACTGNTATGTTGGAAACTGGAAAACTATCAGAGAAAGCATCTTGTACCCTTTGTCATCTCTTATTTCCTGAGCACCAACCTGGCAAGGGCTCTGTGGCCACTACTTCCATAAGCTCAAACTTATTTGCAGTGGTTATTGGAATGGTCCTCAGGCTGCAGTGTAAAGGCTGCCAGGCTACAGAAGCTCCTTCCTCAACTCGTCCCTTCTGTGTGAAGGCAGAGTTCAAAAACCTGGAGTTCTGAGGTCATTGCTGGTCTGCTCCTATCTGCAAATCACCTGTCTCTAGTCACAACGCTGCATTACGTCTTCACCTTGTAACCACGATCTTCTAGTTACCATGCTGTAGTCGGTAACATATCTGTGTTGTGTACCTAATAATCCATGAGATCTGACACTAAAAACTTATATGAACATTGTGCATCACCGTATGGAAGGAAAAGGTAGTGTAAGTATGAGCCCACGCTTGTCACTCTACTTACCATGCAAAATTCTGTATGAAGAGTCTTCTTGTTCCAGTACAATCCTGACCCCTTTTTTTGTCCTGAATTGAAGAATCTCCCCTTCTGATCCAGCAGGCTTCTCCAGACATTTAGACGGAAAAACCCCGAACACATTGCTCTTCTTGGGGCTGCTGTGGGAGCCTCATTCCTCCCAGCAGGCTGCAGAAGCTCGATCGGGGCTTGTTCAGGTTCCCTTTCGTGCCGTGCTGTATGGTGGAAGTGGGCCAGCGACACCATCTCTTAATTGCAAGGACAGCGGCTTAGCCAGAGCCAACAGACACACTGCGGAGGTGGGATTTCGGGAGCGCGCCGCAGCCCCCACCACAGCGGCGCCAGCCGGGCTGGCCTCCAAGAGGAAGGCCGAACGGGTGGGGCGGAGTCAGCGCCGGGCACCCCCGGGCACCCCCGGCACCCCGGGCACTCCCAGCACCCCCGGGCACCCCCGGGCACTCCCGGGCACCCCGGGCACTCCCGGGCACTCCCGGCCGGGCACAGCGGGACTTCCGCAGGGGGCGGGGCCGGATCGGGGGCGGGGCGCAGGGCGCTGCTCCCATTGGGCCGCCCAGCCCGGTGGCTGCCGTGTCCCCCCGGGTGTCCCCGCGCTGCCTCCCTGTCCCTCTTCCCGCACCTTCCTTCCCCGTCTCCTGGTCACCTCCGTGCGGCCGGGTCGCTGTTCCCGCCGGGCGGCCGCAGTGCTTGGCGCGGCCGCACCCGCAAGCTCCTTCGGCGAGGGGCTGGTTCCATTCCCGCTGCCCCCCTGGGCTTGCCCCTGCTTCGGGCTCTCCCACGAGCCCGCCTGCTCCCGCTCCGGCGGGATGCAGGGAGGCTGCGGGCTCCCGAGGCTGCTGCCAGCGCTGCTCCAGCCGGGGGACACTGGGGTTCGTGTGGATTTGGGGGGGGCTCTCTCTCGAGCGGCTGAGATTTCTCTTCGCTCATGTGTGTGTTCCCTTAGGTCTGACCCAGCCCAGCCGCCTGCTCCCGGGGCTCCCGAAGGAGGGGCTCCCGAAGGAGGCGCTCCCGAAGGGGCAGCCCCCGGTGGGGGTCCCCCCGGGGCTCCCCCCAATCTGAGCAGCAACCGCCGCCTGCAGCAGACGCAGGCCCAAGTGCAGGAGGTCAGTAGCTCGGCCAGCCCTCGACCATTCCCTGGTGGATGCCTGGACTCTTCTCCCACTGCTCTGCAGCAGCGATGTTCTTGACCGGTGTCTGTCGCTGACGGGGTGGCTCCTTTTGTCATCCCAAAGCCAGAAATTAATTAATGCTCAGTACTCAAAAACAGGGTGGCAAACCTATTAAAGAGGCTGGAGGAGAGATTGCTTTGTGTTTAAAAGCCACTTAATTCCAGATACGACTTCCAAAGACCAGGCTTGTTAGATTCTTTTGGCACCTCGCCACCGTGTATCTCGTATGGAAATAAAGCTGTACAGCATCCAGGACAGCTCGTGATCCCTGCGGGCTGCTTCCAGGGAGCAGTGTGTGCAGTGGAGTGGGGGAACCCTCGCCTGGCTTCCCGGGATCAGTGTCGGTGGCTTGGCTGCTGACGCGCAGTAGCGCCTTGGTGCCTCACCGGGGCAGCAACATGAAGCTCAAAAGTTAATTTTGCAGCTCTCGGGGAGGGAGCGTATGACTCCTCTCATGAGGAGTGGGGCTTTGGCTCGCTGCTGGAATGGAGAGCTCTTAAAAGCAGATGAGAATGTGAGGCTGAGGACCTGGTTGAAAGTGTACTTGAACTGAATTTTAATAGTGAGTCTCGGGTTTTTTTTGTTTTTTTTTTTTAATTTCAAAGTAGGCAGTGACTTGAAATGACTTCTTCCTTACCCTGATCTTCCCCCTCCTCCTTGCTTATGTTTTTTGTTTGTTAGTATTGCAAAATCAGTTATTGGCTAAGTTACTGCTCTTGCTTTTTCGACTGTCTTTACCAATATAACTGCTCCTACTGTTCTTCCTTCTGCAGGTGGTTGATATAATGTGTGTAAACGTAGACAAAGTGCTGCAACGAGATGAGAAGCTGTCAGAGCTGGATGACCGGGCAGATGCACTGCAGGCCGGCGCCTCAGTATTTGAAAGTAGCGCAGCAAAACTCAAAAGGAAGTACTGGTGGAAGAACTGCAAGGTGAGTTTCCTAGTGCCATGATCTCCTTCCTCAGGAGGGAACTGGGCTATTCCTCTCCTGCAGGGCTTTGCAAGTATAGCTGGGGCTTAGTAACTATTTTGAATGCTTAAGATTCTTTCACTGTGGGAAGGCTCTGAGGCCTTGGCTGTCGTGCCTTCAGGGCCTGGCTTATGTTCCCTGGCTGTCAGGAAGGATGTGAACTTGTCAATCTGTTCTGAGTATTGCTCTTGGACAATCTTTTTCTCCAGATGATGATCATGATGGGAGTGATCGGTGCCCTTGTGGTGGTGGTGATTGCAAGTAAGTACCAAAAGCCTCAGGCTTAAAGGTGAGGAAACACCAGCTCTAGAGTACTTCAAACTTTTCCTTTTCGCTTTGAGATCTCGAGGGTGTTAGTTGCGTAAGTGTTAACCCCAGTCTTTGGGGAAGGGAGGTGGAAGTGCTGGAACTCCCTCACTTAGTGTGGAAGTGGTATGCTTTACCTAGTAATGTGAGGAATGGGGGATGCCATCATTGTAGAAATGGGAAATTCTGCCTGCCAGGTCAGATAAACCTGTAAGTATGAGGGGCATTTACCCTGGAGTGGGTGGGTTGGCAAGTTCCTTCCCTGGTGGGTGGTTTGGAGTTCTCTGAGGGACCTTTGGTGTAACTTGCCCTTTTGTTCTTTCCTTTTTTTCTTTTTTCTATTGCTTTGTCTACAGTCTACTTTTTTACTTAAATGTAGCTCCTTCAGTCTGCAACCTCCTGTCCCCTTTTACCTTGCCTGTCTCTTCTTGCCTCTGAATTTTTCCTTTCCTTGCCTTTCCTTCCCTTTCACCTAGCTTCTTCATTGATTTCTTTATTGGTTTTAATTTATCTTCTGTATAGGACTCTGAGCCGCTTACTGAACATAGGTAGACTTTTCAATAGCTGCTGCAGCTTTAGGGAGCGTCCTCTACGTTTAGAGGAAAGGGAAGTTGAGGAGGAGTGGGTAGCTCTTTGCTCCTGCTCTTCTGCAGAGAACTTTTTGTGTTTATTTTTGGGTGTAAGCTTGTCAAATAGTGCCTGTGTGAACTCTAGCAAAATAAGAATGCCTTAACACAGTGCCTTTTGGGATGAAGGACTTCAGCATGTGAGAGTCTTTAGTGTTCTGCCTAAAAAGAGTGGCAGCATGACTTGAGCTTTTCATTGAGCTTCTGAAACAAAAGCTAGCTTGTGTTGGCCAGTGGCTGTGAGCCATCTAAGCTACACGTAGTGATGTAGATTTCTCTAGCCATGGAGAGGTGAGCACTTGAAGAAATGATTTATTCTGCCTGTCCTTGTTTCCAGATGACTTGCTGCCTGAACATGGCCATTTCAGTTTTTATGAAGGAGGGCCTACATGATTACCTCAGTCAAGTGCAACAGGCTAAACACAGTTAAGTGAAAGGAGCATTGCTACTGTCTAAAAGGCATGTGTGGGAGTTAAGTCTCCCTCCGTAAGGAACAAATGAACAACAATTAGTCTGGTGGGGAGTGTCAAATATGCCTTTCATCTATGCACACACAAGCCAGGACCCTGTAGCTTCCTACTATCTTGTAGCTTTCCAGAAGGAAGACTTTGGAGTAGTGGCAGAATGGGAATTGGTGTTCGGCTCTTGTGTGACTGGGTTGAACGTCAAGGAAGCTCACTGCCATAGCAGATAGAGGTGAAGGGGACTGGAGGTATTCCAGATGAGACTGAATGAGCTGCACAGCTCTCTGATTACGGATATCTGCTCTGTTTCTGCTGTCACAAAGCCCTAACTTTCAGCAGGAGTTAGAAAACACTTGAAATGGTTAGCTGGGGATTCAAAGGGAAATGGTGCTCTGGGCATGGATATTGCCAAGTGACATCAGATGTCCCAGTTTGGCAACTTATGTCTCTAGAGAGCTTGCTTATCAAACTGAATCCTCCTACTTGCTATGGGTTCTCTTGAATTTAGGTCCAGCATGGTCTCTGGAAGTAAATTTGTGGCTGTGGCTTTCTGTGAGCTATTCCCTTGTTCTTCTCCATCAAAAGTAACAAGAGCCGTGAGTTGTTTAAATGTGTTGTCAGACATGGGTTAGATGAGCTGCCCTGTTTCTGTAGAGTCTTCCGAGGAATGTGTATCTTGTCTTTTAACTTTTTCTAACAAGCTGAGCTGTAGCCTGTAATCTAGACTGGAAAGAGGGTACTCTCTGCCTCTGTTCTAGGATACACTGGGATCTGTTTAGGCTTAAGAGGAGGCAGGGAGGACATCACTGGAGTTCCCAGATTAGAGCAAAGTACAGGAGATGGGAGGAGCAGATGCTTTTTGTTTCATTGGGCGTTCTGGGGAAGCCCCTTTCTGCCTCCCAGGGCACCTGGCAAGGGGCTAGGTTTTGCATGCTCACTTCCATGCCCCGGAATTTCATTTGAGTTCATCTCCCTGCAATTCCATTCCTGTCCACCTCGGGGGAGGGCAGAGATGAAGATCTGGAGCGAAGCAGCCCTCGTCCCCTGAGCACTTCCCTAATTCCCTGTGGAACTGAGATGGGACGGACGGTCAGAAGTGCATCAACTGAAGAGGAGCCAGGGCCTGCTTGTGCTACTTACTGCTCTCATTTTAGGGGCTAGGCTTACAAGCTTGAGGCCCCCAGACCAGCAATTCTCTCAAACTCTTCTAAACAAGCCTTTGGTGCCCCATTCCTCCTGTCTCTCTGGGAGCTGAGGTGCCCCTAGGCTGTCTCTTTCATTTCTTTCTCTTAGACGTTGTTTGTTGCCTCCTCCTCTGCTCCCTTTCCCCTCCTTTGTGTCTCTGTGCATGGGCAAAACAAATCACCAAGGCCCTCTCAGTAAAAGCAAGGGACTCCGCTGCCCACGGCATCACAGCCACTCATGCACGTGCAGTTTATTTACTTCCTCTATGAACACGACTGTAATCTCCTCTGGCATGTTCTAGAAATCAGCTCATGTACTTTTAATGGTCTCTAAGAAACACAATTCACCACCTTACTGAGTCTGTCTGGTCTGTCGGTGAGTGGGAAGGGGTTGGGATGCCAAACTGGTTTTGGAATTTGTTTGGGGTTTTTTTTGTCACTTCCATAGCATACAGTTCCATACCTGAAGTTCTGTCCCTCAAAGCAGTGGCTGGTTTTCCATTGCAAAATGATGGTAGTTCCAGTTGTGCTGGACTGACTCTGGTAAGTCTGTAACAAGATGTGTGAAGCAGCAGCTCTGGGGGAAGAGGCTGCCCAAGTCAACTCTACCTTCAGCCGCCGAATGTCCAGCCACTGTCCTGCTCAGGGGACTACCTTCCTGTGCATTAGTGTGCTAGTGGCAGCTCTGGCTCTCAGGCTGTGCTGCCTTCAGGTTTCAATAACCTCAGATCCTTAAACCCAGAAAACTATTCTCCACTGGTGTTGGAATGTAAGTTCAGGACGCAAATGAAGACCTCAAAGAGTAGGATGCTGTTCACAGCATATCTTGGAGCATGATTAGAAAAAAGGTAAGTGCCCCTTTGTTCTGCTTCACTGTACACTTGAAACTCATTAAAAGGAAACGACAGAGCTTTGTCCAGTGCAGACTTCTTTTGAGATTAGGTAGTTGTGCCCTTACCTGCCCCTACTGCTACAAAAGCTAGGTTGTAAAACAGTCTTCCTTGTGGCTTCTGGTTCCCTTATGATCAATCATTGTCCAGTCTTAAACATCACCAGAATCACACCAGAACAATGAACACACCAGAACAACTCTCAGTGGTGAATTTGGAGCATGGCAGCTAGACTAATTCTTCAAAGATGGAAGCCTTCCTGGGAAAGGAGGGTGTCTGGACTGGCTGGTGGATTAAAGCAGCGTGTACAGTCTAAAATTCCACACAGTTCAGGCCTGCACAACCTGAACGAACTCGTTGTGCTACAATTCCTGCCAAGTCTTGTGTTGCCTTCCTGTCAGTTCTGTGCTTCATTTGTGTAGGGGGATAGGGAAGATGTTTTCTTAGGACAGATGCATTTTTAGACTGTTGATGATGCAGTGACCAAGTGCCTAGCCAAAGCTGGGGATTGAATGCTCATTTTCCAAAGCTGGCAGCTGCTCTGGAGCACAGAGCTGGGGCTGAACATACTGCTGAAAGTTGCCCCAGGGTTGAGCCCAGTTCATGAGTCATGTTGAGGATGTTTGCAAAGACTTGTATGTCTAACCATAAATCCTCTGGTAGGCATTGAAAATACCATGTTCTGCTGGGAGCTCTTCTGAGGTGCCATCCTTTACTGCATCAGCGTTTCTGCTGCTCCTGCACTCTGTTATCCCAGACAAAACAGGGTTTTAAGTGTGCTCCAGAAGCAAGGCCAAGGCTTTGGGAGAATAGTTCTTCATACGCCTAATTAAAAACTCAAGCTCTGCCTTTAAATGTCAAACATGCTTAACATGCCTTTGAACTGGAACAGATTGCCCAGAGGAGCTGAGGATGCCCCATCTCTGGAGGTGTTCAAGGCTGGGTTGGACGGGGCTTTGAGCAACCTGCTCTAGTGGAAGGTGTCCCTGTCTGTGGCAGGGAGTTGGAACTAAGATAATCTTCAAGGTCACTTCCAGCCCAAACCATTCTGTGCAACATGCAGCCCCCATATGAACTGCTTCATCCTGATCTTTTCAGATTTGGTGGAAGAAAAGCCTCGACTGTACTGCTCCTAAATGGATAAACCCTAAACCTTTGTATTTCTAGATGCCTGAGGCATTGCTCTGGCCTTTCCTGAGGTGTCTCTGTGCTGACCAAAGCAGGGTGCAGACTCTCATCAGTGGTGGGGTTTGTTGTCTCAGCTGGAGAGTAACCAGATGATGGTGGGGAAGACAGATTTTTCTTCAGAGTTGGAATGCAGCATCAACACTTTTTTAATGAAGCTGGCTTCCTTGGGAAGTGACAGAGGTCCCTGCTCTGCCATATCCACTGGGGTTGGAAGCCTTAACTTGGTGAAGAGAGGTAATAAGGGGGAGGTTTTATCTTTGTTCTGACCTCTAAACAAATAATTGCTCTGAGAGATGTAACAGATAAAGATACAGGTTTTACAAATAGGCAACTCAGCCATGTCTGTTGGATACCTGAGCCTCCATACTCCTGATAATCTTTGACCTATTTTTGGCCTGAGATACAGTGCAACACCTATTCAGAATACCCTTACTTGCTCCCCAGATTTCAAATAGGGACAGCCCCATAATGTCCTTTCCTTCAGTGCACAGACCCACTAAATGATTTCTGCAGAGGACAAAATGACACTTTCTTTTTATGTTCCTTGTTCCCAGGCTTCTTTTCCAAAAGCCTTTGTACTACTTTTTAAAAATAAATTTGTTGTAAATTTATTAAAAGATTAATACAGATTATAAGCTCTTTTTAGTTCATTGCTTGTAAGCATGCACTTGGAAGCTGAAGGCACTTTCCCCTCCTGTGCTTACAAGCCTCCTGTAAATATTGCATATTGTTAAATACAAAGAACTGTGACTGAAAGTGGCCGTGCCTCTGTTATGTTCCTGATCTCTGTGGTTCCCCTGTGTCCTTTCACCAGCAGCACTGCTGCCCTTTTCATTTCTTGATGTAGCCTGTAACCCCTCAGATTTTATTGAACCTGTCCCAAGAGCTTGGTAACCCTTTCTTCAGATTCCTTCTTGGTTTGACCTCAGTCTGTGCAGACAAACCTTGACCTGTCTGTCCAGCTTCTCTAGGCTCTCCAGCAAGCAGGGTTAAGTTCTTCTAAATATATTGTTTATTTTCCCAAGTGATGGTTTTCTCCTTTTTTTTTCTAGCTTCCCTAGACACTTACGTTGTACTCCCATGCATTTCCTCTATTACCTTAATTCTTATGGAAAAACAATAGTTTTGACACCTGTTCCCAGTCCAAAAAGACAGAACCTTCAGCTGTTCCCTGCATGTTTTCCCTGTCCTCAGAATAACTTTGCTATGTTTTTAACACACGTATGACTACTGAGCATTTACACCCCCTCAACTTTCTCCTCTTGTACAAATTCACCCCAGCTCAGACCTTTGCTTTGCCTTTTGCTGACCTGCAGGTCCCCATACATGCACACTTTCTTCCCTTTTCTCCAATTTTTCACATTCTCAGTGAAACGCTCCCATTTTTTGGGCTCTTACTCCAGCACTGCTAGCCTTGCCTCCTGTTTTCAGCCAGACCAAGCTCACTATACCTCTGCTGAGCTCATTTGTGGTCTTGTCAGCCTGCAAGAAATGTAGGGATTATTTCTGGAACAAGCACCTGATTTCTCCCAAGATGGCAATTTCTGCACTAATTCACAGGACAGGGAGGGCTAATCTATTTACCAACTTGTATAACTGCTTCTTCACGTTTGTACAGGCTTTAAACTCTGGATTTACACCTATCCTGAATGGTGCCATTACTTTGAGTTCATCAGTCAAAGCTCATTTTTTTTGCATTTTAACACTTTTATGGAAGAGACAGAATATGGTTCAAGCTTCCCCCAGGGAATACATCACCACCTTCTGCAGCTGTATTTCTTTATGATGAAGAGAACTTAGTGTTTCAAGTAGTTATGCCTCTGATTAATCTTGCTTTAATCACCCACTTAACTATATGTGATGCAGCAGAGTCTCATCAATTTTACGGTTATTACAAGGTTATTTATGGTTCTGTGATGTGAAGAATCGTGTCTTACTCTTTGGATAGTCAGGAAAGATCATGCTTACCATATGAATCATCGTATGTTTATGGTATACAAAGACTGTTTCAGGTATTGCACCTGCTCTTTCTCCTTTCTTGATTTGAAGGTGGCCTTGTGAAGCAAACAGCTTTGTGTCCAGTGCCAGGTTTTTGCTCATTCACGTGCCAGAAAACACCCAAGGCATCAGTCTGCAATATTGAATTCGTGACCAAGAACTGGGTGCAGCATCCTAGCTCCTCTATCTGCCTGCCTTTTGTGTTTTAATTGTGGCCAAAGTTACTTTCAGCAACTAAACCTAGCTTTTAGCTCTGCCTCTTGGGCAGTGTTTTTACAGAACATGAAAGTCCTTTCACTGAGGCAACTTTGAGATTTCATTCATTACTGACTCTTTTTTACTTCATTTGAAATCAGATGCAGGAAATGGATTTTTTTCATGTTTGCAGAAGCTCTGATTTTTTTTCTAGAGGGGGCCTCCAAGGAGGAATCCATGTTCCCACACCTCCAAGTGCTTGTTGCAGGCCTCTCCCTCCTGCAGGGCTGCCACCCTTGCTGAAGGACACCCTTTAAATTACTTGCCTCTATTCCCAGCAGAGAGACAATATCTTCGTTTTCCTACAAGAGTCATCAGCTGAGCACTGGGATAAAATTTGAAAAACCATGAATATTTGTGCAATAAAGAACATAGCATTCGTGTATGTGAAGAAAGAATAAAATCCCTCTCTGCTGGGAATTGAAAAGTGCATTTAGGTAATCAAGGCAAGAGCAGTACAACCAGCATGTGTTTAGCATCTCAAAGGGAAAAATTAGGCAACAGTTTAGATACTGCAGTAAACCCCTCCAACTTCCCAAGGGTAGTGCCTCTGTCTAAATTGTTAAAGTAACTTCTGTTTTTCTTTTGTTATGATTAACTAGTTTTTAAATTCAAAAGTGGCTGTTTGCAGTGTGATTGGGTACAGAATACTGCAGCTCTTTGCCTAAACTGCTTAAATTCTGGTATCTCTGTTTGTCCTGTCAAGTGGATAATCCTGTTTTTTAAGGACATCACCCTTGCTCTCTTGATACCCCACAAAGTGCAGTGCAAACACCACTGCAGCAGAAGTCTGAGTATTTTAAGAAAAGAGTATGGCGAGCTCACTGCAAGAAACGTGTTCTCTCATGCAAAGGTCCCCAAGGCAGTTCCTGAGAAGAGGACCATTTTTGCCTACGTGGTCCAATCAAATAGGCTAAGGCTTTCCTTGGAAGGAGTTTTGATTAAAGCCTGCAGTACATTCCTGTGCTTCCCTCAGGAAGAAGAGGCTCAGCAGAGTGTCTGTGGGTGGACCAGACAAGGGCTGGGAGGAGCAGAACAGGCACTGCATGACCTGTGCTTTTCTGATCCTCTCTTGCAGGACCCCATGGCAGCAGAGGTACTGTTTGGGATTTCTGGAGGGTGTGCATAATCCTGCCAAACTCTTTGTTTCTCTCACGAAAAAAGCAGGGAGGGCCAAGCAAATGTAGAGAGCAATTTGTCCCAGAGCTGTTGGCAAACAATCAAATAGCTGGATGTACACATGTATGGTGTATCCCAAGGAAGGGGGGACACCCAAGATCTACCAGTGCCACAGAGGCAGCTTGAAAAGGGAGCCTTTACTTTGCCTGGGGTGTTTTGTCCCAGACCTGGGAGTGGCAGCAGGCGTCGAGCACCTCTCCAGAGCATTGTGTGTGATACAGATTGAGATTGTGCCAGTGGTTCTTGTCTCAAGTAGCCTCACCTGGGGGGAGGAGAGGGGAGGTGACACAGTCTTGGGATCAGAGCTGGACATGAAGAACGAGGAAAGAACAACCGGTTTAGGGAAAGCTTCACAAAGCTCAGCCTGTTGAGAGATCTGTAGCCCAGCTGAGGCTCCCTTCCTGTTCCTTGTCATACCACAGAGGAGGCCAGTCACACCTGCCAAACCTCTTTAATTACTGACAGACCAGAACTGTGGCAGCGTCCTTGTTGGAGGGAAAAGAAAGCACGCATGCACACGTAGGTGTGCACATGCACAGAGCGTAAGGAAATCGAGAGGACATCTCCCCCATACATACACTAGATCAACTCTCATCCCTGGTGATCCCCAGAGCAACAGTATTTTATGAGACTGAAGAATTCGCCTACAGAAGTGAAAGCAATGAGCCCAGGCCAACCATGGAGCAGTCTTTTGCTGTGGTCCATGTGCAGCACCCCAGAAAGAAGGAAACGCAGGCCCCACAGACGAAGTGTGCAGCCTTTGCTCCAGCTGCCACCCATCTGAAGAGTGGAAGAAGCTGCTGCCTCACTCGTGTCCCACCTCACCATCCCTGCTCGGCCCACGGGGTTCCAGGCTGTTGTAGGATGGCAGCGTGGTCACTACAGCCTCAACAGTGAAGCGGTGTGGAGCACTGAGAGCTGGGGCCTCATCTTGGAAAGCAGCGTTATCCTGACTGGTCGGAGGGGGTCCCGGTGGAGAGAGCTTCTGCCGAGAGCGGAACCGGCGGAAGGCCAGGATAAAGGTGATGACGATGAAATCCAGAACCAGCTCTGCAAGCTCCATCACAGACAGGACAGAGGATCCAAACCAGAGACTCCACTGGTTCCCAAGCTGGGACAGCAGAGTCACTACCTGCAGGAGATGGAGAAAGAGCAGTGAGGACAGCCCTCGTCTGGGACTTTTGCCTCCCTGCCTGCTCCCTCTTCCCTGTGGTGCTGGGGGGGTTCCCCTCGCCCTGCCCCAGGAGAAGAGACTCAATAGCCAGCAATGCTGCTGGAACAAAAGCTTGCCACAGTGGAGGGACATCGTGCAGGAATGGGTGGCCAGAGAAGACATAGTAGCAAAGTGTGTACCGTGAAGGCTGGAGATTCCCCATTGGTCTTGTAGTTCCACTCCTCAAAAAAGATATTCACTTTGGCAACTCCGTTCCTGTGAATGAAAGATGACGTTCAGTAACCATAACTCCTCAATCCCTGCATTTCTTCACCAAGCTTAATTGTCTCTGTCCACTTCTGCCCCCCGTCCTTCTCTCACACATACCACCCAGAGGCTTTCTTCCATCTCCACAGCTCCCTCATTCTGCACTAAATACAATCTTTGGTATTTACAGTGCACTTCTGACCCTGCCCTGTAAAACCCAATGTTTGTGGCAAAAGCTCCTGCACAGCTCTCCTTCCCACTATTCCATGAGCACTTACTGTGACTCCAGAACAAACAGCAAGTGCCTGGGGCGTACTATTTTCATATCAGCATCTGACCCCTTTCAAAATTTTTCACTTGGGTCCCCAGTCCTTGCTGAAGTCTGTGGCCTTGTCCACAGATCTCATGCCTGATCTCTTACCGTCAGTGATTTAATCTTAACTCTGACATTTCCAACACACACACTCCACTGGGATGGTTTCTGGTTTGGACACGGTCTCTGTTTAGGGGCTCTCACCTCTTGGATGTGATGTTGTATTTGTTCTGTTGGGAAAGCACGTGGAAAACCCAGTCCTGAAATGAAAGGGCAATAAATTATGCTACATGATCAGAGTCATCTCCTGCAGGTTTAGTGCAGGAGAAGAAGAGGAAGTTGAGGAAGGATTAAATGTGAAGTGGGAGCAGTGCTGGGAAGCCAGGACACCCTCTTCTTACCTCTGAGACAGCAGAAGGCCAGCGGGAGTATCCAGCTGACAGCTGGTATTGTGTCATTCTGCAAGACAAGAGGCTGTGTTAGCTGTTGGAGCTGTAGGAGCCACAGGGCCAGGTCTCGCCATCCCCAGGCACACCTGGAGATTCCCTGCCATGCTGAAGGTCTGCCCACTTCCCACCACGTGGAATGCACCACCCTTGAGAGCTCGGCCCTAAGCCAGCCCTGATGCTCCTCAGCCATTTTGGCTTCCTGATGGGAGAAATACCATTTCAGGTTGGAGCTCAGCTATTGACTCAAGCTTTTGCCCGGTCAGTGAAAACTTCCCAACACTTCTAGGAATCCTTTCCAATCTTCCTGCCCGACTGATGATCAACTTACTTGCAAGGTTTCCGACACTTGTGGAAACAGCCCAGCACATCTCCTTTGAATTCAGCCAGGAGTTTGTAATAGCAGTAGCCTGAACAGCAAAGAAAGTAAATCCAGGTAAGATCTGTAAACCCAGAAGAGGTTCCCTTCCACAAGGGGCTAATCATCCAAGGCAAGACTGTCTTTTGGATGTCCCACACCAGGAAGCTCATTGAAGACGATGAGATGTGCTGGGACACGGGCTGGACCAAACGGGTTCGGGTGAGCATGAGCTCTACTGTCCCTGCTGTCCACTTACCCCAGGCTGTGTGCTTCGTGTAGTCACAGTACTCTGCTCCGTCGGGCAAGGGGTAGAAGTAATACGCACAGCCACAGCGTTCTACCATGTTGAGCTGAAAGCAGGAGCGAATGCAGACCTGGGAGGCACATGAGGTGGGAAAGGCTGATCAAGGGAACCGAACCCACTGCCGCCTGTATCGCACCATGCTATTCCAGAGTCCATGGACAAGCGTGGCCGTTAGGGGGCCGAAGCATTTCAGGAAAGCGGGGAAACAAGGCGGCCCAGGAGGGGCGAGGGTGAGTTACCTGCTCGGTGTAGCGGGATGAGTAGAGGTTTTGCACTGGCACGTCACTGCCATCCTCCGTGCAGTCGCTGTAACTGCCCCCAAGGCGCTCGGTCATCTCCTGCAACAGCGAGCTCTCACTGCACAGAACAGCTCCACTTCGCTGTCCTCTTCCCCCTCTCCCATGCCACACGCTGCTCGTCCATCAGTATCTGCTCTTCATGCTTTCCTCGGGATGCCAGCTCCCCCTGCTTGCCTCCATTTCATTGTTCACTGACAAACTGCAACCAAATGCTTCCCATCTAGTCCAGCAAGCTGTTCTTCCTCTCCCTTCACTCCATGTGATTACTCCCCTCCCTTAAACACACACTATAGGTCCACCGAGTTAAACCTCCCACCCCCAGCTCTCATCCCTTCTGCTTGCTCACCTTTCTCATGCTGATGGAGGTCTCGATGCCAGGACGAACGTTGAAACCCCCATCATCCATGAAGGCTGGCTCGTTCTGATCATGGACCATGACCCTGGCTCCTGTCACCGTGGACAGCAGAGGGATGAAATCATTCTGCTCGGTGCGCACCACCAGAGAGAGACCTGAGGGAACAGCAGAGAGTGAGGGAGGTCATGGCCGGCTGTGGTGCAGCAGAGAAGGGAGAGCAGGATGGTTAGAATGGAAAGAGATAAAGGAGAAGACAGACATCAACCAGGGCTGCACCAAAGCTTGGCAGCAATAGAGGGTGGCTGGAGGGAGGCCAGAGACAAAGCTGGAGGCTCCAGAAGAGGCCAGAGAAAACTGGATTTCATCACTGTGGCTTAGAAAAAACAAAACTGGGAATTGAGAGAGATTTCATGGAGAGACTTGGAGCCAGATAGAAGAAAAGCCTGAAGATTTGGCCTGGAGAGGTTTCAGGGGGTCTAGGAACACAAACAGGTCAGTTTCTTGAGAGAGGAAAATCGGGAGGGAGAAGGCGAAGACCAGGAACACAAGCACTATGGCTCAGCAGAGGACTTCGGGAAGGGCCAGCATGAGTCCAGAGGAAGCAAAGAACATAAGGATCAGGAACTGATGAGGGAGAGAGAGTTCAGTGGGCAGCAGTGAGGGACAGCCATGTCCATGAGACAGCTGTCTCCAGATGGGTCAAAACAGCTTGGGTGAGACAGAGCAGGGCTGCAATCTGCCACCACCAGTACTAAGCACAGTAGGATGCCCGTAACTCCTAGGGAAAACAGAGCTAACTTGTTCTCCTTACTCACCATTACTGATCCCAGGCATCGAGGATGTCCACAGGCTGCTGCTGTTGTCATTAAAGGTATAGCAGTTCCCATACAAGGGGTGGTGGAAATGGGTATAGTTCCTGAGAGGAGAACAGAAACATTCACACAGGGTGCGAAGGGCTGTGAAACCAAGGGGAAGGGCTTTCTGAAAGGAACAACTCTGTTTTCCATCAGCAGGGAGAGGGGCTTACAGCAGATGGGCAGTATTTGTTATGTAAACTCACTCGAACAGGGAAAAGCAATTAAAATGTGCTGTAAAAAATGTCCTGGAGCTGGACAGGTTTTTACACGAGGTTCTTCATACTGCTTTTCAGAGCTCAAATGGGTTTTAGCAGTGCTAGCAACTACTGTATTATCTTCCTAATACTGATGAAATTCTTAGCTTTTCCTACCCCTTTTCCTCCCTTGCAGATGGGATTCATTCTACTACCTCCTTGGGGCTTTTTGACCAATAATGGCAGGAGAAAGTATTTTTACTGTCTTTCTGTATCAGCTCTCTCTTCTTCCTCTATGTGGGCTGATATGTACCACTTTACCACTGTGGAGAGTAGAATAAAAATACATCTATGCTGTACATCTGTGCCCATTCTGGCGTTTGTACCAGAAAAATTATTTCATTTGTGTGAAACCCAGAAAAAGGTGAAATCGTCCTCCGAAGTTCACAGTTCACAGAACCTGTGGCCCTGATAAGCACAACCCACAGGAAAGACCCAAGTAAGATCATTTGGCACAATAGGAACTTAACAAAGAACGATCCCACCTCAGAAAAGAGGTTCTCTAATGTGGGTTCCTTGACTCCCCTCGAACCCAGGCACAAAACAAGTGTTTTCAGGGATGTTTCCACTACTCACGCCTTGTCACACGTTGCCTCATTGAAGCGGCAAGAGTAGATGAAATTCTCAAAGTCAGACTCGTCCAGGGCTTTTGCATCAGGCATCTGCGCCAGGATATTGATGTAGTGGAAGCTGTACCATTCCCGCACGGCATCCACTCCCGAGGAGTAGGCCTGATGGAAACAGTCGTTGTTTTCATTGCACTGTTAAGAAGGAGAAAAGCCGTGTCAGAGAAGTCTTCCTGTCCAGGAGACAAGGCTCTGCCTGTGGATAAGCTGTGCTCCCTCAGCACAGGCAGGAGATGACCGAAGAAGTGAAGAGTTCCACAGGACTCCTGTGTGTGACCAACAGGTGATCAGCAGGATATGGAAAAAACCCAGGGCAGCTCCTGGGTGGAAGGGACACGCCAGGTGAATAAGCGAGGCTGAGTAAAACCCAGACAGCAGCAAGGTGTGCAGGGTAATCTGCACATAAATTCTACCTGGTATAAAACCAGGAGCTTTAAATTCTTGCGTGGGGAGCCCTTCCTTCAGGGTGTGTCCAGAAAAAACGTTCTTGATACAGTGGGAACTCCAGTTAACTGCTGAGTGATTAGTTTCAGCCCTTCAGTGCCTTTTTAAATGCAAACACAGATACCCTAGGGCGAGGAAGCTGCTACCTAGGAGCAATTGCGACCATGATCACATTTCAGGTGGCCCAGGACCATCAAATACTTTCTCCTTTGCTATTATTGGGCAATGCAGAAGCTGATGCTGATAAACTGCTCTCAAAGGCAACTGCAAGGCTGATGTACCCTCAGGAAGGACAAGGTTTTCCTGCTCTTGGGAAGAGATGTACACTGACATGGACATGTCCCCTGGGGCCTGCATGGGCAGGGACAGAATTTGGGAAGCAGGATTGTATGGAGCAAAGGATTCAGTACTACCTTTATCTGTCATTAGCAAAAGCCAGCGGAGATTAATCAGACTTGTACGTAAGGAAAGGCATGGCCAAGGGTCTAACAAGACAAAAGCAGCCAGGCAGAGACTGGAGTGGGTAGGGCACAGGGTATCTAGGGATCTCACCAGAACAAAGCCAATTTTCCAGTCATTCTTGTCCACTGAGGGACTGTTCTCTGGCAAGTTGACTAAGTTATCCCGCTTCTGCCTCCGCAGAGGATGGCGCTGGACGTGATGGAGCAGGCTCCTTGAGCTACGCCTTTGTGTGGACACTGTGGACCAGTCGCTTTGCGGCAGAGACATGTTGTAGTCATAGAGGTCTAGCAGTGTCTGCTGGGTGATTTGGTCCAGCTTATCCAGCTGCTTTCGGATGGCGCTGTATCTGTACGGGGGGGGGAGAGAAGGCCAGCAGGTTTAGGGCCGGATGCACACAAACAGCTCTGAATGAGACATGCAGCAAAGTTTGCTGGGGTGATTCCGGGCATTCCTGCCACCAGCTGTAAATCTAACCTGGAGGCTATCTTGTAGGAGAGGAGTAAATCTGCTCTAGCCCTGTGGCAGTTTACATTGCAGCCTGCTAAATACAGCACCAAGCAGAGCTGCCTAAACTCACCTGCCTTACTGTGAGTGCCCTGCAGCAGCAAAACCTCTGAGAAGTGTCCTTTCCACCGGCACCGCTACAACAGTGGGAGGACCACGAGGAGAACCGGAGCATGTGCCTTTATCCTGCACCCATCAAAGTCAAGGCAGTCAACATCTCTGCAAGTCTATTCCTTACCTGTACGGATTGAGGGTGCACAGCGTCACGGCCGGGAAAGTCAGCCTGTCGGAGTTCAGGTTGAGGTTCAGGTTGACAGGGTAGCTGAAGTAGTCCCTGTAGATGATCCCGAACTGCCAGTACATTAAGCCNTGCCCAGCGCTGCCGGCTCTCCCGCAGCCTCCCCGGCTGGGCTGGGACCGGTTCCTTTCCAGTTGGAGCCAGCACCCCGCCCGGCTCCTGCCCTGCCAGCCTCTCCCCGCCCCTCCCGCCTGTCCCTGCTGCCTGCGCCCTCCTGCCCCTTCCCCTTCCCCCGGGCGCCGCTCCCGGGGAAGAAAAGCCTCTTTAAACTCTCAAGTGTCGGCGGCGGGGCAGCGGCGGCCGGGGGAGCGGGGACACGTCGGGGCGGTGACCTTGGCGGTGCCGGCGGGGNCCAAGTAAGATCATTTGGCACAATAGGAACTGAACAAAGAACGATCCCACCTCAGAAAAGAGGTTCTCTAATGTGGGTTCCTTGACTCCCCTCGAACCCAGGCACAAAACAAGTGTTTTCAGGGATGTTTCCACTACTCACGCCTTGTCACACGTTGCCTCATTGAAGCGGCAAGAGTAGATGAAATTCTCAAAGTCAGACTCGTCCAGGGCTTTTGCATCAGGCATCTGCGCCAGGATATTGATGTAGTGGAAGCTGTACCATTCCCGCACGGCATCCACTCCCGAGGAGTAGGCCTGATGGAAACAGTCGGTGTTTTCATTGCACTGTTAAGAAGGAGAAAAGCTGTGTCAGAGAAGTCTTCCTGTCCAGGAGACAAGGCTCTGCCTGTGGATAAGCTGTGCTCCCTCAGCACAGGCAGGAGATGACCGAAGAAGTGAAGAGTTCCACAGGACTCCTGTGTGTGACCAACAGGTGATCAGCAGGATATGGAAAAAACCCAGGGCAGCTCCTGGGTGGAAGGGACACGCCAGGTGAATAAGCGAGGCTGAGTAAAACCCAGACAGCAGCAAGGTGTGCAGGGTAATCTGCACATAAATTCTACCTGGTATAAAACCAGGAGCTTTAAATTCTTGCGTGGGGTGCCCTTCCTTCAGGGTGTGTCCAGAAAAAACGTTCTTGATACAGTGGGAACTCCAGTTAACTGCTGAGTGATTAGTTTCAGCCCTTCAGTGCCTTTTTAAATGCAAACACAGATACCCTAGGGCGAGGAAGCTGCTACCTAGGAGCAATTGCGACCATGATCACATTTCAGGTGGCCCAGGACCATCAAATACTTTCTCCTTTGCTATTATTGGGCAATGCAGAAGCTGATGCTGATAAACTGCTCTCAAAGGCAACTGCAAGGCTGATGTACCCTCAGGAAGGACAAGGTTTTCCTGCTCTTGGGAAGAGATGTACACTGACATGGACATGTCCCCTGGGGCCTGCATGGGCAGGGACAGAATTTGGGAAGCAGGATTGTATGGAGCAAAGGATTCAGTACTACCTTTATCTGTCATTAGCAAAAGCCAGCGGAGATTAATCAGACTTGTACGTAAGGAAAGGCATGGCCAAGGGTCTAACAAGACAAAAGCAGCCAGGCAGAGACTGGAGTGGGTAGGGCACAGGGTATCTAGGGATCTCACCAGAACAAAGCCAATTTTCCAGTCATTCTTGTCCACTGAGGGACTGTTCTCTGGCAAGTTGACTAAGTTATCCCGCTTCTGCCTCCGCAGAGGATGGCGCTGGACGTGATGGAGCAGGCTCCTTGAGCTACGCCTTTGTGTGGACACTGTGGACCAGTCGCTTTGTGGCAGAGACATGTTGTAGTCATAGAGGTCTAGCAGTGTCTGCTGGGTGATTTGGTCCAGCTTATCCAGCTGCTTTCGGATGGCGCTGTATCTGTACGGGGGGGGGAGAGAAGGCCAGCAGGTTTAGGGCCGGATGCACACAAACAGCTCTGAATGAGACATGCAGCAAAGTTTGCTGGGGTGATTCCGGGCATTCCTGCCACCAGCTGTAAATCTAACCTGGAGGCTATCTTGTAGGAGAGGAGTAAATCTGCTCTAGCCCTGTGGCAGTTTACATTGCAGCCTGCTAAATACAGCACCAAGCAGAGCTGCCTAAACTCACCTGCCTTACTGTGAGTGCCCTGCAGCAGCAAAACCTCTGAGAAGTGTCCTTTCCACCGGCACCGCTACAACAGTGGGAGGACCACGAGGAGAACCGGAGCATGTGCCTTTATCCTGCACCCATCAAAGTCAAGGCAGTCAACATCTCTGCAAGTCTATTCCTTACCTGTACGGATTGAGGGTGCACAGCGTCACGGCCGGGAAAGTCAGCCTGTCGGAGTTCAGGTTGAGGTTCAGGTTGACAGGGTAGCTGAAGTAGTCCCTGTAGATGATCCCGAACTGCCAGTACATTAAGCCAAAGGTGAGAAAGAAGAGAACGGACCAGAAGGCTGTCTTCATCTTATTCTTTTTGGAGCACACCAGGCGGATAGCCCCGTGGATGGTTGTGTTGCTGCAGAAGAACTGGAATAGCTCCTGGTAGGAACTGTAGAATTCGATGAGACCCTCCTGCTGCTCTTCTTTCTGCTGCTGCTCCTCTTCTTGCTTGCATTGTCTCATTTTCTCGCCTTCCGGCATCTTCCCTGCCTTCACAGACCCGCTCTACAGCACAAAGTCAGAATTAGTGGGTCGCCCAGCCGTGCCCGCTGCACAAACCGGCTCTGCATCACCATCTTCCCCAAGCCCCGCTGCTTCCACCCTCTCCTCCCGGACCCCCACCCAGGCTGCAGGTCCCCCTCCGAGCCCTCCCGCCCCAGGTGTGACACGGGGCGGATCCTC